>CM077246.1:10855531-11370531 GCA_039654775.1 Spinibarbus caldwelli | reverse complement strand
CCATCATGAATCAAACAGACGTCGATCCATTCCAGGAGCTGGTGGATGCTATGAGAAGGGTTCTCAATCAAACAACCACCACTGCACCTGCACCAGCACCGGCTTCCGCACCCAGCACTACTTCAGCTCCGATCTACACAGCCAGTCCCATGGTCATTCCGGCGCCCTACTCTGGCTCGGCAGATGAATGCAATGGCTTCCTCATGCAATGTTCGCTCGCCCTAGAGATGCAACCGCATCGCTTTCCCACAGAGAGAGCTAAAATTGCCTATGTTCTAACCCTGTTAACAGGTCGAGCGCTTCAATGGGCGGAGTCATTGTGGCACCAGAACGGACCGGCCACACAAAATCTAGGTGTGTTCTTCATTCATTTCCGAGAGGTTTTTGGATGACCCGTCGGAGATGCTTCAATTGGTGAGCAGTTGTATCATTTAAAACAAGGTCAGAAGTCTATTCAAGATTATGCTCTTCGTTTCCACACCTTAGCAGCATCTAGTGGTTGGAACGAGCGCTCCCTGTTGACCACTTGCCGTCAAGGATTGGAGCCATCGTTGCGGTTGCATCTCTCGACGACACCATGGGGCTAGAGTGCTTCATTCAGCTCTCCATCCGTGTTGCAAATCGGATCCAGGACTGTATGGAGGGACATTGGTGCCAAAATCCAGCTATCTCTTTCTGCCAGTCAGAATATCCCAGTTCTCCAGAACCGAACCCCGAACCTATGCAGATCGACACTGCCCGAATTACTTCGGCTGAACGTTGACGCCAGCTGACCCAGGGATTGTGCTTTTACTGCGGCAAAGACGGACATGTAATAAGGACATGTCCCACTCGTCCTCCACGACCTGTGGTGAGTGTGGTTTCTACCTCCTCAGTAACTGTAAAACCTCTAACCACTGCTGTTCAGATTACAACTCCTCTTCATTGTGTTTCAGTCAATGCCCTCCTCGACTCTGGGTCAGCCGGCAACTTCATCTCCGCCGACTTATGTAACCAACTCCAACTCAAGAAGAGACTCAATGTCTCGTACAAGATCCAGTCAATAACAGGCAGGCCTCTGGTGAGAGGAAAAGTTCGATACTGTGTGGGTCCCATCTGGTTACAAGTCGGTCAGCTCCACAAAGAAGAGATCTGTTCATTGGTTCTGGAGGAATCCACCACTGGGATAGTGTTGGGGCGCCCATGGCTTGTTTCCCATAACCCATCTATCTCATGGTCCACCGGAGACATTCTGAAGTGGGGTAATGACTGCTTTCCAGACTGTTTCCCAGAATTCCCCAAACCAGTCAAGTCCATTCCAATGCTTCCAGTCAATTCCACATCCATTGAAAGTCCCCTTGAAAATCGCTCCATTGACATTCCCTCTGAATACTCCCACTTCAGAAACGTGTTCTGCCCAAAATGAGCCTCCAAATTACCACCTCATAGACCATGGGACTGTGCCATCGACCTTCTCCCTGATGAACCAGTGCCCAAAGGTAAAATCTACTCTCTTTCCATCCCCGAACAGAGGGCCATGGACGAGTACATTTCTGAGGCTCTACAGCAAGGATACATCTGACCGTCCACATCCCCTGCTGCTTCCAGCTTTTTCTTCGTGGCTAAGAAGGACGGAGGCTTGAAGCCTTGTATTGACTATCGATCACTCAACAAAATCTCTGTCAAGTACAAATATCCCCTTCCTCTCGTCCCATCTGCACTGGAACAGCTTCGCGGAGCCAAGATCTTCCAAGTTGGACCTCCGGAGTGCTTATAACCTCATCCGGATAGGTGAGGGGGACGAGTGGAAGACAGCCTTCGTGACACCCACAGGACACTATGAATATCTGGTGATGCCGTATGGTCTAGTCAACGCCCCCTCTGTATTCCAAGGTTACATGAATGAGGTGTTCCGGGAGTACCTCCACCGCTCTGTGCTGGTTTACATCGACGATATCCTAGTGTACTCCCGGAACGAGGCCGAACATCGCCAGCACGTCTCGGAGGTCCTCCAATGGCTCCGTGAGCATCAACTATACCTCAAGGCAGAAAAATGCAACTTCCATCAACCTTCCATCCAGTTCCTGGGTTACCACATCAGTGCTCACGGCATCAAGATGAACGAGAGGAAGGTGGAAGCGATCAAGACCTGGCCCATTCCATCCACCATTAAAGAACTCCAACGATTCCTAGGTTTCTCCAACTTCTATCGTCGATTCATCTTGAACTACAGTTCCATCACTGCACCACTAACTAATCTCCTGAAAGGCAAGCCCAAGTGCCTGTCCTGGAACTCAGAAGCCACCACAGTCATGAAGAAACTCCAAGAGGCTTTCACCACAGCTCCACTCCTGGTGCATCCCGATCCCTGAAGGAATGGAGACACTGGCTTGAAGGAGCTCGTCATCCCTTTGTGGTCTACATGGATCACCGGAATCTTGAATATCTCCGTGAGTCTAAGAGTTTAAACCCCAGAAAAGCCAGATGGGCCTTGTTTTTTTTACCCGGTTTCATTTTACCATCTCCTATAAACCCGGGACGAAAAATACCAAAGCAGATGCTCTGTCAAGACTTAATGCTCCAGACGAACAACCCGAGAATCCAGAGACTATCATACCTCCTGAGCTCATTGTTAGTCCGATCCAATGGACCGTAGATGACGACATCGCAGCAGCCAGTGTCTCCGATCCCGCTCCGCCGGGGTGTTCCCCAAATCACGTCTACGTTCCCCACAGTCAACGAACACCACTCATTCATTAAGAGCACACCTCCCTGGGCACTGGTCATCCCGGGACCAACCAAACCCTCTCTCTGTTGAAAGATCTCTTCTGGTGGCCTGGAATGGCGAATGACGTCAGAAGGTACGTGAGAGGATGCCGGGAATGTGCCATGGCTAAAACACCTCGCCACTTACCGACCGGCAAACTCCTACCTCTCCCTGTTCCCCGGCGTCCATGGTCACACCTAGGAGTAGATTTCGTCACGGACCTCCCTGCATCTGACAACAACACTTGCATCCTGGTTACGGTGGAGAGATTTTCAAAAGCCTGCAGGCTGGTTCCTCTGAGAGGACTCCCAACAGCAATGGAAACTGCGGAGGTACTGTTTAATCATGTCTTCCATAATTTTGGCATTCCTGAAGAGATTGTATCTGATAGAGGTCTGCAGTTTATCTCACGTGTATGGAGAGCTTTGTGTTCACTCCTAGGTGTGACCCTCAAACTATCTTCAGGATATCACCCACAGAGCAATGGACAAACGGAACAAAAGATCCAGGAGATAGGCCGATACCTCCGTACCTTCTGCCTTGGCCATCAGAACTCCTGGAACCGGTTCCTTGCCTGGGCCGAGTACGCACAGAACTCCCTCCGACAACCCTCCACAAATCTCACTCCATTCCAGTGCGTACTCGGCTATCAGCCACCTCTGTTCCCCTAGTCAGGGGAACTTTCAGAATTTCCCTCCGTCACCCATTGGTTGCAGGAGAGTGAGAGGGTCTGGCACTCAGCACACCAACATGTACAGCGGGCAGTCAGACGCCATCAACACCATGCGGATGTCCAGAGAGCCCCTGCTCCCACCTTCCAGCCAGGACAAGAAGTATGGCTCTCCACTCGGGACATCCGGTTGCGCCTCCCCCGTAAGAAGCTGAGTCCCAGGTATATTGGTCCCTTCCCCATCATCTGGTAAATCAACCCAGTCAAGTATGAACTCAAACTTCCATCACAATAAAGGATTCACCCCACATTCCATGTTTCATTGCTCAAACCCTATCACCCACCTGTTCTCCCTGTTTCCACAGAGCCTGGCACCACAGACGAACACCCTCTCCCGATGGTGCTGGAAGATGGAACAACATACTCCGTGAGGGAGATCATGAGTTCCTGACGTCGTGGTGGTAGATTGGAGTACCTCGTAGACTGGGAAGGGTACAGCCCCGAGGAAAGATCATGGGTTCCAAGGGATGACATCCTCGACCCCAATCTGTTGACAGAATTCCACGCCTCCCATCCTCGCGATCCAGCTCCATGCAGTAGGGGTCGCCCACCACGACGTCGGTATCTTCGGCACCCAGGAGTGGGCCGTGGAGAGGGGGGTTCTGTCACAGACACGCCAGGCTCTTCCACCAATCAGCGCTCGCGATCACCAGCATACTAATCACGCACACCTGATTGTCATTCACCAATCACCCACACAGCACTATAACAACACACAGTCCACACAGCCACATTGTCTGGTCTCCCAAGTGGAAAAGGACTCAAACCTATGCTGAATTATTTACCTGTTGCTCCAAGTCTCCTTGACCTCCTGTGTTCCCCTCGTGTGTTCCTGTGTGTGTGTGTGTGTGTGTGTGTGTGTGTGTGTGTGTGTGCTCCATCTACTTACCTGCATCCAGCTCCGTCACACCAGCTCCTGGAAAACCCGCCATCCTCACCGTCTCCGTCAGACCTGATAATCAAGAACATCACTATCAGTATCATCTCCAGTTCAGTTAAAGACTCTGAATCTACTATACTCACCAGTTCCTTGATCTCCCGCATACTGTTCAATAAACCCATCTGTTTGATTCTAACTCACCTGTGTCTCGAGTCTGACTTCCCGTTACAATAGCATTTTATAGTGTTTTTTTTTTTTTTTTTTCTTTTTTTTTACTGCCACAACATGTCATCCATGTTCCTGTAACTCAAATGGACGATCATTGGTGCTAGTGCTAGCAACGTCAAGGTTGTAGGTTTGATTCCCAGGGAATGCACAGACTTGTAAAATGTATAACTTGAAGTCGTGTTTTTTGTTTTTTTTTTCTTTGTTAAATGCATAATGCCAATGCCATGAATTTGTAAAAATTCACACATATCGTCGCCTTGGAATTATAAGGTTCTATCTGACATTTTTGTCAAAATTGAGTTATTCACATTCTTATTCTGTGACAACTTATTTACATTATGTGTTTTTGTTTTTTTTTTGTTTTTTTTTGTTTTGTACATTTTAGGACTTTTTATTTAGAAAACAAAAAGGTTCTATCTACAAAGTTGAACTCTAACTTGGTGCTATAAGGTTCTATCTGCGAATCAGCCAATCAGCACTTCGATTGCACGCAAGCGGACCAATCAGGATCAACGTTCTTTGTCATGTCGCCGGACTGCTCCATTACAGCAGGAAAGATTAAACATTAAACAAAAATAATGACGTGTCTGCAGAATCAATAAGTGCAATTCACCTTTATTAATGATGATGTGATTTTTCACTCATAATTAGCGCACATGCATAAAACAAATAATCATCTGCAAAAATTTAACTGGCTTGAATGGCTTTACTGCAGAGCAATTACTGTACATAATGAAATATAAGTGTCTCTGTCGTTTGATGGTGCATGTGGTGAATAGTGATCAAAATGTTGTTTTGAAGATGCTGAAAACGATAGTTTTGAGAATATATTGAGATCGTGAATATGAGGCAGATGCTGAATGTTTACTCAGGAAATGCGCTCTGACGATGGCACTGATGCTAAAATCATCTGATCAAATCGAACCCTTCTACGTTTCAAAAGGTAAGGAAGTATGCTTATTTTATTCTTTTTTTATTTTATTTTTTTAATTGTTCTTAAAATATCAGGAGAATTTGCTAGCAGTTAGAGATCCATCTGTGCTGGATATAAGTCTGGGTCGCTAAAGACCAGAATATAATGATTGGCAAAATATTCATGCAGTTTAAAGTCTTAAAATGCCTTAAATTTTACAACATTAAGCCTAAAATATCAAATAGTCAACGATTTAAATGATGGGGTCTTAATTACAACAATAAACGTCAGCATGTTATCTCAGTTATTTGTCCTAAAATATGGAATAAATGTGATAAAGCATTAAATTGTCCTTTCTCATACATGTTGACACATTGTTACAACACTTATTTTATGTTTTAAAACAAATTATATATATATATATATATATATATATATATAAAAACCTATTTGTATTTCTTGAAAATTGTTGCTTCAATTAATGTTTTGTCAGATAGAACCTTATAATTCCAAGCGGAAAGTGACTTTTTAGAATTAGAAGGTTCTATCTGCATTTGACCTGTTCCAAAACTCCCCATTTAAAAATCTGAGAGGATTTTGATATTGTACATTTAGAATACATTTAGGGCCTCTGTCAATTGCATATAGGAAAGAGACTTGTTCCCCATATCATTTTTACTATATGGAATGCAAAAGCTTTGAAGCTCAATATCTCAAAACCACTCAGAACGCAGATAGAACCTTATAATTCTAAGGTGACGATATGTAAAATGCACAATATCATATCAGATACTTTTATACTTAGAAGTTGTTAGCCATAAATAGCTATAACACCTTTTTTAAATTGTATTTTAACCTTTTTTATCTTTTAATCTTTTTGGCATAAAGCATTCTCGGGAATCAAGTAAAAATCTAGTGTTTTGTATACAAACCTATTTTTTCAAAAGATGCATGCATGGAGCATCCCAAAACTGAGTGTAAAATACAGAATATTTAAAATATATTGCTTTTTTTCTGCTTCAATATTTTTGTATGACTTGCATAGTTTTGTACAACTCATAAAGATACCAGCTGGGATATTTATCGAGAGGAGAATATACAATGTGGAGTCATACATCTCTTTATCCTGCAACTGCAGGTCAGCAATGCAGTACAGTTAAAATCAGCACACAGTAGAAGCCTCAAAGCAGTTACTTCCCAGACTGGATGAAGGGAGGTGACCTTAGTGGTGATCTCTAACAGTATGTTGATCTCATTACCAAAGAAGAACCACAGAATTCCTAGGAACTCATGGAGAACAGAACAATCACGAGGCCCAGCATTTCAGCGTTCTGGTCTACGTCACAGGAGAGAAGACAGATAGAGACATGTGAACGCCCACACATTTCACCTCTTGACCCGGCATTCTAGTCTGATATTGTAATACAACAGATGTGGGGTGATAAACAACAGGATAAGTAGGTGGAAACAGCTTGAGAGGTAAAGTTTAAATAATGTAAAATTCATACTGCAGTGGCCTTACACCAACATATGGTAAATTGTCTTTCCATTTTTGTTGGAGATACAATAGTTATGATAGTTATGCTCATGACCTTTGAACATCAAACTTTCATTCCAGTTCACTCTAATGCTAAAGCACCTGCAGCACAACTGGCCTTCTGTATCCAGGATGATCTTGTAAGTGTTAATTTTCTTTCAGCTCCATGAATTCACTCTGACCTTAAATCCGTTCAAAGGGATTGCATTACTTGCGACCATTAGAATTTTTATATCTGTAATCTGCTCATCTTTCTCAGTACAGTTATATCTTTAGCTGCTATCTTTGACAGCTATTGTTGTCTTTTTCAAGCAAAACAGGCAATGAGATAATGAATTGTGACTGATCAAGCAAATATGGAAATAAGAAAAGCTTACCCATTTAGCCTAGTTTGGATGCCTGCTCTTTTCCATTTCCTTGCTCTGTGGGTCAGGGCATCAGATCAAACCTCTCCTTTTTGTTTTATGAACAGCTGGTTGCAGGCATCTGATAAGCCTGGATCAGTGTAAGGAATAGCATAAATCTCTGAGCAGACAGGCGAATGAGAGAGATCTCCCCACCCCATCCTAATCTTCACAATTTGCTGTGGCTGATAAAATGTTAATGAGGAATAAACATAATGGGGGCCCCTGAATGATTACCATAAACTGAGAGGGATAACTGCTCAGCTGTGCTCCAACAGCGCCAAGTGCACAGAAGAAAGAGGTATCAAAGAAACTTGCCAAACAAATCATCTGACCGTAGTATTTATTTACACACAACGCCAAATGGCCCAGTGTTTGTAAGGCAAGATACACTTCTGCTGTACACTTTAAAAAAGGTTCAGGGGTTTGGATATGAATCATTCAGATTCACAGCTGGACCAAAACTGCAGATCAGGGTCTTGGCAGTTCAACAGTTCTCATAAACTGTTTTGCATGAATTGTGCCTTCCTTGTTGTTAAAATCATCCACCCGCATTTTCTTATTTCCATTTCTTCTTTTCATTTAGTTTTCCCTTTGTTCTCTGTAGCTAATGATTAAATGCTCATTAATATTTGTAATGTAGCCTGCAAACAAGCACAAGACCTTGCTAACTACTTTCCCTTATAGAGTAAAGCATTTTTTAATGATGGTTAGAGTTAAGTGCGGTTAAAATAAAGAAGACTGAGGAGTGAGCAATGCAGTGAGCGGTAACACCATCAGTTTAACCAATTAGAAATTAGCTGCTAGGATAACATCTAGAGATGCACTGATCTGCACTGCATGGAAAAAAAAAAAGCTGTTGGTTATTTTCATGTCATGTTAGATGTTAAAATTGTATGATGGTTTGTCTAAAATTAATAATGAAACTTAAAAATTTTAAATTGTGAGCTCTGACTTAATTTAGGCATCACAACATTTCAATGAGCATAATGACAAGTATATATTAAAAGTGTTCATAAAAATTAACTCTTGAAAAAGGTAATCAAAATGTAAAAACAGGAAATTAATATTTAAATATTGCACAATTAAATATCCAATATAGGTTGAATTAAAGAATATCTCTATTAATACTAAAAATAACCATTATTGTGCCAATATTCAGTACTTTTCAAAAGTCTGTTCACGAAAGCTGCATTTATTTGATCAAAACATGGAGTAAAACCAGCAATATTGTGAAATATTAATGCAATTTAAAATAGTTGTTTTCTGTTTTTGAAATGTAATTTAAAGCTGAATTTACAGCAAGCAACATTTCTTTAGTATCAG
Organism: Spinibarbus caldwelli; assembly: GCA_039654775.1. NCBI lineage: Eukaryota > Metazoa > Chordata > Actinopteri > Cypriniformes > Cyprinidae > Spinibarbus > Spinibarbus caldwelli. Next base: position 11,361,767 of record CM077246.1, on the reverse strand, counting down.
TTAGATATAATTTTTGTAATATTAAAAATTAATTTACTGTCACTTCGATTTATTTAATGAATCCATGCTGAACAAAAATATAAATTAAAAATATTGGCCCACAAACTTACTGTATTGTGCATCCCTTATGATTTCATAGTACTATGAACTATAGTACTATGTCTATACTATCATAAGGAATTCACAATATTATGTCTTCAGAAGACCACTTGTGACCCTTGTGGTATTGGATGGCAAAGGTCATAGAAACAGTCTTTAGATTTACTCCTGTGATCCATGAAAGACTACATAAGATTACATCCTTTAAAAAAAAAAAAAAAAAAACTTTCTGCTATTCCATATTAAAATTAAGTTTAATAATTATGGTATACCACTATTCCGCTTATTGAGTCCGTAGTGTCTCCATTGGAAATTGTGTATCTGATAATAAAATGTGGCAATGGCAATCGAGTGAGTCTAGCAGTGTGACACACTAGTCAACATTATATTTTACGCATGCGACCGCCTGTTCTCTGTCTCCCTTTATAAGCTTTGACACACAGAGAGACAGCATATGAGAAGTGTCAGCTGCATCACATGTACGTGACTCCGGGCGTGACTGATGTTACACAGGCATTTGGGAACCAACAAAGAGCACATTTCCGCACTTTGAAAACTGTCACGGGACCATGCTAATACATTCGTCATGATTTTCCTGAATGTGACATCAAGAACATTGTCATTTCAGACCTCTGAATGAGTTAATGCGATAATTGTGCTGGTACAATTTAAATAGCATTAGCAACCACCTCGTATGTACAGATTAGTGGCAATGCATTTCCTATGACATATCACAACAAGCACAATGTTAGCATTGACAGTCCTATTAGAACATGATCTTTACATGGAACATGATGTATATTAATACAGCTCATATTTAGGGACAGATGCTAAATTGCTAAACACTTTAAATCATTAAATTAATTATTAATCCTTAAGAAAATTAGGTTAGAAAATTATAAACTGAAGATAGAGAAAGCACTTTGAAAATTAGATTGAAAATTATAACTTGAAGATAGAGAAAGCATTTTGTAACCAATACAAATGCAACAAAAATAAAACAAACAGGAATGCTTGATCAAAACTGGTTAATTTGGCCCACAATATTTATTTATTTGTGTGTGTGTGTGTGTGTGTGTGTGTGTGTGTGTATGTGTGTGCCGCACCAAGTTTCATACCATTTCCATGAAGTGAATATTTTTAAAAATTCAAAACTCATTCAAAAATGACTGAACAACACCAGAGAGTTATAAATGTTTAAGATGATTAATTTGGGACAATACCTTTGCCTAATATCCTATAATCACAATTTGTTTCCGCTATTGACCACTCTTACCCTTATATATTTTCAGATCACGGCATGTATTATGAATGCATTTAATTACCTTCTATCTTGACAGAGACCTGTATGCATTATTGTTTGCTGTAACTGCCTATAACATAAAGACTTTGGGGGTCAAGGATTAATACACAGTAATTTATCTGCAACGGTACTCAGTGACAATGAATCCACTTTAGAGAAAATAGCAATCAGTGAAAGCAAATTAAATGTTATTCATGTGTCTTTGATTCTTTTGAACCCCATTATAATTAGTAACAAAAGCTATACATCATAAATATCATCTTTATCTGTCAATCATATCCCTCCACCTCCAAAGTCAGAGAATTGCATAGTATACACAAAGCATTTTAAAATCTCATTACCCATGAAGGCACAGTTTCATCTCCAAAGCCCTTCTCTTTGTATCACACATCACAGAGCATTCGGAATAAAAAGCGCATTGATGATCCTAGAAAAAAAGAAAAAAGTGATAAGGAAAAGTGACATGCTAACAGATTTCTAATTTGCATTATTTCAGCTTCTGAATGCTGAAGACCACCAGGATGACCACAATAATAATTTTCATAGTTTCGACCAGATAAACACTGTTTGACTTACTATTGACTTAGCATTACAAGTGGTTGATCAACTTGCCTGGTGTTGTTTTTGATGTTTATTCATCCCAAAATTTAATTTTCAAGCAAGCACATCTGCTCAATATGACATACAAGAAAAAATAAATAAATTGAAGCCACTGAAATTATTTGAGTTCACCTAGATAAAGATATGAATTAGAAAAATGAGAACTAAGCATTTGTGTGAAAGGAGATTGAATTAAATTTCATTTCAACACACACAACTATTTTGCATCTAAGTATAGCAATCAGCAGATTGCATCAAGGTTGAGTTTCGAGTCAAATTACATGATTTTGTTGAAGACGATATGTTGTCACTAAATTTTGCAACAGATAGAATTTCCACTTCACAACTGGAGTGTTTTGTTCTTAATTGGTTGACTGTTATTCATTCCCAACATGCATATTATAGGTTTGTTTTTAGATGGTTTTCTTTTGACCTCTTTCACTTTATTTTGTGACTTGATATCAGCTAGAACAGACACCCATCACGACTCACTCATTAGAGCTCAAGCTGTATTTTTCTGTAGCCTGCAAGAAAAATCCATGTGGCAATGTGCTTTCAAATGTGTTTTCCAGGAAACTATTGACAAAATGAAGCTATGTTAGACTACAAATTTTAGACGTCTCAGGGTGACTGAACCCACGCTGAACCACGTGAGACCTACCTGTCTATTGCAATTAAGCATGAACGCTTGTTTTGTTGACCTGTTACAGCAAGAATGGACAAACATCATTCAGTTTGTTCTGGGAGTTTTATTTAGTTCTAGACTATTCCATTCATGAGGGTGAACGAAATAGACAGCTTGTTTATGTCACCTAAAATACAGAATTGTTATGTACTTTGGGGATTTGTGATGATTTTATGGTGTTTTTCATAGTACTTCACAGTTTAAAGGGCCATCAGTGGGTGCTTTTAATTTGGGGTGTTATGTCTTCTGCCATTCCAAATCTTTTTATTAGGACTGTTTCACTTTACAAAGAGAATTTCTACCTCTTAAACAAAGCTGTTTTGTTTTCTATTGAAAATGCTAGAGAAGTCTATGGGAACCTCTTCAGGCAAAAGTGACGTCTGTTCTGTTAGCATCTCTTTGGTGCCAGGTGACACTATGCACTCTAAGTAATTTAACTTTTGTGATTACTTTTGAAAATGCTTGTTAAAACAATGTTTTTGAGATAAAATCAGTTTGTATATGAACATAAATATGCATATTAAAAACATGTTTATGGCCATTAAAACCATCTCTACATTTGTAGAGTTTGTCAAGTAATGCTTTAATCTAAACACAGTTTGAACTGAAAATGATTTCATTTCTATGTCAGGCATACTTACGACAGCTTGAAATGATGCACCCAGAATAGAAACATTACTTGTAGACTTGTGTAAACTTTTCTGCCACTGCATCCATTCCTTCAGTCTTTCTTGATATTCTCTCTTATGGTGTCTAATTCATTATCTTACACTGACCAGGAAAGGTCCATAAATGTTGCAGAGCATTCCACATTAATAAATAATAAAACCTATTATAAGATGTTTTGAGAAATGTGAGGCGAGCAGAAACGTTAAAGAATCGAGCCAGGTGATTGGCGCCAAAAACTCTCCAATCTCAGAGAGCCTTCGGGAGCTCTGACAGGTCAAGGTGTCTCAGCTTGTCAAGGTTTAGAGATAAGAAACCTGCAATGACACTCTGATGGTCCTCATCCCTGGAACTGCCATAACATCATGTTCCTTTTCCTTTTCCACTAAATTCAGCACTCACTTGCACCACGGACCATTTCTTGTCTCCAGTCAGGATGATAAGGCGAGACCTGTCAACTTTCTCTTTTAATGCTGGCTGTAGAATGGGGGTATTGTCCTGTGATTGGTGTTCAGGTGTCATCACCATGTCAGCCTTATAATGGCATTGGGTTTCCTGGCAAAGTGAGGTGAGATAAGGGTTCAATAGGCCAATTAAGTGCCCAGCAGTACTGCTTCCTTTCACAGAGGGTCACTGCTTGAAAGAAGACCTCCTGCATGTCACTGTTTACAAGAATGAGATAGGGAATGGATGAGATGTGTAGATGCAGCATTCGATCAGAGAGTGAAGTTCCCTAGTTTTTCTATGGGACATGCTTATTCCATAAAGTAAACCAGTCTCCATTTACATCTGGTACTAACATTTGTTTTGGATAATCGATCGCAAGTGGACAACGTTAAATAGATTCCAAAATTATTTGTGTTTTTGACTACTTTTCAAAGTGTCTATCAAATGTTGTGCTTAAACTTTGCCATCAGGGTTATAAAATAAAAAAATAAATAAATAAAAACAGCTAAAGTGCCATGCGTTATTCTCCACATATAGCGCGATCTGAACCCTAAACACATTTTGTCAAAAAAAAAAAAAAAAAAAAAAAAAAAAACCCTTTATTGTCCACTTTCAAGGGATCGCGAGTTCACATTTTACTGCAGAAGCCAACAAGCACCCTTGCTGCTTGTGAACAGAAGCCGATAAATCCAATTTAGCGAATCAGCACACTGTATTTAGGTCAGATGAAAAGGCTGCCCGTCATTTTGTTTCGCCAAAACTGGCTAAAAGCGATCGAGGATGGATCCATTTCGGCGAACTTTATAAACTCGTGATATCTTCTTCTGGGTGTAAAATGAAAATAAAAGCTGAAACTTTTTTTTTTTTTTTTTTTTTTTTTTTTTTACGGAACCAGCACGTTACAATGGTGAGGGAAAAGCTCCCTGAATTGCGTGTAATCACAACCATACAGTCTATGATCACAACAACAATGTTTGCCAGGCATCTATATTGTCAGTTGAGGAGATTACAAGGTTAAACGAGTGTTTTTGCTTAACTCTGAAAAATGAGATATGGATTTATCTGCTTTTGCTAAAAATGACTGTTGGAGTTATCTGCTTTTGCTATAGAACAATCTTTTGAGAGAGATATAAACATACATTCAATGATCTTTAATTTTATAAGTTACCTGTATTTGTTTAAGTTATTATTACTTAATCAAAACAACCCAACTGCAGTTTGATGGATATTACTTGGAATGCACAATAAACAAACATGATTTCTGAAAATAAATAAAATTGGAGTTATATGTTTTTTGCAAATTAACTCTTCATATGAGCAATATCACACGAGTAGAAGTGCGATATGGCTGTATATCGCACAGTTTGACGGCACGAGTGTGTAAATAAATTAAAAACAACAACGAAGGCCGTTTCTCAATATGCGTTCTTGTCTGTACTTGTGTTCTTGTGAAAAGTCATCAGCCCAAGTACTGTTCCACTTCAAAGTTCACTTCTAGCCACGTTCAGTTCAAATCCCCGGATGTGTTCTTGCTCCGCCCCCTTTATCAAGGATGCATCCAGAGCTGACTTGTGCGAACTTGAGGCGGCCAGGTATCCCAGAATGCATTTCGCACCAATCAGCGAGCGTTAATGGCGGAGGGGAAAACCGCAAAATATTCCAAATATTACTGTTACTGTGTCATGAAATGCCGTTCTAAGGGTATTTCAGGCGAGAATGTAGTTGTTTAAAACTCAAATCTGCGGTTTATTTATAAAGATAGCGCCTATTTGAAAATTTGTTTCGCCGATTTCGGAGACGTGAGCTCCACGCGATCAGCGGGCGCTCAGTGCTCATGTATCCGCCGAGAGCAGCCTCACCGCGGCTAGTCCTTCTGACACTTGCCGCTGGCTCTGATGTCTCTGTAGTGGTTAAACAAGAGGTAAAATTCGTTCCACTGTCATTTATTGTTTTAACACAATATATGATATTTTCTCACACACATGCATCTGCTTATCTCTCAGCATGAGAAACTCTGTTTTCCGTCTTTTAGTTTTAAAACAGACCGATTCGCGGCACAGCGCGAGTTTACAAGCGTCATTACAGTGTAAAATGATGGACATATAGACATACAGAATCATACCTGAAACAGAAAACTAATAAATTCAGTAATATTCTCTCTTCACTTCGGAAACTGTGGACTTCCGCACACACATCAACACATCTCCGCATGAGAAGCGTTTATTAGACGGGGAAGGGCGGGGTCTCAAAATTAAAGATGAAAGATGCAAAATAACGCCAGCAGGGGTCACTCATACTTCATTAAATAAATAACAAACAGTTAATTCCGCCGAAATACATAATACATGAAAGTTTTGATGCTTTATTATTGATTGTTTATGTTGCTAAGGGTGGCTGCCAAGGGTGTTGCTCAGTGATACACAGAACCTTTGGGGTGAAGCGGTCATAGCCGTGTATATATATATATATATATATATATATATATAAAACGGTTAGTTCCATTCCTGGATTCTGATTGGTCAGCAGCTGTGTTTTATTCATGATACAGCACGGCTATGACCGCTTCACCCAACGGTTCTGTGTATCACTGAGCAACACCCTTAACAACATAAACAATCAATACCATCAAAACTGTTTAATGTAGCCTATTATGTATTTCGGCAGAATTAACTGTTTGCTATTTATTTAATGAGGTATGAGTGACCCCTGCTGCTGTTATGTTGCATCTTTCATCTTTAATTTTGAGACCCCGCCCTTCCCCCGTCTAAATAAACGCTTCTCCTGCAGAGAAAGATGTTGATGTGTGTGTGGCGCGCGTCTGTGTGAAAGTCAACAGTTTCCGAAGTAAGGAGGGAATATTACTGAATTTATTAGTTTTCTGTTTCAGGTATGATTCTGTATGTCCATCAGTTTACACTGTAATGAGGCTTGCAAACTCGCGCTGTGCCGCCAATCGGTCTGTTTTAAAAAATAAAGACGGGAAACAGACGTTTTCTCATGCTGAGAGATAAGCAGATGTATGTGTGTGAGAAAATATGGCTATGGTGTTAAAAAAAAAAAAATGACGGCGGATAAGAAGAGCTCCTATTCTCTGTTTTTATTTAAGCTCCATTAGATGAGGCATGTTTGGAACATTCTCTTGCCGTTTACTGTTGCTGTCAGGAACTATTTTTTTAGCGGAAGGACAGCATTTAACGAACTTGCTTCAAAAAAGTTACATTTCAATACATAAATTCTGGGTTTTAATATTGTTTTTATTGTGTGTTAACTGTTTTATAAAAGCAATAAGGTAGGGTAATAAGGTATATAATAAAAATATAGAATTTTAAAAGCATTATAGAGTTCTTATTAGCAGCCTGTATTTCAGTTTCAGTCTGTATCTGTAATATAGATGCATTTGAGACACATGCTAATGCTCAGTCTAATCTGTGTCTGCTGACCTCTTACTGTATAACTGGATCATCAGAGGTCTTTATACTATGTAAACAGGGTCTTAAATACTAAAAAGTTTATTTTTGAGTGTGGTTTTCAGCACATTTTAAGTTTGTAGACAACACTGAAGGTAAGTTTAGTGGGATCAAGAGCTCATCCCACTTTAACCTTCCTTTGGTTGGTGTTGCCAGTCTCGGTTTCTACCAATGATGAAACTTACCAATGTTGATGGAAGCTTCTGTAATTACAAGACTCTGTGTTTTTCAGAGCACAGACCAGCACGGGTAATGGGACAGCGAGAGTCAGCGTTGGCTTGCCTGTGGGTAGTTAAGGGCAAGAAGCAAGCAGACTGCCTGATTAGGTGTAGCTGCAATGAGAGCTGAGGGAACTAGTCACACTGCTTCATGGGCATGTCGTGCTCCTTCGCTAATGGATATCATTAGCCTTAGCCGACACACCGCCCACAGCCTGTTTATTAGCACCCATTACACCACCATTGCCCCACAGCCCTATGCACTAGCAACCAACCCTACAAACCAAACGGTGTGTGCCTGTGTGCAATTGTGTTTTTTGTGCATCTGTATGTGTGAGCATATGAGGGAGACAAATATTTCTGCAGGATGTTTTACCAAATAAACATAAGTTGAAAATAAGTTGAAATTAAATTTTCTTCAAATGTTGTCTGTTGTGAAAAACGGGTCATGTGAATATTGACGGCATCACTCTCCGGTTCCTGTGCTGTCAGGATTGTCAAGATAACTCATTTTGCTTTTGCAGATGTATATTTTAACAGTTCCTGCAGACTGTTTCTCCCTCAGAATTTGAGTCAATCCATAAATCTGTAAGGAAGACATTTCTCTTAGTCAATATATGCTGGGGTTCAGTTAATATTGCAGAAAGTTATTTTATTTTATGTTAAGGCTACTTGATTATGGCAAAAAAAAATAAAAATAAAAAAAATAAAATCATGATCACGAAAAAATGTTTGCAATAGTGAGATCATGATTACTTAATAAAAACAAAATTCAATATATATATATACTGTATGTAGCTACTGTTCTTTAAAATAAATAATATGATAAAAATATATTAAAATCAAAATAAGATCAACTGTAGTCCACAGCCTACTGAAAATGACTAAATATGTAGGATGGAAAGCATTCAGTGTATTTATGTAAAATACCTACTTTATTAAATTGATTTGATTTTAATTGTGCCGTTGCAGTGTTTCTGTAAAACTGATACAGAACTGCAGCAGAAATTATGTTGTAGCTGTTCTTTCAGTGTTTGCTTATTTCATACTTTTGATACTATATCAGCTAAACTGGCTTTTCCTACACTGATCTGTTCAAACAAAGCTCATGTTCGGACAGATGGCATCTCTGCAGGTCTTAATCTGCAGAGTGAAAAAACGTAAGTAAATATTTGCATATTTTTGTTTTGGTGAAGGACTAGGCATGGTGAAAATCAGGATTAAAATGCAAACACTAACATGCAATATTCTCACTGACTATTACTGTATAATTAACCATTCAAAACGTGAATTATAATTTTTGTATTGTTGTAATTTAGCTATGACCAAAATTAGAATGTGTGCAATATAACATTCAACATGATCTTGACAGTTCATTACATGAGCAGGATATTTTTGCATGGCTATTTGTATAGCTTGGCATTGTGAAACTATGCAAGATCCACTTGGCAGCAAGAAGGTTAGTTTAGTGTCAGTGCTATACATCTTTTCTCTCGCTCTCCATCTGTTTTTCCTAATTCATCCCTCCTTCCAAAGTGGCACTAATTATAATCTTTTTGGAGGGAAGATGCATGTGCCTGGTAACTGCTTGCCACATTCAGCAAGCTTTGCATACGCATGATACTGTACTCCCTGTGGTACTGCTGCTTGTGTATTTGAATTTGGACATCTGGACACAGAGCATGTTTAAATAGACTGTGGAAAACAGCTTTTTGGCTCATTTCCGATCCAGAAATAAAATGTGCAAAGTCTTGCACGCTAATCTGAGGTTGCATTGCATCATATTCAGCATCAGGTCTGACTAATTAAATTTTTGCTTTACCTGCCAGGGAAACATAAACTGTCAACATCATAGGGTGGAGAAGATGTACACAGACCAAAGCGTTATTAAGCAGAACAGAAAGATCAGAGCAGCTTTAACCTCTGATGCCATATTTGTATCTTGTCTAAGAAATGATTGCATTTGTTCACCATCACTAACTTTGAAGACTTTGGATGCTGAAGTGCAATTAAAAGGATAGTTCACCCAAAAAATGAAAAGTCTGTCATGTTGTTGTTTTAAACCTGCATTACTTTTTATTTATTCATTTATTTGGGATCTGTTTATCTATTTTCTGTTAATAAGTGAACAATTTAATTTAATTTAATTAATTAATTTGTTTGTTTGTTTATTTATTTATTTATTTTGCTTAAATACATATAAATGATAAGATATTTAATTTTTAAGTGAAGTATCTTTAGTGTTGAAGAGTACAGATGTGATTTCAGTGACTGGCCTTACTTGTACAAACCAAAAACATTTCTGACACTCAGTAGAAGAGAATTGAATTGTAAAGCAATTGCACATGAATAACACACGGAAAATGGGTACTGGCTGACTTGTACAGGAAATACATAGCAGCACACAAATAGGAAAAATAACACCTCACAAAGAAGTGCACAGCCGGCATGAAGTATAATATGCCCCTCGCCCCTTTGTTTGAGAGTAGGCAATTAAAGGAAGTAGGTCACTGATTATTGAAACAGTGCTTGCAAAGAGATACATTGCTAACATCTGTTATTAAAAAACAAATAGAGTATCTGTCTTTCTGTTTCTTTCTGTTTTTCATGATTCAGTGAATCAGTAGGACACATGAATGGGGTCATGTGTCCATCTGATGGGTAGGATTTCTGTATTTCAATGTTTTCAATCATCTTTTGTCTTACACATTTGTTATACTAAGATCCATCCGTCAAATCTTATTGTTCCCACAAGAATCATGTTTGAGCAATGAACTAGATATAACCAGACTTTGATTTTTAAGACAAAATTACCTTCTCTAAAGAAAACGAACATACACATACATTCAGAATGAAATAAAAGCCTTTAAAATTCCCAGAGTGTCCTGAGAGAGAGGAGCCCTCACTGTTGCACTGTTTTTGTGACTGTTTGTTTTCAGGCATTAATTAGCCATTAAAATGCGCTTGAGCTCTATTGTCTGTGAATGAGTTTTTTTAAAAGCGCACTCCCGAGAGTCCCACAATCTGAATGAAACAGATGTCAGACACTCGCTGCCTCCCACCACTATCAGCTCCACCAGCAAGCCCTGTCTTCATGGTTAAAGAATAAAAAATATATATTTAAAATAACAAAGATACTGAGTAAACATTGAACACAACAGGGCAGCCACCCACATTAAATAAATTCAAACTTTATGTTCAGAGGAGAGCACTTGAAATAGTTTGTGGAGGGTTTTTCAACCTGACATTCAATACAACTGTCCTGAGATCAAGAGGGAATGTTCTGTGGTTTAAGAAAGGCTCTGATGCAATATGAACAATGTTGGGGAAGCTGCTTTGAAACTGTAGCTTGTAAAGATACAGGCTACTAATAATTTAAAGTATAGTTAAACTACAGTCGAGCTGCCCTTTGAAAAAAGTTGTGAGCCACGCTATAAGCTACTAGCACACAATACTGTATTTTACATTAATCTTTTGTGTGTGTGTGTGTGTGCGTGTGCACAGAAAAAAAGGAACAAAAGCTGTAACTGGGTCAGTACCTTCCCAAAAAGTAGGTTTTCATACTTTTTAGTAGGGGTGTAACGATACACATATTCGTATTGAACCGATCGGTACGAGGCTTTCGCTTTGGTGCGCATTACAAACCGAATGATTCGATTCGTTGGACTAATCGTATTACATTTGGAAAATATAGATTAAAGTGTGTGAAATATAATGTTCTCAGTGCCACTGCGCTCAACAAGGCAGCCCAAACGATGTAACAGACAACGTGCTGTCTTCCAATGGCGTAACGTTTTGCAGATGGGCACTGCCCGTCCAAAGGCCCCGAAATAACCTCCCTTTGCTGGGTTGCATCGAAAGACGATGATCTTGTATCAACAATAGCCAGAGATATTTTCAAAAACATCAATTGTTGGCAATATTAAGATATTTGGCATTTCCAATTAATGTAGGCCTGTTACATTCTTATTTTATTAGGCCTTTTACTATTATTATGAAGTGACTTTTAAATTAATTTGCCCCGCAATAATTGCCAAATAACTGACATGCTGCGAGGATAACAAAAGATTAGGCAATAGCCTATATTTACTCCTCAATTAAAATGTTTTAAAAAAGGTATTTTAAAACAAGTCTATTATACAATGAATTATAGGCCTACAATTAAAATTTTAACACTGCAGTCATCAATAAAAATCAATGAAATAAAAAGCTTTTATTTCAAGCACCGACTTTCAAAAACAACCTGTTTAACACGAAATATTATTATTATTATCGTCATTACTCCGTCATTCCGTTTTTACTTTCACTTTCTGCATAGTGAATTGACTGAGATTAAACGTTCACTGGCATAAGTTTGCATGTTGCTTATGTGTGATATCCATTGGCTCGCCTTCATGGTTTAAAACAGAAATATTTCCAACATTGTGACGTAACCAATTACCACTGTACCGAACGTACCGAACCGAACCGTGATACCACTGTGTCGTATCAAACCGAACTGTGAATTTTGTGAACCATTACACCCCTACTTTTTAGGTATTAATATGTAAACTTAGGTACTGAAGAGTATCTTTAAGGTACCAATATGGACCCTTTAGGTACAAAGAAGTAGCTTTTGAATAGGTACCATCCCAGTAACAGATTTTGTACCTTCTTTCCTGAGAGAGAGAGAGAGAGAGAGAGAGAGAGTGTACTGGTATTCATGTTATAGTAATACCAGTAAATTTCAACCATTTTTTGGTCCCCATGAGGAAACAAGCTTACAAATCATAAAGAATGAAGTGAAAATCTAAAAATGCATATAGTTTTATGTGAGGGGTAGGTTTGTGTAGGGTTAGGGTAAGGGGATAGATAATAAAGTTTGTAGAGTAGAAAAAAACATTACGCCTATGGGATGTCCTAAGAAAGATAGGGATACCAGTGTGTGTGTGTGTGTGTGTATGTGTGCATGTGTATTTTGTATTATAAGCAATATACACTACCATTCAAAAGTTTGGGGTCACTATTTCAAATGTAACTATTTTGAATTTTCTGTTCATCAAGAACATCATGGTATACACACACACACACACACACATATATATATATATATATATACATATACATATACATATATACATATATATATATATATATATATATATATATATATATATATATATATATATATATATATATATATATATACATACATATATAATATATATAAGCAGCACAATTGTTTTTAACGCTGATAATAATAAGATTTATTTTGAGCAAAGCAGCACAATTGTTTTTAACACTGATAATAATAAGATTTATTTTGAGCAAAGCAGCACAATTGTTTTTAACAATGATAATAATAAGATTTATTTTGAGCACCAAATCGGCATATTAGAATGATTTCTGAAGGATCAAGTGAGACTGAACACTGGAGTAATGGCTGCTGAAAATTCAGCTTTGCCATCACAGGAATACATTTCATTTTAAAATATATTCAAATAGAGAAAAATATTTTAAATTACAATATTATTCACAATATGACTATTTTTACTGAAATTTAGTAATAATATTTTAATGAAATAAATGCAGCATTGGTGAGCATAAGAGACTATCAAAAGCATTAAAAAAAAAAAAAAAAAAAAAAACTTCAAACATTTGTATGGCTGTTAACATATTCAGTGATGAGCGTAAGCAGCTGTTTAATAATGTACATTTGTAGAAATATAGTAATTTTAGTAGAATTATAGTAATAGTATAATTTGAATATTGCTACAGAAAGAAGACAATATGCTGTACCTGGACATTTTTGAACTGGTTTATATTAGTGAACCATCTGAATGGCTCATTTGAAAATGTAGAGCCAATACTGTTGTTGACAAATGTATTTAAAGGTGACATATCATGAAAATCTGACTTTTGACTTTTCTGACTTTTCTGTCTCTGGCTGCACTGACGAGCACAGAACACTGTTTAGAGTCGCAGCCTCAGAGGAGATAAGAGGGCAATGCATTTAATGATTTATTTACTGTATATTACGCTGCCACACAAATCTAATATAAACAAGGGCCAGTGGTAGAACAGAAACAGAAGATTTTCCAAGGGTCAGCGGTACCCACATTGTCAAAGAAAGAGCAATTTCCCTTTCCCCCGGGTTCTCAGGCTCACGGGCTGACAGTGAGCGACGTGTTGCCTACTCACTCTCGCTCACAATGCCTCCCTTTGCCAGTAGCCAGGAAGTTGCGGTTGGGGGACACATTGCCTCTCCACGCATCTCTGGCCAGTCCCTCCGGGGACGCAGGGAGTTCTGCTGAGATCAGTCAGAATGCGATGCCTTCTGGCCTATCCGGCTCAAAACCCCTCTGCTGCACTACCGCGGGTATGTCGATTGTCCCTTTGGTGCCACTCATACGGAGTTTGGGGGCGTGGCTTGCGCTGCCCAACCCATCCCGCTGGCTCATTCTCACAATCTGACGCGGCTATGCAATTCAATTCGCCAGGCGACCTCCCAGTCAGCGGCGTTCTCGAGACTTCAGTGGGAGTCTGGGACGAACCTGTCTTGCGCAAGGAGATTGCTGTCCTCCTGGCAAAGAATGCAGTCGAGCCAGTCCCTCCAGCCGAGATGAGGCAGGGGTTTTACAGCCGTTATTTCATCGTACCCAAGAATGCAGCGGTCGACCTGAAGGACGTTTACTTTCATGTCTCGATTCTCCCTCGACACAAGCTGTTCCTACGGTTTGCGTTCTTTACGAAGATCACGGAGGGCGCTCTTGCCCCTCGAGCATGGCCCGCATGCGAGAACAGTTGTATGATCACAGGGACCCAGTGCTCCGGCACTCAGCCAGTTGGGGCTTCGGGTCAACTGGGAAAAGAGCAAGCTCTCCCTCTTGCAGAGAATCTCTTTTCTCGGTGTGGAGTTAGACTCGGTGAGTATGATGGCGCATCTCACCAACAAGCATGCCCAGTCTGTGCTGAACTGCCCGAGTTCCTTCAGAGGCAGTACGGTGGTACCACTGAAACCTTTTACAGAGGCTCCTGGGGCATATGGCATCCGCATCAGCAGCCGCAGTCTCACTGCTCGGATTGCTTCATATGAGACCACTTCACCACTGGTTACACTCCCGAGTTCTGAGATGGGCATGGCGCCGTGGTACAGTTCACGTGACCGTGACCTAACCTAACCCTAACCTAGCCCCTGGACGGACCTTGTCTTTCTACGGGTCAGGGTGCCCTTAGAACAAGTGTCGGCATGTCTTTGTCACGATGGATGCCTCCAGTGCGGGCTGGTGCGCTACATGCAACGGGCAGGCAGCCTCGGGGTTCTGGACAGGGCCTCAACTGCTTTGGCACATCAACTGCCTTGAGTTGCTGGCAGTGCTACTAGCCTTGCAGCGGTCAGGCCGCTGCTGCTTGGCTAGCATATGTTGGTCCGCATGGCCAACACTGCGACCGTTTCGTAGATCAACTGGCAGGGTTGTCTACGATCACTTCGCATGTCGTAACTCGCCCACCGTCTCCTCCTCCTCTGGAGCCAAACGTGGTGCAAGTCACTGTGCGCCGTCCATATCCTGGGGGAGCTCAATCGTGCGGCCGAGATGTTCTCATGACAGCTCACGTTCCCCGGGGAATGGCGACTCCATCCCGAGACAATCCAGCTGTTCTGGAGGCGATTCGAGGGAGCTCAGGTAAGCCTGTTGTCTTCTTCGAGTCCTCCCGCGGCCAGTTGCATGACTCCCTGACCGAGGGCCCCTCGGCTTGGACGCACTGGCGCACAGCTGGCCTTGGGCTTCACGCAGGCATGCGTTCCCCAGTGAGCCTTCTCGCACGAACACTGTGCAAGGTCAGCGAGGATGAGGAACAGGTCCTGCCAGCTGCGCCTCATTGACCCATCCGGACCTGGCTTTCGCCCTCCTGGCGCATCCCTCTGAGGAAGGACCTCCTATCTCAGGGGCCCGGCACCATGCAGCACCCGCGTCCACTTCTTGGAGCCTCCATGTGTGGCTCCTGGATGAGACGCGGCAGACTTAACTGATCTGTCACCAGTGGTGGTTAACACGATCACTCAGGCTAGAGCTCTCTCTACGAGGCAAGCCTACACCCTGTATGATGTCTGTTCGCAAACTGGTGTTCTTCTCGCTGAGAAGACCCCTGAAGATACACGATTGGAGTAGTGCTTTCTGTCCTGCAAGCAGGGTTGGAGTGTAGGCTGTCACCCTCCACCTTGGAAGTGTATGTGGCTGCTATCGCAGCACATCATGATGCAGTGGACAGCCGGTCCCTGGGAAAACACAATCTCATCGTGAGGTCTCTGAGGGGTGCCAGGGGGTTACATCCTCCTAGGCCACCCCCAGTGCCCTCCTGGGATCTCTCTGTTGTCTGGGCTGGACTACAGAGGCGTCCCTCTGAGCTGCTGGGTTCAGTCGAGCTTAAATCTGTCTGCTAGAAGACAGTGCTCCTGACCGCGCTTTCATCCATCAAGATGGTTGGGGACCTCCTAGCATTTTCGGCGAGTGAAAGTGAGCCTTGACGTTGCTGTGTCATGTAAGAGCGCTGTGCATATATGTGGACCGCACCCCGGAGCTTCAGAAGCTCTGAGCAGCTGTCTGTCTGTTACGGAGGTCAGCAGTAAGGGAAGGCTGTCTCCAAGCAGAGGTTGGCCCACTGGACAGTGGATGCCATCACCCTGACGCAAGCCAAGCCTTTTCCTCCTCCAGTAAGTTCCCCAGACGGCGAACCCTGGTGGAGTATCCTCCAGCACCCCCGGCAGTCAGACTGGGCGGAGCAGTCTGACGCCAGGCCCAGTATCGGTGTTAGCTTACCTGGGTCTCCGGTCAGGGTCTAGGTGTCCATATGGCTTGATTCCCTTTGGGCAATCCCATATGTGTATTCTTCCATGGTAAGTTTTCCCTCTCAGTAAACCCATGTCTTCCCTTTGACAGATCACTCTGTTAGGCTCTGCTGGCAGCCGCTCCGCCCCAGAGGCCCATTCCATATGTAGGCCTGGGTCAGTCCATATCAGTGTCTCCACATGTCATCTCCCTTTGAGCAGGATGTGGCCTCCATAGCGCCCTTCTCCAGAAGGCCCGCTTCCCTGCCGTAACTGCCAAGCTGTAACAACAAATAGGAAAGACTTGAAGCAATCTTTCATTGAAGGTCGAAATCCCTTCTGTTAAGAAATTTCTGTGGGGAAAGGAACAGCGGCTTGGCTATCTCCAGCAGCGATGTACTCACCTGTGGTCCCTGCTGGTACCAAGGTCAGCGAATGTGCGCTGGGGCGGTGGGAAGGTTACGACCTTTGCGTAGCATTTGTCTGACACGCGGTTGCTTGCCAACATTTGCCATGCTATATGGTTGTGACGGGGTTCAGGGTGTGGCGCTTTCCAGGGCCTCATAATGTCAGTCGACATAACTCGTAGTGACCGACAGATAAGGAACGTAGGGAATGTCCCCTTGCCACACCCTCGAACCATTCGCTGGCGGCCAGGGACAAGGTCTCGACTCCTCAGCATAAAACCTGATGAGTGGATGAACCTGTCTCCTATTTATACCCGTATGCATAGGGAGTGGCTCAGGTATGCAAAATCCACTAGCCAATATTCATTGTCGTTTTCTCAGAGATGATTGGGGCTCCCAAGTGAATCCCCACTTGGGATAATGTCGGTCGACATAACGTCTCCGTTCCCTCCATCAGGGAACGAGGGTTACGTACGTAACCGAGACGTTTTTGTAACTCGTGTGTTTTCAACATAAACTTGTGTGTATTTGATAGTTTAAGTGCAATAAGACATGAAAAAAAAAATTAGTTTAGTACTCACATGCAGCGTCACAGCCGCTTTCAATAAATGATATTTCAAGTATTTTGAGCTGAAACTTGACATATACTGGGGATGCCTAAGACCTATATTAAATATTGTAAAAAGAGGCATATAGTAATAGGTCTTCCTTTGAGTTAGTAGCATTGCAACTTTTAGTTTATTAAAGCCCAACACTGTATATAAAGTACTACATATTTTATCTGATCAAACAGCATTTCCAAAACAATTCTGAGTATATACAGTACAGTATAAAAAAAAACAAAACAATGAAAACGCAGTTTATTTCTATGTAGCTCTAGAAATTGGTCTTTAAAATATTAAAATATTAAATCCATAGATGTTGGTCGCTCTATGAGTAAAACAACTTTGTGAAGTTCACAAAGCATTGAAGTCTATCAATACAGAGCCAAACAGGCAGCATTACTCCTGTCTACCGTTCCGCCATTTGACAAGATGCCAGCGGTTCCAAGCTGAGTTTAAATCTCACTCTTGTAACAATCCGATAATAATTATCTTCCCTGGATGAGCCATACAGCAGCTGAAATGACTGCTGGTGGGGATCGAAGTGTAGAGTAAATTAAACGAATTGATCAGAATAACTGAGCTGCACAGGGGTTCAACCCCCAATGCAGAAAGGGGCTTTTTGGCACCACAGCCATAATGGCAATATTGAATGCTTCAGAATTGTTTTTTCACCCAAGAAAACAGAAGCAAAGAAATTTAACAGAACATTTGTTCCATGCTTCCTGATTAGTTAACTTGAATAAAACTCTTTAATTGCAAGGTAAAGATGAGATTAATGGTCGTGGCAGCTTGTGTGCTTTTATTTATTTTTTTTTCCAGACACATCCTGCCAATTTGGAGCAAAAAGGAAACCGATGCCATTTAATGATATCCAGAATAAACATATGAAACATTTACATATGAAAATCAATGCTAATTAGCCCTATTTCTTCATTTATTTCATGTTTCTGGCTTTTTTGGTATGTTCCGCATGCAGTAGATTGATATTCTGAGAACAAGAGACAAATTAGTGAGGGTGTATTGTTGTCAAACAAGACATGATTGCAAAGAAAGAAGATGATAATTAGGCGATGTGAGATGAAAGATCCGCATGTGTCACTTTACATGGTAGCCACAAGAAGAGAGCCATGCCAGAAGTCTCCTTGTAGCCCTTTGATGTCATATCCTCATTTTGATTGTTTTCAATCTTTTTTTTTTTTTTTTTTAAATACTTGTGTGGTTATATGTAGATATTTTTTCTCGCTGTTATTTCAACACCTAACACCTTTTCTCATACACATGAGTGAATTTGAGCGAGAGCCATAGGTTAAGGGACATTAGCTCATCTTTAAGCTTGAAAACCTCACCAGGAGATAGACCTGTTTTTCTTTTAAGCGACTCAGCAGTAGGTAAGAGTCGTGGGTCAACAAGCAGAATGTGTTTTACTGGCTTTGAGAGGAGAATAATGGGGAGAAAAACACTTCCTGAGGATGCTAAAAATAGTCTTATAACATGAACTAACATTGCAAATAGCAAGAGATGTAATTACTCAGTCACAGTCCAGACAGCACAGTGAAGACAGTATTTTCCTTATACTGACAAATGTATATGGACTGTCAGCAACCCAGGGTTCCAGACTAAAAAAAAAAAAAAAGACTTTGAAACATTTAATTGATAAATTACATAATCATTTGGTTTGCTCAGAGGTGTCTTAGATTTGAGTTCATACCTTTCATTTTTAACACTGCTGTGTGCCGTGATGTAGGGATGTTATATAGACCCAATTTGAATTAGCCTATTAGGATATGTTTCTAGTTGTGTTTAGTATAAATTTGTTCCAGTTTGAGTATATTTGAGACATATGACTATTATATTATTTTTTGAGTGGTGGGAGGGCTACCCAAATAAAGTTGTTCAGTCATTTCAACCCTACAATTGAAACTCATTTGCTTACACTTAAAAATGAACACATTTTTATTGGCATGGATGGTTACATGAAAAACATTTCTATTCCACTAAAGGTTATTCATAGTGAAAAATGGTTCTTTAGAATTTTAAAATGTTCTTCACACTAAGAAAAAATATGCTTATTTTAATAGCTGTTCACCAAAAGGTTCTCGTTTTGGGGAACCAAAAAATAATGACATCACTGCAAAAAAATAACTAACCAACTAATAAACTAAATACAAAGTACTGTCATGAAACTCTAGATGGCGCAGGCCGATAGATTGTATCTCAATCTAATATAATTACATCATTCACATGGCCAGCTGATTGATTTCTTTTCACATCAGCAACCAATGATCTTGCTGCTCAACATTCAAATATTTGGCTAGTGCTCGCTGCAGCAGTTGCAGCGCGCTTCAGAAATCCTTCACCTTCCCCAGCTCCACCTGTTTAGATCTGATGGGTTAATTTCATGTATGTTATACATGGGGGTTATTTCATATATGTTATATGTGCAGCAACAGTATTTCTAAATGCTCATAGCAGCATGTCTGTGGATGTATTGCAGCATAGCAGATCTATTCCACCAAGACCAAACACATTAACATTGCTATATTTATTACCATACTAAACTCTTCATGTTATGTTGTCATGACAGAACTACAGTAACTGACTTACTAACTAAATGAATAAACCTTTATTTTTAAGCGTGTTGGACCATTATTTATTTATGTACTTTAAATATTTAAATTTAAATATAAAAATAAAACAAAACAAAAAAAACACATGAATACATATTTAAGTACACTACAAGAAGTAAATCTATATTGAAATATAAAGTATTCATTCCGGTAATGGTTACTGTTTTGTTGTGAATCGAACATATCAAGTTGTTGTGTGACTCTTTTTTTACTGACTCATTTCATTAAACAGAACTGGTTCAAATGGACAACTCACATTGCGTTTGTTACGCCATCAACAATGTCATACACACCATATATGTGTTTGTGTATTTTATATATATATATATATATATATATATATATATATATATATATATATATATATATATATATACACGTATATATGTATGTATGTATGTATGTATAATGAAAGAATTTTAATTAATGGCACTTTTTTGTTGAATTTATGATAATTTTAGTTGAAGTGGAGACCTGTTTTTATTAGCTGCTAAATATCATTTGAAGATCTCACAAAAACAGTTCATATAAAAAGAAAGCAAATAAGTAGGGCTCCCAGTGAATGTTTTGTATCTGAATAACACAATAATTCAGCAGCCGTTATAGCACGCAATATAAGTGGTCATGGGTTAAGTGTTTGTGAAACCAAACAAAACTGGCACTTGTGATTTGAGTTTTCCTGCACAGTGATTGCATTATGTTGAGGAGCTTGGTGCAGCAGGGGTGAAGAGACACGCTACGCTATTTTAAGAGGTGGATGGGTGATGAGTGCTAGAGAGCGTGTGCGCAGTTCATTTCTGCGCTTGACTGTCCTTCACAGGGAAAACAAAATGTAGCAGATGTGCGATTACTCTCATATTTGACAGGTGCATGACAAAAACACATCCTCCGTGCCAGTGAAAGTTTATTTGTGTGATTGATTGTTTATTTGTGTCTTTGTGTGATGGCCTTCATTTATACAATGGCTTAGCTTTTAAGTTGGTAGCTTTTCAGAAAACGTATATATTTTCTTTTTTTCTATAGCCTGCAAATGTCCTGAATAGTAATGAGCAGAAAACAAAGAGTGGATTCTTGGGTCTGAGTACTCACTTTGAATGGGCATGACGCCTACGTGTTTAGTATTTCTCTGTGGCAACACATTTTGAGCACATGTGATGTCATTATGCTGTTGCTTCAGAACTGAGCAATTATTACTTGAAATGTATATAAAGGCACTTTATGTCTGTAAACCTAATCCTTTCCATAGACAAAGTAAATCTAGTAAGCTAGTCTAGTATATTGCATATTGTAGTCATAAATGGCACCTATTAATGTTGCCATGTGACCATGATCGGCACATCTTTCTTGTTTGATACGTGACAAGATTCTCTCCTTTTTCCATCTTAACATCTCACTTGTGATCATTTGCTGCCATTGTTTGTTGAAATGGCTTGTTTTGCTTGCTCCACGTAATTTCCCCTGAAATAAAGGTATTTTATATTATATTACCTTATAAATATATATATATATATATATATATATATATATATATATATATATATATATATATATATATATAAAAAGGTAATATAATATATATATATATATATATATATATATATATATATATATATATATAATTAGCTGAGATAGATTTTATTTTATTCTTAAGAACGTTTTCATTTTAAATGCTGAAGACAAAAACAAAATTTTGGTATACCAAAAATCTACCAAATTTATTATTTAAAAATATAAATGTATTTTATAATTTTTTTAGTCATATCCTTGCTGTTCCTCAAATAAAAATAAATAAATAAATAAATAAATAAATAAATAAATCATGATATGTTGTTAAGTTCATGTTGTGGACATTAAACCATATGTTGCCACCATTCCCAAATGAAGAAGTAAAACATTAATGACGACTACATTTGCCTTACTTTAGTTAATGTTACTAATTTAATGTTCATTATTAACATATTGATCATTGTAGTGTGGATAGTAATTGAAGACTTCACAGTAGTGAATGCGATGTCTCAGACAGCAACATAAACCATGGAACGGAACTTATTAATGTCTTCCTTTCTTTTTTCAAATAAAACCTTCTATATAACTTGTAACCAATGTGTCAGGGTCAGAGTCGATGTTTGACGCTTAACATCAATAAAAAACCAAGCAATATTCAGTGCTCCATTATTTATTTATATGTAGTCAATGATTGATTTTGACTAGCATGTGCTAAGGTGTGATTACTGCCATTTAATTAGGCTCCCTGGCTTGTTGTAGACACAGAGGATTTACTCTACATAAACACACCCTTCAAACAATTAACAAAGAAATCGACACATAAGCCCAGCTACCTTTAGCCTCCATAATGAGACGTTTTTTTTTGTTTTGTTTTTTTTTCGCCAATGAGGCTTGACAAATCTTTTTTTCATATGTTGTATTTTTCCTCATTAAATCTTAATGCTGTAAAACTGTGTTAGTGAATGTATTTCTTCAGAGTCCTTGTAAGTGTGTGTGCTCCAGAAGCAGTCATCTTTGAAAGTCTGGCCACAGATGAATCGTTTGGCACTGGTCTCACAAGTTCCTTTTGTCCTCCCCATTGCAACTGTCCAATTATCTTTTTTTTTTTTTTTTTTGGTAGAGAGAGTGAGTCTGTGCAAGATGACTTGTTGGGATAGGGTTGGAGGAGATGCCTGGTTTCCATCTAAGGGTAAATGCAGTACTGGATAACAAGCTCCAGCTTACTGTGTATCTGTGTTAGGGCATGGCTTTGGGCACTTCACATCTTCTCTCATTTAGGTTTCCTTGTTCTGTGCAGCGTTTTAAAAAGCAGCAGCAGGGGGAAAAACTTTCCATAACATCTATATTCAGTTATGGCTTGTTAATATTGTGACATCGGCTGGAGGCAGTCCATCTCCCATCATGCATCTGGTAACCAATATCTTTAAAGTACATAATCCCTCTTTATATGTTCCATTGTTTATCAACGTGCAGTGTACCGTTTTATGCATGCATGTTTGAAGTTCATGTTTTATCTGTTTAGTTTTAGTCTGCCTGTTAATTACTCACCCTCAGTGCACTGCCCATTTGTTTGTATGGTCTACCTTATGTTCTGCTGTATGACTCATCTATGCACAATAAACTCTATTTAACATCTTTGTGACTTTAAGATATATTAGACTTATGATTCACAACCATATCATGAATGTTAAAGAACCATCTGTGAACAGTAGGCATCAGTCAGATGCTTGTCAGTTTCACACACATACATACAGAGGCCCAAAAAAGTATTTGGACAACTACACAAACATATGTATGACCAAAAAATAAAAAAATAAAAATAATTGCACTATGTATGCATGTATGTATTTATATAATTATTTATTTATTTATTTATTTATTTAATGTTATCTTTATTTATTTATTTAATTTAGATTACCTTTGCTGTCATCTAACATTTACTTCGTTTAATATATCACTGTTAAATGTAATCTTCCACAAAACTCAAAATTAATAATTTTTGTAACACTTTAGAATACTGTTCTGTCATAAACAAATAATTAGTAACAAATGAGTAACGCAATATTAGCACTCTAATAACTACAATTAAGTAACAAGAAACTCTCTTTAATAGATTAGTAAGTAATAGTACTTACTCAAATATGGCAGTTCACTTTTAGCGAATCAGTGACTACTTTTTTCTCCCATATCTCTCAGAGAACTACTAAGAACTACTAAATACAGGTTCATATGAATAATGCATAATGTATAATTAATTCTTAAGTGAAGTTTAAGATTACCTACTAGTAATTACTCAAGTATTACCAAATCATCCAGAAGGAATTACTAATTATTTGGATCAGTATTCTGAAGTGAATAACATGATAACTCTCCAGTAATGATTGAAATCATTGTATGCTTTTGAGGGTTTTGTAAAGTATTGGATAGTAATGACTCAAGTCCTATTATATCCTTCTAAATGAATTACAAATTATTTAGACCAGTGTCCGAATGTGAAGATCATGATAACTCCCTAGTAATGACAGAAGCCAACTTTTGATGTTTTTGTAAGGTTTTGGATAGTTCCTTCCGATGTATTTGGTTACACTTAAGTCATTACTATACTAGGTTACCATGATCTTCACTTTAGAATACTGATCCAAATAATTAGTAATTCCTTTAGAAGGATGTAGTAAGACTTGAGTCAATGCTACCCAAGTCCTTACATATACCTCAAAAGCTTAGTCACTTCAGTCAATATTATAGCGTTATCTTGCATTTCACTTTGTAATCCCTATACTGAAAGATTTGCTACTTGAGTCATTTCTAGTGGCTAACCATGATGATTTTCACTATTTATATTAATTATATACATTATTCACATGAATTATGAACCTGTATATAGTAGTTCTCTGAGAGATGAAAAAAAAAATAGTAGTTACTGATTAGCTAATCGCTTTCAGCTAAGCACTATTACTTACTAATTTGATAATGAGAGTTTCTTGTTAGTTAGTTACTTAATAGAATTTTTATAGTGCATTACTCCCGCGTGGTTAATCATTAATGAAAAAAATTGTAATGACGGTGTTACATTTATTTATTTATTTTGTACAGTACATTTATAATGTTTTGATGCCTAAATGCAGTTTTTATCAACTGATTCTAAAATAACTGATGGTAACACTTTATTTTGTGGTGTCCTTGTTACACATTACTTGAACTTACTATTATAATAACAATAAATTATGCATAATTTCATGTAAGTAACCCTAAGCCAAACTGTAGTCCTAACCCTAACCGTATAGTAAGTACATGTAGTAATTAATATTACTCAGTACTTAAATGTATAATTACACTGTAACAAGTACACTTTAAAATATAGTGTATCCTAACTAATTTTAGCTTTTAGTATTTAGTGTAGACAGTATATAATTTTAATATCAGCCATTTACTGATTGTCTGCCATAACATGAAGAAAATGATTATTAGCTCATCAGCACTGACTGTTATTTTATTATAGATGCATTACATGAATAATACACCAAGAACCTGCTGAGTAAAACTAATTGGCTCAGAAAAGTGAGAGTAAGTTAGATGAGAGAAAAGCATTAGAATCATTGGTTTGCAGATTCCACTTCAATAATTTGTTGTCTAATATAATGACACTGAGACTTTTTAAGTATGACTTATGCTGCACACACACACTACACAATTTAGCTCTGATTTTCCACTCACCGACATTTAATAGAAATCACCGGAAAAATCTAAATTTGGTGGCAAATCATCCTTCATGTGAGTGGCAATTGCTATGTTTGAATGATCAAACCCACGATTTGAGAGAAGCGCTGATGCATCCAATGCTCAAGAGATATTTAACATATGTAGACCTGTCTGCAGACCAAATCCAGGTGCTGAAATGTGTTTTGACTGGGGCTGGAACTGACAGTTGTGTAATGTGAAAAGAACAGCAGTCTTTGGAAGTTGGGCAGTGTTTGGGTGCCATTAAGTGTCCAAAATACCATTTGTGACCACTACATGAGTTCATACTTCATTTGCATTTTTTATTTGTGATGTTCTTCCTGTCTAAATTCACTCAGTGAACTTGCTGTAGTTGTAGATGATTGAAGTAACCAAAAGGGTAATGACCCGATCAGCTTCTTGTGCTTTAGGGGGTCTATCGAGTTCTACGTTCTATCCATCGCGAGTATTGAGCTGCTGTCACTCCCGTTTGTGTCTCATTTCTATTCCCCTCCCCCAACACCGAAGCCACTTTAAATGTTTGTCAGACGGGACACAATAACACACTTTAAATTAAAATGGAAATACCCAGCTCACCATTAACCTTCTGACTCTTCAGTTTGACGTTATGTAACCACAGCTGAAGCCATCTCTCAGAGGAGATGGAGGCTAGGAGGTTGAAAGCAGCCCAGCCTTGAATATATAATTCCCCTGAATGTGTTTGCCTTTGGTGTTTAATTTACTTTCTCTTACACAGGTCAGTGAGTCCCTCGTCAAACACGCTGTGCATGGTAATGGGGACCAACAGGAATGTGTGTATTGTGTGTTGTTTGAGTTTTCTTCAAGTTGTGGGTGGCACGTTTGAATGGGATTAGTGCACACTTAAGCGTGTTTGACATTTCAAAATTTCTTTGTGCCAATTGGCTGGGATGCCATGACGCCCACCAAAGTCTCGGACAATCAAAAGTATTTGCTTTTAAGCTAATTATTAAAAATAAATAGAAATTGTGTGTGTGTGTGCGTGTGTGTGCATGTGTAATATTTATATTATAGTATAAAAAATATTGTATATTATATATAAACATTGCATATTATCAAAGAATCTAAAGAAAAAAAATCTAAATTTTAAACAGCACAACTATTTTAAACATTCATAATAATAAAGAATCTTTCATATCAGCATATTTGAATGATTTCTGAAGGATCATGTGATACTAAAGACTGAAGTAATGGAGAAATTATTAGTTTAATATAATTTAATTTAATAAATGTGGATATAGATAAAAATGGGTACACATATTTGTTAATAATAATAATAATAATAATAATAATAATAATAATTATTATTATTATTAAATGTATTTTTTCTATTATACAAATATATTCTTCTTTCTGTTATTATTATTATTAAATAAAAATAATTTCAGAAAATGCTATATAGTTTCATGGCTGTTAGAAATGTTCATGGCTGATGAATTTTCTTAATCTATTTGATTTATTTATTTTATTTTATTCTTTTCAGGTGTGACAAACAGTTCATTCTGAACCCTGCTGTCTATAGAACAAACAATTATTAAACAATGAAAACACTTTGTGCCACAGCAAGGTGCCCACAAACATGTTGCAGCCCCCATGTCTCAACAAGTACCTGATCATAATTGAACTAATAGTAGCAATTGGCATTTGTTGTTTTTATGTTTTGATTTATATAACTTTGCCATTTTTTTCAAAGTGAAACCACTTTAATTTAATGAGCTTGTAGTCACATGCATAAACCGAGACATCAAAGGCAGATCATTGTGTTGCTGAGGGACTGAAATAATGAACAGAGATTTATTGCTTACTTTACCTTTTTTAGGCTCATCGCCAGGTCAACAATGACAGATTATCCTAAGAAAAACCCCAGATCATGCAGCTGTTGTAGAGAGCAGACACCATAGGACATGAAGGTTCATACCTTGTAAAAAGTTTGTGACTGAATGTTTTCTGTAATGCCTTTTTGTGTCGTCGTATTTGGTAAGCCTACGTGTTCCCATGACAACCGTGTTCTTAAGAGTCATACTTCATTTATGCTTGTGGGTGTGTGAGAGACAGACAGTTCAAAGGATTTATCATCATTATTTTAGTCCTTAACAAACAAATGGAGAGAGTGTGCTGTAATTTCATACTTGCCATATTTTCTAAATCTAAATGCATAGTCCAGCTGACACAGAACCTACCAAGCTCACAGCATCTTTAATGCAATATGTTTGTTTTGCTGTAGTTGTACAGCAGATCTGCTCATGGAAATGTGCATGGTTTCTGAGCTCTGGGTCTGAGTATTTGAACTTCTCACCTCAGAGATACTGACCCTCAGACTCCACCAATTTTACTTATATTTTCATTTTTAGGCCACTTAAACCTTGTTACTGCAAGATTGTGTTCCTAATGTTCTCATTTTGTTTTGTTCCTGAAGTTCCCACCCTATGTTTTTATACAACTTTTTAAGAAAAATTTAGATGTTATAATTGGATATACATCACAATACTGAAGAAATACTTCCAATTAATTGTGATATATTTAACTGTGGAAATTATTTGATGAATGATTGAAAACTTATGATTGAGTGAGTGATTTAGTTCAAAAGAGCATAATTTATTTTAAATACATTTTTGCAACATTTTAAAAGTTTACATTTTATCAAATAATGCATCTCTCTCTCTCTCTCTCTCTCTCTCTCTCTCTCTCTCTCTCTCTCTCTCTCTCTCTCTCTCTCTCTGTATATATATCACCATTAACTAATGTGATCCAGAAATACAGCCATTGCTTCGCCATCCATTTAAGGATAGTGTGTAAATGTATGCCAGCTTTTAGGGAGCTGTTAGATTATGTGCCAGGATGAAATTCCACAGCACAGTTTGAGTACGGTGTGTCAGGACACTAAAAGCTCTGCTCTTATGTAGTGTTCACTATACACTGGCATACATGCTGAGATAATACTACCCTCTGTTGGGCTGTGTGTGAAATTGCTTAAAACTACTTCAGTGCTATGTAAAACGAACAGTGAACTCACATATGTGGCTGGCATGACAATGAAACTTGGGGCTTTGTGTGGTGAGTGCATGGGCTACATTTCTAAAATACATGTTTACTTGGCATTGTGAGAAAACTTTTATTTTTATCTACTGTTCAACACCTTGATGCACATGTCTGAAGATTCTGTTTAGAATCTGAACAGGAAATAGCAGCTTAACTGTAAATCCCAGCAGTTTTACACTCCTAAGTCTTCTCCTTTGATCACTGTGCATCTGTTGACCAGCGATGTGTTGAGGCTGACCCTGCTTCACCGCTTTCCAGCAATCAGAGGAGCTCAGGTTTGAGAGGCCACCGTGATGTTCTGTCCCAGTAGGGATGTAGAAAGGAGGGTGAGACAGAACGAGAGAGGAGGGGTCAAGAGAGATCAGCCAACTCAGTTCAGACTTTGTAGTCTTCAAGGCCAGAAAGATGTCTGAAGTAAAATGTTTTTCATCTTCACACCTTTCAAGAACCATAGTAGAAATATAAGTTATTTACATTTAAGTGTTTGAGTTTAATTTGCCGTTAGCATAGTGAAGCCCAAAGTATACCTGTTGCTCCATCTCATGTGACTTTTTTTTTTTGTATTCATGTGAGCTTCATTAGATAAAAAAAAATAAAAATAAATAAACACTTTTATAATGTTTTTTATTTTTTTTGGGGGGACGTTTTGAGTTTGAATTTTTGACTTAAAAATGTCAAGTGGTATAACCAAGTAAAAGTAAAAACATATCTTACTTACACCTTGAATACCTTTGTGTGATCTTAATTATTATATTCTGGTATTAGGTTAAAAATATATATATATTTTTTTTTTACAAAATCAATTATTAATCCATAAATATCATTTTACACACAATTGTACAACCTAAACTAACCTTGCCTTGTGATAAACACAAATTGTATTACATTTTAACAGACTTCTTGGCCTTCACATAAGTCATGAGGGTCTATGTGGATTCTTTCTATGATATTATTTCCTGTTTCATGTTTTTATTTCCCTGCATGTTGGTAGCAGAGGTGAAGCAACCATTTTAAATTGGGGGAACACAGCTGTTAGTCAATGTGATCCTCAAGGGTCAAATAAATACAGTATGCATTATTTATAAATCAGGTGAGAAAAACTACAGCCATGATAAGAGATACTATCTGAGCTTAATTTGTATTTTCCATGGAGTTATAAAAGAGAACAAGTCCTGCCATTTAAGATCATTCAGTCAAGAGGAGTGATTGTCTCTTATTCTTTTGTTTAATTAAAATTAATAACAGTTTTATTATACTGCTGTCACTTTAAGACCTAATGCAGTAATCTACAATATTGATACACATCAGATTATATGCACTGCGTGGATATATTTACTTGCCGCAAAATCTATATTAAGATGCTTTGTTGCTATGATGTATACCTAACAGTTATACCTATTGTTTTAGTTTTGTTTAGTTTTTTTACTAGGGAAATCTCACCTGTGTACATTCTGGAGAGGCCATCTTGGCATTTGACATATTCTTAATAAATGAATAGATAGGACAAAAACAGCCATCAACCACTACTACAACAACATCATCACTGTTTTCAAACATATCCCTCTTGTTTCTTCCTTCCAGGAAATTCACAGACACAGTGACAGGTTTCAGTTTTTAATGGGCCAGACTGTTGAGGAACTGGGACAACATCTGAGAAGTGGCAGAGTTAATAGGACAGAAGCAAAGTACTGCACAATGAAGCGTTGAACTTCACCACCACGACTCAATCACAACTGCCCACTTTTTAGAGTTTCAGACAGAAAAAAATAACAATAATCTCCTCCAATTGCACTAATTCTTGTAAGGACAATGCCATTGATTTTAATGAAAGGCACAGTCCCTCCTTTTGGCTTGAGATAGAACAATATTGAACGGGCTTGCTGCAAATGCACATTACACTTGATTGTGCATTACAGCATCGATTGCTATGATGCCCAGAGAGCTATCAAAGCAAATGTAACTGGGCTAGAAACTGTGATTACTGCCCCTCCTTTCGTCCCTCCCCGAGGAGCATTTTTGGTGTCTGCTTTTAACACATCCACCGGTCAACATGCAGAAAGACTGCCAGTTAGCCTTTAGTTGGATAACTCATGGCCTGCTCTGGGCTCATCCAATACACTGCCAGAAGCGTATAAGACCCCATCCAAAAACCTGCAGTACTGCCTCTGCTTTTATCTTGCTGTCTTATTTAGTCTTTACTTTCTTCTCTTCTTTCGTTTTTTTCTTTTTGTGACCTTGTCAAGTTTTTGGCAGGTTGTGTGTAATTTCCTGGCCAGATTTAGTCCAAGAAAGCAGTGTGGTGTATGTGTGCAGATGGAACCTGCTTCCATTTGATGGCCTATCATTTAAAATGAACATTTTTTTTTTTTTTTTTTTTTTTACAAACTGAGAAAGAAATGGTTTTGACTAGCAGGAGAGCTGTTGTTTAATTTTCATATTAATCACCTTAAAGGATGAATTCACTACTGGCAAGATGAGCTTTTAATTAAACTTGGCTTTCTATGTAGTATGCTTTTTTTTAAAAATTTTTATTTTTTTCGCAAAATTGCTAAATGACTATTTATAAATTCATAATATAACATTTTTGAAAATGTTTAAAATACCTTTTTGGTACAATGATAAACCTCTATACACTATTGTATTCAAAATAGCTTGCATTTTATGTATTGCTTACACCACTTGAAAAAAAAAAAAAGAATCATTAGATTTTTTTTTGTTTTTTTTTTTTGAAAAAAAAAAAAACAATATAACCAATCAATTTATAAACCCATGTGACAATTAGACAAACAGTGTTGTTTAAGACCACAGGGAATATAAAAGACTATGGATAAAACCGCAAGGACGTGGTCTGATGAAACCATGGGGTAGCTGCTGGACCTTTTGAAGAACACAGTTCATGGTGTGAAAAATTACAGGAGGCACTCAATGTGCTACTGTAATATAATTTCATTAATCATTTTGAACCTGAAAAACAACACAGCTGCTTTCCAGCAGCATGCGTGAAGTAAATGAGAATGCAAGATAAAATGCATTTGATCGGAAAACAACATACTAACTGGGCATTCATTATTTTTTTTTAGCTATGAAATGCAGCATTCCATGTACTGGATTGAAAATTACTAGGTCATTTTGTTATGTTTTGTTGCATTTCCATGAAGCAATACTCAGCGGTAAAGACAGTGCAAGTTAAACAGCCTTGGGGTCCATGGGGTCTCACACCTGTGTAGAGCCATTTCATTTGAAATGGAGGGGGGGTTGGCTAATGTATGGCATCCGGTCTGAGCGATCCCTGTTAATATAATTCATTTTGTGAAGTCTCACACAAATCACAAAAACTGACTTGGTATATTAGGGCTGCACGATAAATCGTTTCAGCATCGATATCGCAATGTGCACATCTGCGATAGTCACATCGCAGGATGTGTGATTTTTAGTATAGCCTACTGATTGTTCGCGACAGCTGTCGCCACGCTGTCTACACTGGACGCCACAAAGTGACCATTGCAAATCCTTTGAACTTTGTGTCAGTACGTCATTAAAAGAACGAGGGATTTACTTGCTGGGATTTGCCACGTCGTGCCGCATCCAGTGTAGACAGCATTACTGATTACAATGGGTTCTATTGTATTTTGTCGCGTTGCACCGTGCCGCTCGCGCCTGTTGCAGACACGGTGAGAGCCACTCAGATGCATGTGAACACTGAATTCCGTTCATCTCTGCTTCTATTTGTGTCTGAAATGACACATACGCGCGAAACTATCAAAATGCATGTCTCTGCAAGTATCCTTGTAAACACGGTTGCTTATGGCTTAGGTGAAGGTAAATAATTAAGAAAATGGACAGTATGGTTCACAGCAATTTAATGTTCCAAAGGCTTTCTGTGACGTGAATGTTAAACAACAAAACACATAGAGAAAAATCACTTTTGTAGCTTTAACGAAGATTTCTTAGATTTAATTCATACAGTGAGGACTATGCATTTTACATTTGATTATTCAACCAGTATACCTGAATACTGTTAGTCTTACCGGAAAAATATAAAGCACTGTTTATTTAATTTATATCTTTGTTCTATTATATTTATCTATGTTTGTAATTTGTTTATTATTTTATGCTAATTTACTCACCTACAAAATCACCCCAATCATTGATATTTTTTTTTTCCCAAATAGAGCTTTTCAAGTCATCTTCTTCTTCATATCGCAATATATATTGCAGAAATACTAAATATAGCAATGTGAGTTGTTTCCAATATCATGCAGCCCTACTTGGTATATTTATTGAGTGGCCTACCATTTATGGAGACAACTAAACAGACAGAGAGCCAGAGAGAGAGAGACAGAGATGTACTTGGAAGTGAACATGAGCCGTCAGTGCTGTCTGAGCACCATGGTAACCATGAGCAAAGTGCGATGTCTGTATACATGGAGTGAACAACCAGGCTAAACAAAGGACTCAAACATTTCAAAAGCATCATGGCTTCAGCGTCCTCTCTTCACCTGTCAGATTGAACAAGAATAAAGGTCTGCACAGTTATGTGTGAGAAACTATTATGGTAACCCTTCATGCAGCTACCAGACAACTGCTTACTTGCTCAGTTCAGCTTCCTGAATCTTGCAGCTCCTAGCATGAGGATTATATTAAAAAGGTTGCACATCAAAAACAATAAATGTTTCCAATTACCATCTTAACTATCCAACTCTGGTATGGTGAGTCATTGATTAAAGTCTCCCACTTCCTGTGCTAGTGAGTGTGACTTTCACTGTGCTGCTGTTTAGTTACTTAGAAAGTTAATTTTTAGACAAAATATCATAATCTGCAAAACAAAAGATGAACAAAAGCTTATTAGCCAAAAATTTTAGATTGAATTTTGTTGAACATTGGAAATGTAACATTTAACAAGTGATGAATGAAATACTCGTCTCTCTATCTTATATGTAGAGTTGGAAAGTCTGATTCATTCTAACGAATCCATTTATTTGGATAATTTTTGTAAATGAACTGGATCACCAGTTTTATCCGTCCACTCATAAATGTCAAATCTAAATATATTTATGTTAAAGAGTTAAATAGAAAATTACAGTGTTATGTATTATGGTGTTATGTAGTTGTAGTTAGTGTAAATTTCTCAGTTCAAAGATTAACACTATCGCACTGAAATTATTTTATTAAAAAAAACTTGTCTTAGTGCCAGAAAAAAAAAAAAAATTATATATATATATATATATATATATATATATATATATATATGTCTCTTGATTAAATTAAATTAAACTGTATAATTTCATATAAATTTAAAACAATATTGCTTTCTTAAGTAGCTTCAATGTACACTACTGTTCAAAAGTTTAGGGTCAGTAAGATTTCTATAACCTTTTATGCTCACCAAGGCTACATTTCTGGCAAAGTTGAATTTCATATTCTTCAGTGTCACTTGATCATTCAGAAATCATTCTAATATAATGGATTTGTTGCTCAAGAAGCAATTATAATTAATGTTGAATGTTGATGTGCTTACTATTTTTGTGGAAACGTGATGCATTTTTTCAGTGATATGAGAGTTCAAAAAAAACATTTATTTGAAATATAAATATTTTCTGACATTATAAATGTTTTGTGTAATATGTTCTTGCTGCAGGAAAAAATGGTAGCTTAGTGAGACTCCTAATTATTAAATGGTAGTTTAGTGAGCTCTTGTTGGTTTGGTTTGAAGCATAGTTTTTTTTTTTTTTTTTTTTCTTTCTTTCAAACAGTAGCTTCCTCAAGACTGGATGTTGTAGATTTTGTCTGACTGGCCCAGTCACAACAACAGCTGTTCTAGATGTCTTTGTTGGCAGCTCATAGTCATGTTTTCATGTGATTTTACAATCGTCTGGAATACTCACAAAGCTCTTCTGTTCTGTGTAGATGCCCAGTAATATTAAACCACACAGAAGCACTGCCTATCAGGATACTTTTTGTGTGACATTAAGAGACCACATATTTCAGCCTGGTCTTATGTTTATACGTAGGTATTAATACATAACATTTACAAGCACAGAACATACATTTTTGTACATTTTTATTCATGCTAAAACTTACAATTTAGATGTATTTCAGCATTTAAAACGTACAAATCGATACGTATTTTTAGCTAAAAAACAAAAATATTTACGTATCTTTAATATCAAGATGTTCGTATCAATGAATTTTTAACATTTTATCAATAAGCGATTTTGATTTTTAGACCCCTTAACCTACCCCCGAACCTAAACCTACCCATTTTACAGCGAATATGCATTTTTTTCATTTTATTAATAAGCAATTTAGATTTTTAGACCCCTTAACCTACCCTCAAACCTTAACCTATACATTTTATAGTGAATATAGACCGTTTCATCGGGCGCCTGGCCCTAAGTTAATTTCCGGTCTGTGTTTGTTTATCGGTCTGGCTCGTGGCGCCGGCTACAAACGCAGTTAAAGTAAAAGTGATGAGTAATGATGTTGGACTCAGGTGGCTGTGCTGTGGGATGTGTTTCCCATACATTTATTGGCGACTATTAATTTATGGCGACTTGCCACGATATCAAAACTGACCGAATTTCCAAAAGGCTTCGTTGAATAAACACGAGCACGAGCATGAGCACGAAATGCACGTTTAAAAATCAAAACGAGGCGCGGGTGTTTTTATGTCACTGTATTTCTGAAGGAAGACTGTCTTTAGAAAATTTTCTATGTCATTTTCAGTTCATCTTGCATGTTATATGCCTGATAAAGCAGTGTTTGTATTCAGTCCTGTATTTGAGTCCTTAATACGGTTACGTTCACACACAGTTCGGTTATTTACGGGTGTGACAACCGCATTCTGTAACCAAACTCACACCTGTACATTTTTCAGGACTCACAACCGCATTCTCGGAACACGCGCGCTGTGTGAACGGAACAGGACTGGACAACCGCTCTGCTGTACAAAAGCGCATCTACCATGTGTTACGTGTTTTCATGTGTGTTTTTTCGGTAAATTACAGGGACAGAGAAATGAGCTGCGTGTCAACTGAAAGTTTTGGATCCAGTCAGTTTTCCACCGGAGCCGCTCCCGTTAGTTTTGTGTTCTGCGCGCAATTCAAATGCTCCGCTCTCCACCCAAATATAAAAGCTGCTGTCGGTTAATGAAGATTTGACGAATGAACTCGCAACTCGATTGGACTCTTGTCATGTCAGAAAGTGATAAGACTTTCAGTTTTATGGACGTCGCCATCTTTGATTTTACTTCGGTCACTGTCGCTATGGTTACTGGTAAGGAATACGGGTTTGACTCCCGTTGCACGTTCATACAGACAGTATTCTAAACACAACTGTAAGCTGCTGTGTGAACGGGACATTTCGAGACTCACACCTGTAAAGAAAATGCAGTTGTCAATCCCAAAAACTGACAGTGTGAACGTAGCCATTGATTCTATTTGGAAGCCTACCGGAAGTTAAGTTAGGGCCACAAAAGCGCGCATGCGCAGTAACGTTTTGTTTATGTCGTTGCCGTTGAACCCATCTATAAAAGGATAAAAACGCAATTGGCCGAAATATGCAGGAAAATAACCATTTTAGTAACAATATAGCATTAAAATATTTTTATAGTCGCTAATTCCACTCCTACCTATAAACCTAAACATTTCTGTACAGTATAAGAAAAGCATGACAGACAAATAAATGCAATTACAATCATTTATTTATTGCAAAAATGTCAAAAGCACTACCAAAAGTAATCAAAATGACGATGCGTTGCAGCCGCAGTCCTCTCTGGCGGAATACAGTAGGTTTGTGTGAGGTGCAGAGCAGAATGTTGTTAATCACTGAAAATATTCCCGATCCTCTCCGTGAACGGCATGTTGCAATCTGTGACGCAGGCAGGCGAGAGCCAATAAACGTTCGATTATCCCGCGTCAGTCAGCGTGGGCTTTGCTGTTTACAGTCGCTGGACTCGCTGCTCGAGATGGAGATGAAGATCGCAGAATAAAGGCTTGGATTTGGGTATGTTCCTCGCATTCGTATGGATTCTAAAGATCTGGATTACAGCGCACAAATAAAATTGTTTCATTTCGTAATTATGTTGCGTTTTTGTTGTTTTTTTTTTTTTTTTATATAGCTCTATTGTCAGTCACAGCATGTCAGAGAAAACGCCTTTTGTGGCCCATGGCAAAGTAAACATTACATGACAAGTAAAGGTTAAACGATTTCAAATGTTACTTATTTTAAGGTTTAAAGTGAAGTCACACAACAAAACGAAATGTTATCATTTCGTATTAAGTAAACGAGTAAACAATTGGATAACGCAATTGAAAACAAGGTAATTGATATGACAACTAAAAACAACTAATAAAATTAATGCTGTGATTTCAATATTCATAAGGATTCATTTTTAGATGTCGTCATACGTCAGTTTTGTAAGTTTAGATGCTGAAAATACGTCAGTATAGTACGTTTTAGTGCCTGTAAAAACTTAAGTAAATGTACGTTTTATAGAACCACATTTTGCGTAAAATACATATGAATTATCATGAGATCACGTTGCATATTTAGAGGTATTTTGCATCAAATAGGTCCACAACATTATAGTATGATGTATTCAAGCCTACTACTACTTTATGACAAAAGCTGGTGGCACTGTTTGGTCATTTTATTGTCTCAGGTCAAAGTATAATAGTTTTCAGTTTTCTGCTACTTTAATTTTGACCTTGGTACTAATGCTATCATATTATTCATCTGAAATCTGGTATGCCCATTTTTGCAGGAACAGTTTTTTGAATATTCATTTTATGCAAACTACACTTGGGACAATGGAACGATCCTTAAAGTAGGGGGCTAAATCCAGAATTGATTACTGCAGAAGGAAAAGGCCATAAATCCTCGGTTATATTAAAGAACAATTTTGTCTCCATTGTGGAACCTATAAAAAATCCTAATGTCCAATCCCACGCAAGCTCTGGTAAATTATAAAGGTACTTAAGGTTGACATGTTTATGTATATTCCCATACCTCCCCTGCATCGAGTCAATTAGCTCTTATTACTGGTCAACAGCTCACAAAAGCAAAGACCACAGCAATTCCAGTAGTAGCCAGGGGATGGGCGGCTTGTGAGAGATTTACATTTCATGCGGTCAGATGGCATTTTTGCTCCAACTTCTGCTTGTTATATCTTTTCATATTAATATGAGTAATGCGTTTTTGATTGTTAATGCTGTTAAGTAAGCTCCATCTTAACTGCTGTCATTTGATTAAATTTTTCATTTTGCTTTTAGTTAAAAACATTACGAGTCACATATGTCACTTCGTGCCTCCATTAGCGCACTAAGGTAATGGATGCCAACTGGATTGTTGGCGGTATTATGCGGGCTAAACTGTGTCCGTCTGAGGCTATCAGCACCCTTTATATCCCTCAAAGAGGGGACTATATAAATCAATGTATATTTTATGGGGGTGAATGTGAAACCGACTAATATTCCAGCTCTGGAAATGAACCGCATGATGTCATTTTCCATTATTGTTCATGATTTCATAAAATGCAGTTAGATTAATCAAAGTCATGTCAGAGTAGGTGTTTTGTGTGTCCCAAGGCTTATTGTTTTATTTAACCCAGGTTCAGTGGAAAACGTGTCTGTGGTGACATTTCTGTAAAATGATATTACATTGCAGCACTTTCAAAGTGAAATGTCCAATGTACGGTGCTGAAAGTGCATCCAGTTTTATCTGAAACAGATAAATGCGAATGAGTATATGTTTTACTACAGTGGTCGTTGTACATATCTCTAAAAGGTTAAGTTCTGTCGCATTTGAAAATAAAGTATCACTAAACCAAAACTATAGTGTTATCAAGAGCAAATGTAAGATAAAAACCCCGTTTGCTAAAGCAACCATAGCATTTTACCTTGTTTTTTTTTGTTTTTTTACGTCTTTGTCGTCTCTTATCAAGTGTTGTGACTCTTGTTTCATGGGATTTGCACCCAAGCACTCTGCATTGCAAGTGCAGCACTGTGCTACCCAGCAAGTTTACTATGCCAAAGAATCGTCACTTGCACGGGCTACAAGGGGAATGACAACAAAAGGGGAATTAAGCGTCTCCTTCACTCGTTCCACCATGCTGCCCATGCGTGTTGGGCTTGTTTACATCACATCAGAGTATGTAAACATAAAAAAATATAACCGTGTATTTTATAATTTTATATTTTCATACACACCGACAGCGTGAGCTTTCTTCTTCGCATGAGAATGACGTCAATCTCTACTTTCTGGCATACACCACGTCTAAAGGTGCTATTGGCAGTGGAGACACAAGCCGGATCAAGGTGAATCGTCCTGAATCGTATCATACTGAAAGACCTGACCCATACTGCTCTATGGAAACGAGCCAAAAATGTAGTGGTTTACATGCAATATGCTCATAACATAGTATTGTTCAAGTAACAGTGTGGAAACATCTTTTGAATTGATAATCTGCCCCTGTAATCAAAATTTATGTTAAAAGGAACACAATTTGTTGGTGTTTGGAGTTTTTGCACAAATTTAGGTAGAGGCATTTTTTTTTTTTTTTTCCAGTGAGCTTAGTTTTTTTTTTTTAAACTTCCTAAAAAGAACGGAGAACACAGAAAAGAGTAAAAGAGTGAAAAACAATAAAGTGCTTGTCACTGAACTTATTTAATTTAAATGGCTGTTGAAGCTCATACGGTCCTCCTCTCTCCATTAGGGCAAGTATGAATAGGTCCTATTAATTACTTCTGACACCTCCTTGTTGTGAATTGCATGTTTGACACATAAATAGGAAAACAAGCATTGTAGAGACCATGCACGGTATTATGAGCAAAAAAGGAGAGAGGTATCTGGAAGTTAATCACACTCCAAATTGTAAGTGGTGAAAAGAGAAAAAGATGGGCTTCTATTCATGTCTCCCATAATTTACGGCACTTCTGAACAAACACATTAACAAAATACATAACACTGAAGAGGCAAAAAGGGACAGTTCATCAAACGGGCAGGAAATTTATTTAAAAAAAAAAAAAAAAAAAAAAAAAAAATCGCATTCTCTACTTTCCTCAGTTTACCTGTGAAAAGCTACATTATGGACAGATTTCCTCCCATGATGCTCAGGCTTTTCACAGGGAATAATGGCCACTCAGTATGTGACGTGCACCATAAATCAAACAGGCTCGCATTGTGTTTACCCTTTAGAGATGGGTTGAGGCTTGCAGAAACAGTATCTGCACCGTCCAGCTGTTTCCCTTTTTCCGCTCCTGCCGCTAATCACAGCATTCAAACCTCTCTCAGCCATTGTCTCTTTCTGAGTTTTGCCAAACTTCACCCCCACAGTGTCACTCCTACTTTAGGTGGCTTCCCCCACCCCTGCCCTCAATGCTGCTCACTATTTGAAAACAGTGTAAGCAGACATTCACTGTGCTGTAAAGTTGCTAACAAGTTCCATGTGGGTGAAGTTAAGTACCCGAATGTTGCTTCGACAAAACTTTGGAATAAATAGACGATTGGTTTCAAACTTGGTTTGAAAAAAGAACAGATTTTCTGGGGATTTCTGGGAAACAGGGTTGTGCGCTATTCAGAACTGAAGTGAATATGCCTTTTAAGTTCAAATTCAGTTCCTGAATATGATGCAGAATTGCAATTCACATTTAAATGCAAGTATGCTACCATTCAAAAGTTGGAGTAATGGCTGCTGAAAATTCAGCTTTGTCATCAGAGAAATAAATTACATCATAATACATATTAAAATAGAATACAGTTATTTTAAATTGTAATAATTTGCAATTTTAATGTAATTTAACCAAATGAATGCAGCCTTCGTGAGCATAAACTACTTCTTTTACCAACCGCAAATTTTTGAATGGTAGTATCGAAAGATAGATGTACAGACAAACAGAAGAACCAAAGTAGAACATGTAATTTCCCAGAATTACCTGTGTTGTGATTCAGTATATTGCTCTTCCTGTCATTCAAATTCAGCTTCATTTGGGTTGTGGCTATTTCAGTTCTAATTTATATTTATGAATTAAATAATGCTTAAGTTATGAATTTTGCACAACCTTGCTATGAAATATAATCAAGTCTAGAAGTAGGTACTTAACAGCAACTGCCTGTAGTGAAAATTACAAAACGGATGACATTTTCTGCCCTCTTTTCCATAAGTATGTATTTGTAATTATAGAGGCGGCTGTCTGCCCTTGTGGTCCTCAGTTTTCTCTAAACTCTTCTATCAGACCCAATCTGAAGGTTTTCAGATACAAAAAGCTCCTCCTAGACTGAAATTTTTTTCACAGCTTCAGCTCTGGAGGCCTAGGCTAATTGGTAGATCCACCGGGGAGCCCTTGACTGAATACTCCCTGTGAGGAGCGCATTTGCAAGCATGAGATCCGTCCTCTAGGCTGCCACTCAGTGGCAAGGGGGAACAGAGGAGCGGGGAACGATTGTGGAAAGGAGGTGAGTGGATTTGTGTTGGCAGAAATAGAATAGCCTTGAACAATAAAAGTGTAATTGTCGGTAGATTTTAAGTATTCTGCTGTTTGTGACCTACTAGTAATGAAGTTTTAAATGCATAGCTTACTTGAAAGTTTAAATTATTTTCGCACCCTCATGTCATTCCAAATTTTTTATTCATGTGAAACACAAAAGGAAAAAAAATTGATAAATGTTCACTTCTCTTGTCC
Source organism: Spinibarbus caldwelli (assembly GCA_039654775.1). Classification (NCBI taxonomy): domain Eukaryota; kingdom Metazoa; phylum Chordata; class Actinopteri; order Cypriniformes; family Cyprinidae; genus Spinibarbus; species Spinibarbus caldwelli. The sequence goes on along the minus strand of CM077246.1, from coordinate 11,320,856 downwards.
ATTCAGTGAAAGTAGATGGTGTCCAGGCTGTCAAACTACAAAAAGGCCTAAAAAAAAAAAAAAAAAGCACCATAAAAGCATTATATAAGTAGTCGACTCAAATGGAATATAGGTCTTGTTCTGTTCCTCTCAAAAAGCCACATGAAATCTTTTTGTGAGGAACAGAATGCAATGTAAGTTGTAATTCACTGAAAATCTTGCTTTTAAGCTTGTCACCATTTACTTTCTTTATTTGAAAAAGAACACTTTGGGCATTCTGCTATAAAAATCTCATTGCTTTCTACGGTAAATCAAACAAGTTTTTGAAGACATGAGGATGTGCGCATGATGACAGAATTTTCATTTTGGGGTGAACTGTCCCTTTAAATGTACCTTAGCATGTAATATCTCAGTTGTGTAACCAGTTCCATCACTGTAACCATAAAGAATCTAGCAAATATGATTTACTTTTAAAAAAATAAATATAAATAAATAAAGAAGTGTAAACAGTTACAGAAGCATTATTGAACATTGCTCATGCACAGCTGGTGGGGACCTTGAAAACGAACGAGTTCGACACAGTAAGTGTGGGTAATTGACAGGCACAGAATGACTCCTGTTTGAAGTGGTCCTGCTTGCCGGGCGGCTCATTCTGCTTGTTTGTCATGTAGCTTGCGATCGATGGTCAGGCAGACCTCAGGGGAGAGCTGGGCTGCAGGGCAGAGATGCAACAAAGCCCCTTTTGTTATGTTTCTTGGGTCTGGTACCACAAGCCAGGGTCCTGGAAGGTACCGAGGGAAAAAGAGATGAACTGGACAAGAAATGGAATAAATTTCCTGTTCTTCTCTTCCATGGACAACCACCCCACCCCCAGAGTCAACACCCACTCCAAACCCCCAACTCGAGAGCAATTTCTCAATAGCTGACATTCTTAGTACTCTTAGTTCTGGATTTCTTTGATAAGTGTGTTTGCACTTTCTGACTCTCATCTGTGACTCCTCATCACATAGATGTCTATGATGGCTCTTATTGTAATGGCAGAAAGAGTCAATTATTATATCCTCCAACTAAGTGATGACATCATTGCACTCAATTACACATGGACAAATAGATGGTGATGGTCCTAATTTTATTGTACCACTCTGCGGGTTAACCTGCTATAAATATGCTCATCAAGGCTACATTTATTTGAATGTGCAGTGCATTTATTTGAAAACACTGAGAAATATATATCAAAACAAATAAGCAAACAAACAAGTATATAAATAAAAATGAAAAAATAAAGAAATTAATAAATTAATAATTAATTAATTACAGTATATACACATACATATATATAAACCTAGACTCCATATCCCATATGTGTGATAATTTTGCAAATTTATTACAATGAAAGAACTGGAATAGCTAAGTTACATATATATTTGAAAATTCAAAATTCATTGTGAGATTTGATGAAGGTTGCATTTAACAATTTTACTAAATTATTAGTGTTTTTAAATATTAACTTTAAATGTTAAATGAAGACAAAGATAATCTGCAGTATATGTAAAATTTAAATCAGTTAAATATCCAACTTATACAATAAATGTTACTTGTGTATTTAATAAATATTTTTGGGTAACTGCAGAGAGCAAAAGTAACCCTGCATCACACAAGTAACATCTTGTGTGGCAGCAGGAAACAAACAGCAATTACATGAATGCTATAATTGTGCAGACATGCATAGCTAGGGAACGTCCCCCTTTTGTATTCTTCATGAGCTGACCTGTTTCTGCCGGAGATGATGAGCAGCTTCTCCCTTCAGCACTAACAGTCTTTCATTCAATATGGTTCAGATGAGAGACTCTGAATTCACACTCATCTGCGATAAGGTTGCCTTGGGAGAAAGTTAATCATGAGAAATGATAATAAAGATTTAAATTAGTTGGTGTGCTGGGATCACACAGGAAAACCTTGTGAATAAAATAGTTCCTAATTACTATTAGCACCAATCCAGGTTAGTCCAGCTCTGTATGCAATTCACTCAGAGTCCAGTTCAATAATCACAGGCTCAGAAAACATTTTACTTTCAAATTATAAGTTGAAGTTACTTTGCACCATTATTAATCAATACATACACACAGTACATGCAGGCATAACTACACCAAAGAATGTTTGTTCATCGACAGCCCTTCAAAAATATCAATGTGTCTGAATGAATTGTTTGTCATTACGATACTAATGATTAGCTTTCCTCAAGGCAAGACATTACAGGCAAAGCCATAATTTTTTTCATGCACTGGTCAATTTTGAGATTTTAGGTTATTTTGCTTCTATAACATGTCTTCCCCTTCAGACTATGGTAAATTAAACATCCAAAGTACATTTAAGTTATTGCACTTTATTTGCATCTGTAGATTTCAATTAAATGACCAAACTTTTCAGTTTTAATCTATATTCTTAAGGCTTTTACAGAGGAATATGTTCATATATCATTCACTTTATTTATATAACATTTTATTCCTACTTTTTTATGGCTGTTAAAAGTATTTTGTAAGCTTGTTTTTTGTATGGAAGCTTATTTACTTGCATTAAATTAAAAGAAAGAAAGAAAGAAAGAAAGAAAGAAAGAAAACAAGATTCCATATTTTTTGTCATTTATGGAGTGATAAAATGAGATATCTAAACTCTCCTGTAAAACTAGCAAAATGAAACAAGAATTTTGAACCTGGCTTAATTTAATTTTTAGATTTCTGTTCTGGTAATGTATCCAAATTAGTGCATATTTTCTTAGATAATGCATCATTTGCATTTTGTTATACAAAGCATTTGTCTTAATGCACTCTGATTTTCAAAAATCTGACCACCAAATAAATGGTGACATTGATTATTTATTACCTCTAATAATTTGCCTTACGTATAATACAACTGGCCTAAGTTCAATGCCATGTGTTTCTTGATGGTCTCATGTGCTTCACAAAAGTTGTTGTGCTTCAGGGACAAATATGCAAATTGTGTTGTTTCTCACTAATTACAGCAGTTTATGATGGGAACAGTAAACTCCAGATGGCTGGAGGAAGCTTTAGTTTCTCTACACAGCACAGTGGGGTGACCTTTATTCATCCAGGTAATGAAACCACATGGCCTTTTCTAATCATGACATGGCTAGGTGGCTTGCTCATATGGCAACTATCCAAGCCAAGTATGGATGAGACAAAAAAGAAAGTAAAGGAAAATGTGCAGATGGTAATTTGCCCTCGTGATGATGCGAATGCTAGGTAAAAGATATAATCTTACTCAGGAAGTTGTTGTTTGCAGGTGACAAGTCTGATCAAAAGCTCCTGGAATGGTATTAAAAGACTCTAGAGTCTGAGAGGAAGAGAGACCGCACTTCCTTTGACATCCCTCACTTGGGGATTACATCTTAATGTCACTGTAAGAGGAGAAGAAAACATAAGATGATGGTAAGTCTAAATGCTTTACCTGAGGAAGGGGAACAATTGCCAGATAGAGACCATATAAAAAGCAAATTTTCCCCTCACTGTGGTGTGTACACATAACGTCAGTACGGACATGAAAATAATGGGCCTGATACTCTGAATTGCATTTGAAGCATCTCCAATATAGCTTTGGGGTATAGCAATCATAGAGAGGAGAAAAAAAAGATTCTTTGACAGGCTGGAAAAGTAAAAGAAGCAACAAGAAAAGATAGAAAAAGGAGGCAGACTTGAGTTGGCAAGAAAATAAGAAGGCAAAATAAAACGTGCTGATATAGCATTTGACACCTTCAGCAGACACCTGCCATGCATGTTTAAATAATTCACCAAATGTCATCACACAGACTTTAAAACGCAGAGTGCTCCTCTAATAGGAACTCCCCCCTCTGGTGACAGGTGCCTCTGTGAACAAGACATGTATCTTTCTGTGTATATCCAAGCAGGCATCTTTAATGAATAATATATTGCCACATCACAGGCTGTGAGACTGACTGAAGAGCTTAGAGTATTATTCCACGCCTCTCTTGAATACTTTATTCTCATTGGTCAATCATGACATTCAGAGGTCAGATGTTTTGAAATGGAGACTGTCAATTCAATTTTTATAGGGCTATTCACAACATCATGATGTTATTGTTTATCATTCCTTAGATTTATTAATGTTTTGTAGTGCTGTTTAGCAGATTAGTGCTAGGTTATAACAGTTTACATTTTTGGGAAAACAGATTTGCTATAGGGTATGTTTACAGCATTGCTAAAATGATCCCATGAAAATGACTAAAACAATGTATAATGCATGCCAGGCCAGAAGTTGGCGATGTCACTTTGTAAAGAAACATCACACATCTGTGCCTATTAACTAAACACATAATACGCATGCGTATGACATCACTGTTTTCACAAATTCATGTTTTTGTAGTTTACACACCAATGACAAAGGTATCATTTTCAAAAATGTGCACTCTAAAACTTGCACTTTCAAAAGTTCGTATTTTCAGGCGACCAAAATGCTACTGTCTTCTAAATGAATGGCCAAAACACAATAAAAAATGTTCTGTTTTAGTTGAAAATGGTGTTGTTTAAATATGTTGCAATATATATCATTTTACGTGAGTATACTGTATGTACATCTGTTTTTAATTTCATTAGGGGTTCAAGCGTGTAGCGCTGTAGTTAAAACTGATTGTGCAGACCAAACCGTAAGTTGTAGAGACTTAAAACATGGATGGTAGTACTCAAGTGCCGTATGTCGTTGGAATCCTTGGCTCACGCCAGATAAAACGCATGCCTCAGATTTGATCGTTAGCCTGGCGACATTTTCGGGTATTTTGCCACTAGTCATAGGTTTCTTGCCTGATCAGAACCAAACCAGTGCATAAAGATTCTCTGGAGAGTGAATATCAATAATTATATAAAAATTTAAACTTTCGACTCACCCTCGCAAAGGGGCGCTAAAACGTAAGAAAGGGGCAGGGCTCCTTTAGTAAAATGCCTATAACTATTGAATGGAATGAGATATCTTCGCCAAACTCAGAACACTTATGTAAGAGCTCAATCTGAGGTCACAGGGGAAAAAATTGTGGAGCTATAAGGAAAAAAATAAATAAATAAAAATGGCTATAACCGCGCAACCCTTTGCCCTATCAACATGAGAACTGTGTATGCGGTCTTGGTCCAAAGTACCACAAATGTCTATAAGGACATTTGCATATCTCAAAAAACAAGGCTGCCATTGACCGACGAAGTTTGAGCACCTCTTAGACAAGATTAACAGAGGCCAATTGGAGCAAAACTCAGTGGGCCTGTTTGACTCACGGCCCCAAAGGTATGTGAGAAATTTGAAAAAAATGGCCACTGGGGGGCGATATCGCATTTGTCAAGGTCGTAAATGTTTGTATGTCGCGCAGTTTTTCACACATACACACAATATTCATATCATATGATAGAACTCCTCATTCTGGACAACGTTGCCTCTAGAACCACTGCTGTCAATCAAATCATTTGTTAAATGATTGAGAAGATTTAAAAAACTACTTTTGCGAACTAGTCCTAAGTTTTTCGCTCAATCTGGAAAAAAAAAAAAAAAACACTGCAATACAATTCTCTGGACTCTCTAGGTCAACAATTATCAAACAAATATTGAAATTTACCCTTTGGGAAGCTATAACATGGGTCGTTTAGAGAAGGGGCCTGTCCAAATTTACCCAAAATCCAATAAAGCCTAAAGGAAAACTCAAAACTTCACGAAACCTGGTGAGCACATGCGACAGGTAATTCTAAATAAGTGCCAAGCCTATTTTATGGGTGCACGATTTCCCTGCTTGAAAGGGAGTGACACATCACCAACGGAGGCCTTAACTGGATTCCACTCTTCTTTTTATTGAAAGGCATTAAATAAGCAAACAGAAGAAAGGTGAAAAACCTTTAACAGACACAAAAATACAAAATATGTAAATTAATTGTGAATAAAGCTTATTAAACATCTGTTGTCGTCACTGAGTTCTTTGTATATCTTTTGACATGAAGCACTCTCAAATTATATTAACAAGCTTAATAAACTTGAGTATAATCTGCTCCATACACAATCCAGAAAATTGACCTGAACACTTACAATAACTATATGTGCACGTGAAATCAGATTAATCACGTCATTTTAGCGGTCTGTTTAATCACGTGCGAACTGAAGAAATAATTACCATCCCATTGTCATTTTCTCCCGCGATTAAATCGAAATACAAACCAGGATATACAAATCAATACACCAGTAACTCAGTACCATTAATATTCACCACACAGAACTGCATTCAGCTTGAAACAGTCACTTGGTGAACAGTTAAAGTCACAAACTGAATCGGCATCTCCCGCCACACCAGCATCATTCTCTTTTATTTACAGATACAAAACGAATTATTAAAGTGCTCACCGGCTTCCACTCCGGGATTTGATGATGTTGAATCTCGTGTCCAACTCGGGAGTTTCGGTAAAAGCTCGCGTCAGCCGCGTCTCATCCCAGCCTTGACTTTTTTCCCCGGTTTTTTTTTTTTTTTTCCTTTTCCGCCCCTCGATCCGATTAGCTGAGAGACTACTATCGTTATTTTTTAATATATTTTTTCCCCTCCATGTTTTTTTTTTTTTTTTTTATTCGTTTACATTCTATTTGCAATTAATTTAGATGTTCTCCAAAAGCATGCAAAGTTTTAAGGAGATCGGACCACGGGTGGCGCTATAAAAAGTCATGAACTTTAAAAAATATATTTCTATAGTAAATTACCTGGATTTTCCAAAAATGTGTTTTGTTTTGTTTTTTAATCATTGATTTAGGAGGTTACAGGCTTGCTAAATAATATGTAATGTATTTTTCCTTATGTGCCTTAAGCGCTTGAACCCCGGTAATCGTTGCTTGCAGCTATATTTATTTTTGTTTGTTTTATTTGAGGATTGTCAGCGCTCTGACGGGAAGCCCTTGGATGAAGCTACTGGGTGCTTATAGACTGAGGTAACCTCCACTAATTACAACTTTTATAAAAATGCTAAAGTGTTGTTAGTTTTTAAGTCTTGCCCATTAACACTAGTTTTACAGTTGGTTGGAGGATGGTGTGATCATAATGCTTCAGTTAGTGAGTTTGCAATCTGGTGATATTCTTTCAGAGCAGTGTTACATTCTGTATGTGCAGTTTGTGAGTTAACACCTTAACACTGCATATATGTTTAAGTGTGAAGTCAATTTTGACCTCAACACTCCATGGACCCGCTGTTTATCAGTTTATAAATAACTTATTGTTTCATGTAAAGCTTTGAAGAACAAGAAGGTTGGGTAAAATATGTATCTGTGTAGTTATTCAAAATTAACACCAAATTTATGGGTTGGTTGGATATATTTTTAATGTGGTTTATGTTTACTTTCTGCACACAAATTGCTGTTATGTTTAAGTGAATGTCAACAACAACTACTGAAATACATTTTTCATAGTGGTCTAAACAGAAGTAGACATAATGTATCAAGGGTCACAGAAAGCAAATTTTTAAAGTCATCTAGCATGAATAAAATTAACACAGCTTTTGATAAAGCATCAGCAGAGCTTCATTTCACATTTAAACTAACAGCTTCTCCTTCATAATAAACATAAAGTTGGCACTCCCCTATTTTAGCCAAAATCGATAATGTTGCACTTTTCCTAGGTGATCAAACTGCCAATATCTGTCAGTGTCAGCTATAATTGTAAGATATTAAGACAAGCGTATTCACTTTTACACCTGCATTAAAAGCCCCACCCCAATGCTAGTAGCATATTTCTACGCTTCCAATTTACACAATTGCAGTTTACATGATTTGTGCATTGCTTTGGTAAGAAAATGTCCGCTAACATCAAATGATTGCGAATGTCACCAAATGTAATTTCCCAAGTTCCTGTGATAGCACGTTATAAACAATTTAAAAGTGCTGTGAGTTTTGATGGTTTTAAATCTGATCATGTAAATGCAAATTATCCTTCTCTCTCGCAGACAAATGTTTACAGTACACTGAATGCTCTAGAGATATGCAAGAGATCCCTTTCAGCCCAAGGATGTCATCTAAAACATATTTTGCATGCATGTTTATGCACAATGCATATGCAGCTCTCAGTTTCAGTAGTTAAAGAAATGTGAAACATTTTGAGTTCTGCAGGAGGCACAGCTGTGTGGACCTTGATCTATTCATTTCAGTTGTTCTCTGCTGAAAGTACATAGCCATTATGGAATTTAGAGGAGAACCACAAGCTGCTAACCTCTTCCTGTGCTCTTTTATTTCTGTCCTGGTGATCCAGTTTAGGCACCAGGGAAAAAGAGAAGCACAGCTTAGCATGCTGTCACAGGGATTACTCAGCTCATTTGTATACAAGCTTTCATAATAGCGCTAATTAAGCATCCCGGTCAATGTACAGAATTACAGAATTAGCCGTCCATGAAACGAAATGCAGTGCATGGCCTTGTTAAATTTTCGGAGACGGGAGCCAGTAGGGGAGGGAAGGTGATCTCCCAATGGGCCGCGGTACTGATTAACTTCAGGAGGGGCGTTTGGTTTTTCCAGGCCCAGTCAATAAGCGGCGGCTGTTTTCGAAGTCAACGAAGCAGTAGCAGTCTGTAGGCAGTTATTGTCAGTTGAGCGTGTACACATCTCTTCCTTGTTATTTGCTCAACACACTGTTTACGATAAGCGCTATGTGTTAAATTTAGCGAGGAACGCTCTTCATCCTACCCTCCAATTTGTTTTGTTAAACTTGTTTGGAAACGGTTGAGAAAAGAAGGGAGGCGGTAAGGTGAAATTTTGTGAGTAAACATTTCACATTTACTCCCTCCAGTCCATCCCCTTTTCAATAAAGTGTAAATGTATTTACTGCAATCACTGCATGCTAGTTGCAAGCTTATATGTGCCATAGAAAATCATTTTTGAGTGAATTCTGCCATTATACAGTTGCTATTGGTTCTAGTCATGTTCGAAGAAGACGACAAATCTTATTTGAAGGCAAAAAGCAGTTTTTATGTAGGGAAAAGCTGTTCTTGTTGAAAATATGATGATATGTTGGCTTATATAGTGCACCTGGCACAGTGAAGCTCAAGTGTAGCACAGTAGTGGACATATGAGTATGGAAAGAGGTTAAGTGTACTTTTGGGACTGGACAACACTTGACTCTCCAATTCCAGACACTACAGTACATATAACCTAACTCTCACAACATGTCCTGAAAGGTATAGCAAATATCTTTTAATCTCCTCTCACGCATGCTCTCACAAACACTGCTGGTGACATTTTTGACAATTTTAACATAATTATTCATTTATCAGTGCTTGAATCTTGATGATGCAACCGGGCGAAATGCATTAAAATGAAAAGAATCAAAGCAATTGAAAATGTCAGTCAGACTGAGGTAAAAAGAGTGGCTTTGTCATATACGGAGATGTGCCTGGAACTTTTCACCTTTGAGGAATCAATCAATGACTGAAGTAACTGACATGGTGCAATCAAAGTTTTGATACTTTGACAGGGTTTTTAAAGCTAAAGGAAAGATCTCACCCACATCAACAAAATTAATTTTAAAGTCTCTTACCTTATCGGTACTTGACCACAAAATAGTTTAAAATGACATCGTGCATGTCTTGTTTTCGATCTTAGAAGCTGTAAATCATCTTTAAAAAGTCCTCATATCATACAAAGGGTAAAAGGTCCTTCAAGAAAACTTAATCTCTTTCACTGGATATAAAGAAAAAACATACCCAGGAAAGGACAAACTTCGCCCATTTTTTGTTTTTATTTCAGTAATAGCTCTGTCTTGTTGGGTAATTTATGTATGCAAATATTAATAGTTTGATTAATAATTGCAGTATATACATATATTACCATTATTATTATTTTTTAATGTATATATGTATGTATGTATTTATGTAATTATTTATTTATTTATTTATTTATACATACATACATGCAAACATGCTAAAGCTGCATTTCAAATATTATTGCAATTTATAATAGCTGGTTTATTTTGTAATATATTTTAATTGCAATTTATTCCTGTGATAGCAAAGCTGCATTTTTAGCAACCATTACTAGTATTTATGGAGAAAAAAAAAAAAAAAAAACATCATTTATTTTACTTATCATCTCAATAGCTCTCATTAATGATTAATTTAATCTGTCCATGCTGAAGTATTAATTTCTTTAAAAAAGAAAAGAAAGAGAAAGAAAGAAAGAAAGAAAGAAAGAAAGAAAGAAAGAAAGAAAGAAAGAAAGAAAGAGAAAAAAAAAAAATCTTATCAGCCCAAAACTTTAAAACGGGAATCCCTGCAGTAGATGTTGGAAGTTGGAACATGGAAATGCAGTAAACTTTACTGATCTTGAGCAGTCTGCTTTGCTGTATTCTTGATTTTATGCACCTGATGGTAGGTGTAATTAAAATATCCAAACCCATTAATTAGAAGGTAGTGTCCACTATGTGTATTACATACTACTGCTAAAAGACACACTGAGTAGAGCAGAACGCTGAAGTTGTTTGCAGCATTGTGTTCTGTCCCTCTCAGGAGTTGTGATATATTATAGGACTTGAGATTCTCTCTTAAGGCACATATGTAGGACGTTTTATCTCAGCTCTCTTTTTAATCGGGAACTGGTGCCGCTATCTGTGATAGAGGCACATCTTTAACTGCTTGCCTCTGATTACGCCTCGAGTTGCCATGGAAACAGCAAAGCGTTGAAATGGGAGAACAATGGCGTTGAATGCCAATAAGGCGAGTCAGTAAAAAGGATACGTGCCTCACGCTTTTGCTGCATGCCAATCTACATCACAGACAGCAGAATCCTACATCTGTCTTACTGATTAGAAGACAGGGACTTTGATATGTGGGCAGGGAATAGAGAACATCCATACAGCTTGTTTTTTCATGTTTGATTGTCTTTCAGTTACATAAATGTAACGGCATATTCTGCTCCAGTGTATTTGATGAAAAACCCTTAAAAGCTCATCAGATCTTTACGGCAAAGGAGACTGCCTCTCATTCCTGGGGGAAAGGCAGACATTTGAAAACGAGTTTCTTTCTCGTGGAATAAAAAGGATAAATGTTTCACCTTGAAGCGAGACGATGCCATATAATGATGTGTGTTTCGTGGATTCTTACCGTGGAAGATTAAAGTCACCCTGACCAAAGTGACTTTTAATATAAAAGGATATGTGTCAATTCCCGCTCTGCCATGCTTTAAAACGAATGAAGAAAGTGAGATTCAGGACTCCAGTCAAAAATATTTATTACAGGACTGCCAAAAAAATAAACATTTGGGAGCTTAACGACTTTTAGTTGAGAAATAAATATAACTGCTTAAATACAGCTGTTCATAAATGCTTCAATTTATTAGAAACGGGCACACTGGAAAAATGAATTGGGACTTATACTGCCCTCCACTAATATTGGCACCCTTGGTAAATATGAGCAAATGCAGCTGTGAAAATAAATCTGCTTCGTTGATCTTTTTGATCTTTCATTCAAAAAAATCATAAACATTTTAACCTTTCATTGAAGTAAAACAATTGAAAGTGGGGAGAAAATCTCATGATGAAATAAATGTTTTTCTCCAATGCATGCTGGCCACAATCATTGGCACCCCTAGAAATTCTTATGAGTAAAATATCTCTGAAGTATATTCCCATTCATATTTACATTTTTCAGCACACCAGGGTGACTAGGAGCATGAAATTGTCCAGCCATGACTTCCTGTTCCACAGGATTATAAATATGAGGAACACAAAGGCCAAATTCTCTTAATCATCCATCACAAGGAGTAAAACCAAAGAATATAGTTCTGATGTACAGAACAAGTTTGATGAGCTTCACAAAATAGAAAGTGGCTGTAAGAAAAGAGCTAAAGCATTGAAAATCCCCATTTTCACCATCAGGGGAATAATTAAGAGGTTCCTATCAACTAAAGATGTTACAAATCTGCCTGGTAGATGACGTGTGTCTATATCATCCTAATGCATGATGAGGAGGAGAGTTTCAGTGGCCAAAGACTCTCCAAGGATCACAGCTGGAGAACTGCAGAGATTAGTTGAGTCTTGAGGTCAGAAAGCCTAAAAAAATATATCAAACAGCCCCTACATCACCACATGTTGTTTGGGAGGCCTTCAAGAAATATTCTCCTGGCTCATCCAAAAGCAAACTCCAGCATATTCAGTTATCAGACATGACTGGAACGTCAAATAGCATTGGCTTATATGGTCACATGAAACTAAAAAAAAAGAGATTTTTGGTCACAAACCCACCAGATAAGTTTAGTACAAACAGGGATAAAAACCACCCCATGCCCACGGTTAAATATACTGCTGGATCTATAATGTTGTGGGCCTGTTTTTCTGCCGGAGGTCCTGAACATCTTGTTCAGATACGTGGCATCATGGATTCTGCCTCTGTTAGAAATCTTATAATGGGCTGTGGTTGGATCTTCTATCAGGACAATAATCCAAAACAAACATCAAAATCAACACAAAAATGTGTCACTGAGCACAAAATGACCTGACCTGAACCCTATAGAAAATGAGTGAGGTGAACTGAAGAGAAGAAGCACCAACATGGAGCTGTGAATCTGAAGGATCTGGAGAGATTCTGTATGAAGGAATGATCTCTGATCTCTTATCAGGTGTTCTCCAAACTCATCAGGCATTATAGGAGAAAACTCAAAGCTGTTATATCTTGGGAAAAGGACGTTGCAATAATTGGGTGCCAATAATTGTGGCCAACATGAACTAGAGAAAGCATTTATTTCACAATGAGATTTTCCCCCCACTTTCAATTGCTTTACTTAAATGATAAAATTTTGTGATTTTTTTTGAATGAAAGCTCAAAACTATAAACAATGGAGATTTATTTTCACAGCCGCCTTTGCTCATATTTACCAAGAATGCCAATATTACTGGAGGGCACTGTAGTAAGGAGTCAGTTGTGAACTGCTCTGATGTGCTCAATAGCTTTATTAGTCAACTGTGGTCACAAGTTACCATCCCTACCATCATTGTTCAACAATTTGGTGTTTCCTGAATCCATAGTTCCAACAAACATTTGCAGACAGCATCGCAAAGTTGTGTGGTTGGAACTAAAGTTCTGAGAGAATTAAACTGTTTTTTTTTTTGTTGTTGTTGTTGTTTTTTTTACCAGTACACATATGTGTACATGCTCTAGTTTCATGGAGAACCCACAAAATACAGCAGTCACGAAGAACAAAAATAGCAAAGCAGTCCTTAGATGCCATGTTTGTTAATTACAGCGATAATATGACATTCATTTGATCTCCAACTGATTAAGTGTGTGACAAAGTTCTTACATTTTCAGGGAAGAGTTTCTCCAACAATGCAACCTAAGTCATTTTTTTTGGGAAACACCCCTAAATGATTCATTGACTGACTGAGATTCAAACCGAGTGAGTTTGAGGTGGTTGCGTGAATCTTTCTGACTAGTGGGTGCATAAGAGTGATGTATTGGTGAATCGGTATGTCACAGCTCGTACTGTGTTTGTTGAGCAGGAAACAATAGTGCACATCTAACAAGATGATATCCGCATATGGGCACACACAATATTTTCTCAAAAATAATTGTTGCATTTTCTTATTTTATTTAATTTTCTGATGCATTTGCAAACATTTGAACTCTGGAGCCCTGGTGAAATCCTTCCAAAAGTGTAAGGTAAAGGGATAGTTCACCCAAAACTGAAGATTCTGTCATCATTTGCCCTGCCTCAAGTTATTCCAGACCTGTATGAATTGCTTTCTTCTGTTGAAAACAAAAGAAAATATTCTTAAGAATGTTGGTATAAAAAGACAAAGAAAAAAGAAAGCAATTTTTAAGTTCATTAGTGTTCAACAGAACAGAATATTCATTTTTATGTGAACTACAGTACACTTTTAATGCTAGCACTAATTAGACGACTGAGTTAAACTCTAATATAAATCATTTAATGCTAAAAATGTAGATCAGAAGATAGTAAAGGCTGCTTTAACTTAACAAATTTATGCTAACATGGGACCAGATTTTTAAACCTATTTAGCTCTGGTCAAAGTTTACGTGTGTGGTCTAAATAAGTCATTGATGTACTACTTCTGAGATGAGCTGTTTGCGTGTTTGGTGTGTGGGTAATTGTATGTTTTAACTCGAATTTGTCTTGGCTTGGAAATGAGCACATATTGGTGTGGGCTTAGTGGCTTTCGCAGTCTGGAGGAAGAAATTAAGAATTTGTGATATTATTAAAATCATTGGCAAACATAGATGCATTTGGGACTTGTATTTTCTCAGATGGTTGGTTTATAATCTTGTTAAAAATGTTTTTTGTTTTTTTTTAAACACCTTAGGATGAAAACAGCGGGAAACGAGTAAATCTTACGCCATAACATACAAAGACAGAATTTCAAGCTTCTTTCAGTTGTATTTGATCCATTTTGTGGTTGCTAGTTGACCATTTCTAAACAAATTAAACTTACTAGAATTGCATTTCATAACTCTGTTAAATTCATTGACCATTTCTCATTTCACTATCGGCAGTCACAGTCATTGTACCTCGAGGTAAGAAAGCATCATTGTACATTTCAGGTTTTATTGAATTGATGGTACGAATGTCAAAACACCAAACAAATCTGCTTCCGTAGTGAAGAAAGATCATGTACATACCCACAGCCATTAACAGGCAACCTTTTCCTGCTCTTTTTTTATTTTTTATTGTTTATTTTTTTTAATAAAAAGGTCCATTTGTGGGAAAGAAATAAAGAAAAAGAATAGAATGATGGGGAGATATTGCCTTTTCTTTTGTGGTGTGATATTATCAGCTTGGAACTGAATGTGATTATTGCTCCCCAGAATATTACACACGGGGAGAATTAGATTGAGTAACCTCCTTCATACTCCTTCCGAGAAAAAGATAACAGACGAACAAAAGCAGCTTTGGATCGATCCCTCATGACAAAAGCAGAGGACACAGATATAAACAGATTACAGATGGCAAAAAAGATGATATGTCTTCATTTCAGATCTCCCATTGCTTGAACACAAACAGACCCCTCCAAACCAGCCCGCCATCCCCCTGTGTTATTGAATGTTCCCTTCTCGTAACTGAATGAAAAGGTAGGCCTGTATTTTACAAAGGGGTCAAGGTTTTGCTGGTTAGTGTTGGCCAGTTAGCCCCTGCTGGTAGATGTTGTAACTACACCGTCTGGACCCATAAACCATATTTCTTCCATTCAAAAGTTGCCGTGTATTCCGATGAATGCTTCTTTACAAGAAACATGCAAACATGAATTATTAAATGCAATATAACATTTTCCTGTGACTCTGCAGTGATTACATTTATGGCGATACCTAGCTCACACACCTCTTTTATTTTTCTTTGCTTTATTTTTTATTACTTTCTCACTCACTGGCACAATGGGATGAACCACCGAGCTCAGGGACAGCCTTTAAGAGTCCAGGGACAGCATCAAAACTGAAAAAAGACATCCAGTACTGTGACTCCTTATGATTATCTGGGAAGTCATGAAAGAACGGCTGTGGGATAGATAAAGGTAATCTATCTGGCAACAACAGATTTATCTTCCTCATCTGCTTGAAAGGTGTGCTTTACAGTTGGTATGGGGAAGGTGAGCGCACACACAAACATACACAACCATGATTTCAGCATTCAATCACTGTTTTTTTTTTCCTCTACTGACACAGCACCTGACACGCATTGTAGGCAAATTATTGCTTGTTATATAAAGACGGGCAAGGGAATGTATGAATTATTTATGGGCTGAAGAAGTTTAGAAGCTGCAATATTACTCATTGGTGGGCAAGTCTTGAAAAAAAAATTCAGAAGCATCCTTTTCTGATTAGCAATCAACATGCTTTTAAAAGCACCTTCAGTTCACAAAGTTAACCATTAAAATCTGTGGGCCTCCCCTTTATCAAAACTAAATCCTGTATGCAAAAAGTAAATAATGAATAAGGTAAAATTGTGAAGAAAATTTTTGATAACATTCACGTATTGTCCTCTAGCATTTGTATATTACTTTGAATAGATATTTGTTTATTTAGTATATATATATATATATATATATATATATATATATATATATATATATATATAGAATTTGTATATTTGTCAGGATTGGACCTGTTTTGTCATGTTTCATTTCCTGTTTTGCCTTATTTGGTCACCTTCCTGTCCTTGTTTAGTTTGATTATTAGTTGATTCCCAGCACCTGTCTGTCCCTCATTATCCTGTGTTTTTAAGCCCCAGTCCATTCAGTTAGTGTTTGTCAGGTCTACTTTTTCAGTTCGTGTGTTTCCTGCAATTCCCAGTGTTGGATGTACCCTGTGTATGGACTTTGTAAAATTAGCTCTTCATTTAAGCTTTTATTTTGAATTTTAGCTTTAGGAAATCGAATCGTAGAGATTCGATATTGATTTGATTAATTGATATTAATCAAAACGTATAATTTATACTTTATTAACAACTCTTCCAGCGAATTGTTAAGGTCAGTATATCTCAGAAATTCTGTTTGACGGCATGTGTGGATTCTCGCTAGATGGTATACAGCTGAGGGCGCTTCGTAGCGCGATCAAATGACGAAGCCGGAGTTTCAAGCAAGTCAGCCAACAAGCAAGCAAAGTTTTGTGTCCCTTTTAAACGGACTGATTTCAGTACGCCCAACAGTGGCTTCTTCCAATGAGATTGCCCTTGTGGGGCGGAGCCCCACCCCGCACGGCTCATCTTCCGTGCGTAAATCCTCTGCTTAGTAGTTTTAATCCCCTGAAGAAAATATCCTAACACATTCTATACCTGTTGTAATCATACATTATGATGCTAAAAGTTAACTTTCATCCACCCCACCTTCTGGCAAATTAACTCAGCTTTCGTTCAACATCAAATATCAGGTATCTGGCATACACAAGGTACTACTAATTTTGTCTATCACACAGGTTAAGGCATCGATTAAAACATCCTACATTCTAAATAATCACCAAGCATATGAAACTAAACACTAGTGATCTGTTTACAGGGGAAAGTTATACTTCACAGGTGTAGTGCCTTATCGAACGGACACACGAAATAACGGCAGAATCAGCTCATTCCAAAAAGAGTTAGAGTTTTCTACCCGCCTTTGCGGTCATTAGACTAGTTAATAATCAACTTCAGGCCATGGTTTGAAACCTTTTCCTGTCAGCGTTTTCCTCTACTGAAAAGGGATGATAATAATTAACTTAATCAGAAACACAAAGCTCTTTGTCTATCAAGAACTAAGGAGTTCATTCACGCAACATGTGGTCGAGGAACCTCATGATCAGGACATCAGGATCTATAGTATATCCAACAGGAAGAGGACATTTAAATCAACAGACGCCCTGCAGGCCTGCAGCACGGGATCTAGGCAACGTGTCTCATGACACGATCTCTGTTCTCCTGCATCTTAAACTCCACTTTAATAGACAAAGACACTCAATCTCGCATGAAGATTTCTAAAAGGACAATCATTTATTTATAAACTGTTAATGGGGTAGAGTTTACGGTTCAACTAAAAAGTACAGTTCTTTTTTATTATATATATATATATATATATATATATATATATATATATATTTATTTATTACTATTCTCTTAATTAAATATAGTTATTATTTTTCCCTTAATTATTTTTTTTCCCTCCAGAAAAAAGTAATCAAATAAAGGATATAAAAAAAAAAAAAAGTTTTGCCTTCGGTATGTGAGATTCTATAATTGTTTGGTCTTGTTCAATGAGGTTCTACAACTTTATTAAAGATTGTTTTGTGTATTCCTCGTCTCCATCATTCCTCCCAGTGCAGATTGTGACAGAAGACCCGAAGAAAAGTTACCTCCGTGTGTTCCCTCCATTTTTTTGTTTCTCGTATCACTCAGTGTTTTTTCTTTCCGTTGTGCCCCATGGATCCCCTCGTTCGTCCCTAATTCCTCCTCCTCCTGCTGGAGCAGGGGGACAGAGCTCTCGACGACCATACACAACTGTTCCTGTTGTTAGCTAACACCACCAGCTACCCGGACGACGCGCTCTGCTCATTCTATGACGCAAGCTTGATCACCACGAGCAGAGGGCCGTCATCCAAAGATGGTCCTCGAGAGGATTTTGCTGCCTTCGCGGAGTGGACTCTGGCGAGAAATGGATCGCCACTCACCATCTGCCTTGTGGATGATCTCCAGATCCACTCCAGACCCAGAGCCCAGCCCACCATCTCCCCACGGTGAAGAGCATCAGCTCGAGCCCACCGATGATGGAGAGCCATTTCCCGCCGCGATCGACGAGCCAGAGCAATGCCGAGCGACTGAGCGGAGGATCGCCCCGGACGTTGAGCCCAACCTGTCAGACCAGGTGCGAGAGCCGGCGACAGTCCCCGCCCCGAGGGAGAGTGCCGAGGACAGTGAGAGCGCGGAGTGGAGTTCTGCCTTCTGCACCGCAGCTGACCTTATAGACTGGGAAACTGAGCTGGAAGTCGACTTGCCCCCTCTCCTCTCTCCTTCGTTCCCGCTGGTCCCATCCAGCCCTCCGTCGTCTCCGGTCCCCACGCCTAGTCCAGAGTGGTCTCCCATTTCCCAGTCCGACCGAGGAAGAGACTCAGTCCCCGACTCTAGTAAGGAGTGGGCTTTGAGCCCGGAGTGCGGCCCTGAGAGCCCGGAGGCTCACAAATGACCGCCCGCCCGCCCGCCCGTCCACTCCTGCCGCCTCCACCGCTGTCATCTGGCAGCTCCTCTGCTCGCCCTCAACCCACCATCATTATGGTGCGAGCTCCATGGGACTGCCATCCTCCAGTGTCGCCGTGGTCGGAGTATCCCTCACCTCCACCTCCGAGGCCCATACTCCGCCTCGGCCCATAGAACCAGCGGCTCCACCTCGGCTCCTAGCTCCCTCGCCTCAACTGTCAACCGTTCATCCACCAGCTCCACCGGGCTCCCTCGTCCCTCCGGCTCCGCCTTGGTCAGGCGTCGACCCACCATTGCCTCAGGACTCCGCTCCTCCGGCTGCACCTCGTCGCTCTGTCCCACCGGCTCCGTTGGGCTCCTTCCTCCCACCAGCTCCACCTTGGTCCTCAGTCGCTGTGGCTCCGCTGCGGATCTCCGGATCTCCACCTCGGTCGCCAAAGCTCCACCCTGGCCCCCCGGATCGTTGGCATCCCCCTGGGATGGGGAGGGGGGGTGTATGGCCACCCTATCATGTGCTTACCTGACTAAGAGATCAAGGTTTGGCAGGTTAGTATGAGTTCTGCTGGTACATGCTGTAACTCTGGAGAGTCAGTGAGGCACTGAGCTGCAAATTCAGAGTTTTCACCATTCATTAACCAACTCCAGCTCTGTACAACACTGGGGACTAGTCCCGTCTGAGTCTTGAGCACTGAATGAGAGAGGATACCCGCTGGCACACAAAAACCTTGTGACTCAACCAAGGAATGAGATTTATCGGCTCTCTGATCACTGTGAATCAATAACCAGAGAGAACAGAAGAATTCTTCATGCTGAAACTTGTTCAGTGTTCGTTTTTACAGTTTCTCTTGTTTGTGCATGTGGATTAATTTGTGTGTCTTTTAGCATTTGGGTGTATTTTGATCAAGGTTGACTTCAAAACTACAGTTCTTTTTAATCCAGACATTCTTACATGTCTATGTGTAGGCAAAAACAACAGAAATGCTTCAGATGAGAACACCAAAAAGAATAATTTATATTTTCTAATTAGTTTTGCATCATTTGTAACAAAAGACGAGACATCACAGCATGCAACACAGAAAAGACTGAATGTTTGATGCATTTTTTTCTTAAGATATGCCATTATCCTCTCAAAGAACCTATAGAAAGAAAGTGGGACAAGACTGACAGAATGACAGAGTAGTGAAGAGGACTTATTCACTGTTTAGGGATTTATCTTGGTTTTGGCTTTTGAGCACAACACACTTCCAAGTCAAAACCTAAGCTTTTTTGCCAATCTTCTACTTGAACCATTTGTGTGCTTGAGCTGGATATTTTACGTCTTCTCTCTATATGTCTATCTGCTGCTCTCTCGCCTTAAAACATTGTTACACACCCTGTGTATTTGCATTGGCTCTTCGGCAAGCTGTTAAACAAAAGGCAATTCAAATACATTAGAAAATACTTAACTGTACTTAACTGAAAATACTTAACTGAAAATACTTAACTGCACAAACACTATGCGAAATAACACACTCAAACTTGCATGTACGCACACTAAATGTTTTCTTGACCATAATCCACTGGCTGCTGTAAGCAGCTTTATACTTTGTGGCTGGACTTCTTGACTTGAGTATAGAGAGTCTGTCCAAAGCATAGGGATACATGCTTTTCTGAGAGATTAGGGCTGGACATGACTCTGAGCCGTAGACAAAGATTCTGTATCTCTTATCTCTCAGATCCAGAAAATGTTCACGTTTCTGATCTATTTGTGGGAAGAAAAAAATCCCTGCTTTACTAGCCCTTCAGTCTGGTAAGAATATGTCTTGTTACATTCTTATATTTTAGGAACTTCAGCCTATTTTATGACCATTAAAATATTTGGCATTGGGATATTATTTTTACAATAGTTAGCACATTTCCCTACTCAATTCTCTTTACTGTAATGTGAAAAAAGACGTAAAATATTTATGTAATGTTAGTATTTGTTAAAATGTACACTGACTAAAAATGCATTGAATTACCTATTATTATTATTATTATTATTATTATTATTATTATTATTATTATTATTATATTTTTTGAAAATAATCACTCTACTACATTAATAAGAGTCTAATGGAAATTAACACTGAAAATAAAAATAAAAATATATAAAAAATGTTTTCCTCATTTATTTGATTTGCAATGAAATGTCTAGTACTTTTCTTGCCAAAATTGAAATATTAGTGGTAGTGGTAGTAGTAGTAGTAGTAGTAGTAATAGTAGTAATAACAACGACAACAATAATACTAATATTAATAATAATAATACAACCCGAATTCCTGAAATGTTGGGACGTTTTTTAAATTTGAATAAAATGAAAACTAAAAGAATTTCAAATCACATGAGCCAATATTTTATTCACAGTAGAGCATAGATAACATAACAAATGTTTAAACTGAGAAATTTTACAGTTTTATGCACAAAATGAGCTTATTTCAAATTTGATGCCTGCTACTGGTCTCAAAATAGTTGGGACGGGGGCATGTTTACCATGGTGTAGCATATCCTCTTCTTTCCAAAACAGTTTAAAGAAGTCTGGGCATCGAGGTTATGAGTTTCTGGAGTTTTGGTGTTGGAATTTGGTCCCATTCTTGCCTGATATAGGTTTCCAGCTGCTGAAGAGTTTGTGGTCGCTTTTGACGTATTTTTCATTTAATGATGCGCCAAATGTTCTCTATAGGTGAAAGATCTGGACTGCAGGCAGGTCGATTCAACACCCCGGACTCTTCTACTACAAAGCCATGCTGTTGTGATAGCTCCAGTATGTGGTTTTGCATTGTCCTGCTGAAATACACAAGGCCATCCCTGAAATAGACGTCATCTGGAAGGGAGCATATGTTGCTCTAAAACCATTATATATCTTTCAGCATTCATAGTGCCATCCAAAACATGCAAGCTGCCCATACCGTATGCACTTATGCACCCCCATACCATCAGAGATGCTGGCTTTTGAACTGAATACTGATGACACGCTGGAAGGTCTCCCTCCTCTTTAGCCCGGAGGACACAGTGTCTGTGATTTCCAACAAGAATGTCAAGTTTGGACTCTTCTGACCATAGAACACTTTTACACTTTGAAACAGTCCATTTTAAATGAGCCTTGGCACACAGGACACAACGGCGCTTCTGGACCATGTTCACATATGGCTTCCTTTTTGCTTGATAGAGCTTTTGTTGGCATCTGCAGATGGCACGGTGGATTGTGTTTACCGACCGTGGTTTCTGGAAGTATTCCTGTGCCCATTTAGAAATGTCAATGACAAAATCATGCCGATAAGTGATGCAGTGTCGTCTGAGGGCCCGAAGACCACGGACATCCCACAAAGGTCTTCGGCCTTGTCCCTTACGCACAGAGATTTCTCTAGTTTCTCCGAATCTTTTGATGATGTTATGCATTGTAGATGATGAGATTTGCAAAGCCTTTGCAATTTGACATTGAGGAACGTTGTTTTTAAAGTATTCCACAATTTTTTACGCACTCTTTCACAGATTGGAGAACCTCTGTGCATTTTTACTTCTGAGAGAGACTGCCTCTCTAAGATATCCCTTTTATAGCTAATCATGTTACAGACCTGATGTCAATTAACTTAATTAGTTGCTAGATGTTCTCCCAGTTTAATATTTTCAAAATGTCTTGCTTTTCAGCCCTTTGTTGTCCCCGTGCCAACTTTTTGAGACCTGTAGCAGGCATCAAATTTGAAATGAGCTCATTTTGTTGATAAAAGTGTAAAATTTCTCCGTTTAAACATTTATGTTCTCTATGTTCTATTGTGAATAAAATATTGGCTCAAGTGATTTGAAAGTCTTTTAGTTTTCATTTTATTCAAATTTAAAAAATGTCCCAACATTTCCAGAATTCGTTGTAGTAATAATAATAATAATAATAATAATAATATTTTTTTATGAGATTCTGCATCGTATGTGGGAGGTTTTTTTTTTTATTTTTTATTTTTTATTTTTTTTGGACAACAGGTGTGAGTTTAAATCCATGAAGAAATTTTGGCTCCTTTTGAGAAATAGAAAGTTAAATGTTAAACTTGAACAGAACTGTGGGTCATTTCCTAAATTTGCATGACCAAAATGAAACTGACCTCAATGCTGGCACATTTATGCACCTTTCACTAGCTGTTCTTGTCTAAAATGATGTTCTCTGATTCCTCATCCTCCTGCTGTGAAAATACCTCAGTGGAAGGCTGAAACACATGGTGGGTAATGAGGACATATTCTTTATGAGCAGGGAGAAGACATTATGACAAAATGAATCCCACTTCAGAGCAACATCTCATGGCAGACCTTAATAAGACTGCTAATTGAGATAAACAGACTTGATTAGTTTGATTGTTTTTTTGTTTTTTTTTCTCCTAACTGAATTGCTCTAAAGCCTTTAAAGAGTGTTGAGTGTTGATGCTTCCAACAACAATAATGCAATGATTCAACCTTCTTCTCAAAGCAGAAACAATAAAGAATTGGATTATGCATTGACTTCATAACCTCAAATGGATATTAATACTAACAACAGCAACAAAGACAGTTTGTAAATTTGAATGAAATTAAAATGTTTGTATAATTTCATGAAAGCTAAATAACACTGAAATCTATTAATCTAACATATTATTATTATTATTATTATTATTATTATTATTATTGTTATGAGACATATCCAGTGTTATCCCATAGTTAATAGTTTCTATCTGCAAAACAGCATTCTAAAAGAAGAGAAACTCATTAATAGGAAATTGTGTGACTTAATCCATGATTTGGATGCACTGTATGGAACATGGCAAATGTCTGGAGACATGAAGCCCCATTTAAATGTAAGGATTAAAGAATGACAGTGTACAGTTGAATGACACACACACAAAAAATAAATAAATAAATAACAAAAAAAAATAAAATAATAATAAATAAATAAATAAATAAATAAAACTAGTCTGACAGAATAATGAAAACCAGACATTGTAGCATGAACCAGACCAACAAAAAATGCAGCAATCCCTTTTGCCAGAGCTGCTTTCTGTAAACTTTAGCCAACTTTACCTGCAGTGGTTTTTCCAAAAGCTCTTTTCCCAAAGCCAGAGTGAGATTAAAGTGATGGCTATAGCAAGTTTGAGAATCAACAGGAACAATTTGGCTTTTGATGTTCTGTGCAGTAGACTAAACAACACCAAAAAATAAAATTACTTTTTTTTTTTTTTTTTTTTTCAGTCAGCATAGATTGAAAGAGTTGAGGCTGAGACTGTCAGTCTCCCAGTGTGAAGAGCTCGGAACTGAGATGAGAACTCTGCTTCAAAAGAAGACAGCAGGAGAGAAAGTAAGTTGAGAGTTTCCACTGAAGACAGAAATTATAAAGCTACGTGAAGTTTCCGTCAGTTTTATGAGCAATTGGGTTCATTAAACATAATTATCACTATTTTCATTTTATAATCTAAAAGACCCCCCCTTTAAAAGACCCCCCCTCCTTTAATATGAAACAATGTCAAAGTAGGTGAGCGCGCCCCCTAGCAGCAGTGCGGGAAACATTTTAAGTTTTCAGATGACAAATGACAAGTTCATTGGTTGGAGCTGCCACGTTCTCCTTATAATGGTGTTGTGTGCATGGTCACTGTATCTCATGTAAACAAGATGTTGGGGTGCCATATTCAAAAGTGAGGAGCGACTTACGTCGATGTTAAATACACATAAAATGACATGTAGGTCTACTAGCAAAAAGTTATTTCATTTTATTTATTAAATGTACTTTATTATCAATGTCTTTTTAAAACAGTGAAAATTGAAAACATTGATGCGGTTTTCATAGTTTTTTTTTTTTTTTTTTCAATCAAAATTCTTAAAAATTGAAAAGCAGATTATTGGGCATTTTAAAGTTTGACATAATTTCAAAAGAAATTAATGAGCATGACATATGAGGTCAAATACACACACACCATATTCACATTTTGGTGATACATACCTGGCCATACTTTGAGTACTTCGAGTGAGCTACTTGCATGATCATGGTGGTCATATTTTTAACTTTGCTATGAATGACACTGTTGGACTTTAGCCCCTACTTTAAAATGCCAGGCATGCATCCTTTTATTCCAGTGCACTGCTTTTTTTTAACATAGTTACATATTTTCTATTAAATCTCCTTTTAAGATTCTAATAAATGACTTAAATTCCCACCATGCCCTCTAATGTTTCAGTGCATGTTTCTATGACGATAAGTGCTTTAAGCACATGAGGGCTGCTGTGCTTTGCTTAATGGTTCAGGTCAGTAGGCGAAAAATTTTTAACAAGTCAGGCCTTGTTGGTTTGCCAGAAATAGACTGTGCATTTGTTTTGTGTTAGACACTAGCAATCTAATTTAGCTGTCCTCTTTTATATACATGCAGCTTTGGTGTCTTGTAAAGAGCTCAACATTTTCCTGTTCCCTTGCTTGTGAGTCGTAAAGAGAGTCAGAAACATGACTTATCTGTCAGCCTCCTTACAGAAGTCTCTGGCACACACAGTGCTGTGTCTTACATTTTTGTGTGTGTTTGTTTTGCTGTCTGCTGTACTAGCATTCTGAGGAAAGAATATATTGCAGAACTGTTGCAGAAACAAATGTAAACCTACTCTTCAGGCATCATTCCTCAGCATGATGCAGGTGAAACTGAGAAAAATTGCAAGCTTTTGACGTTTTCCACATATGCCAGTACTGACCCAAAATGCCCAAGGTGGAAGGGCAATGATGGAATAGAAGGCAGCTTGCCAAGCCAGGATTGTGCAAAAATCAGAACTAAAGATCTATCAGTCTGTCTATTTATTGTAAAGCTGACATAAAATGGAAATCATCCTTTCTAATGGAGATCAACTTTTCTTCCCTGTTGTGCAGAGATGTCAAAACCAGGGCCCTCGGCCAAAGCTGGCCTGTGATGACCTTTGATTTGGCCCACAGTGCCATGTGCAAGAGGAGGGAAATATATATTTACATATTTTGTTTTATTTTTGAATTAAAGTGTAAAAAACAATGTAAAAATATAAATTAAAATTTGAATTTGACTGTATATATATATATATATATATATATATATATATATATATATATATATATATATATATATATTAGTCAAATATATGTATTTGTTTTTAATTATTAAAAAATCTATAAAATGTAATAAATTTGTAATATAGTTGGATATAATATCACATTCAATAAAAACTGAAAAAAGGAAAGAATTTAAACATTTTAAAAATATTTTTTAAAACCTTTTCAAGTTTTTGACAAATGCCGCTTTTCTAGTTAAAAATTACAGTTACAGATTTAAATACTTCCTTGCATTCAAATTTGAATTGGAATTATGTTTGCCCCCTCAATTTAAATTAAAGGAAAATAATTTAAAAGGCATTCTCAATTCTGAATGGTACACAACCCTGTTGCATGCATCACTGATCATACGGAATAACACAGATCCGGTTGTTGTAAAGGGTCTCATTTTGTCAGCCACCCACTTTCTAGAGAGGAGTTGAGTGTCAATTTTCAGCAGGGTGTTGCTTTTGCTGCATGCACGTGTGACTT
Organism: Spinibarbus caldwelli; assembly: GCA_039654775.1. Taxonomy (NCBI): domain Eukaryota; kingdom Metazoa; phylum Chordata; class Actinopteri; order Cypriniformes; family Cyprinidae; genus Spinibarbus; species Spinibarbus caldwelli. The sequence continues at coordinate 11,294,623 of CM077246.1, read as the reverse complement.
CTTGTCCACGAATGTGTGTATATGTGTCATGAGAGAACAATGTGAGATGGTAAAAAAATGTATGTGCTAATTGCTCCAAGCCTATTTTTATGAAAATGCGTTAGCATATGTGCCTAGTGGAGGGTGGAGTCATTTATTTCCACTTGTCCTTCAATATCATGGCACCCCACAGAGCTGAACTTTCACTCCACTCTAGAGATATTGATTGAAAGCATATCTAATGGGGCCCATTGTTCTCATGGGTGCATTGCTAGAAATGTCCCCTATTTAAAAGCTTCCTCGTAAACAGTCATGTATCTATATCCTTGGCATCGCCTCGCACAGACTCATTGCGAGCCGCTCAAGGCGCCGTCTCTTCACCAGGTGAATAATGTAGAAGTATTTTTGGTCTGAGACTTTTTAAAGAGTACAGATGCCAAAAATCCAGGCTGTTCCAGAGGGCTTGTTACTGTGCAGTGACTAACCAACATCACCTCTGGCTAGAGAAGCGGATTCGGAAGCCGCCCCCACGCGCACACGCACACACGCGCACATGCACACACAATGCTCCTGGTGTTCTAGCTCAAAGTCACCACCGGCCATGACAGAGCTTGGCTTAAAGAAAAACAGATGAACCTCTATATGAAACCTCTAGATGAAACTCTTACCTCTATCTGCAGAAGCACGTGTATAACTCGCTCAGCTTTTTTTAAGCCCATGATTAATGAGTTACACCTTTCTGTACAGCATTTTTTTCCCTTTATGTTTTACACGTTTGCCCCAGCAGGGCATTGTTTTCTTGCTGGCATAAAATGACATGAAACAATGTGAGCTGAAGGGGACTTGTTCTGGTTTTTCTGCTACTTTTCCTTTGGCTCCGTGGACTGTAAGCTCAGGGATCGCACTTAATGGGAAGACTGGGTGACTCTGGAGAGGTCGGGTGGGGTGATAAGCCCAGCTGAAAAATGTTCTCCTGTCCGGGAGGTAGGAGGAGAACAAAAAACAGAACGAGAGCCAGGGGATATGAAATATTATCACTGCCGTTGATTGAGCTTATTTAGGTCTCCTAGCGTTTCAGCCACATCAGCTCTTCTCTGCGGGTGCGATTTGATGACTGGGAGTAAACTCCACCTGCTAAATAAAACCAAGTGCTCCTCCACACTTTTTCATATATGCCCTACACTTTCTGTGCCTTCATACAGGCTCTATCCAGCATCTGTGACCTCCACAGCTCGACTCATTTAACATTTTTAAAGGTTGCATACTCATTTTCACAGGGTAGGATGGAAAAGGAAGTAGTGTCGTAAGCAAAAGGCTTGCGGTTTTCATTCCGCCTGACCTGAATGAGAACTATAGGCGCAGGAACGTAAGACGATATATGGAGTGGCATTATAAACCTTATCAGTCAAGCTCACAAGTATTTACTTTTAAAATGAAATGACATAGCCCAGTAGTTGTAAATGATTTGCTGAAAAGCAAAAAAAGCCTTGTTAGGATTACTGCTGACTGTATTTATGTTTAATGGAGGCTTCTGCTTGGACTTAAAGGTATACAGTAGTTCACCCAAAAATTAAAAGGTCATCATTTTACTCACCCTCATGTCATTCCAAACATGACTTTCCTTGACTTTCTTTTGTTTGTTGAAGACAAAAGTAGTTATTTTGAAAAAGGACAAAAAGAAAAGACTTTTTGTCCATTGTTGTTGTCTTTTAACATCTCTGCTTTTGTGCTCCACAGAGTAAAATAGTCATATGGGTTTAGAATGACATGAGGGTGAGTAAATGAGGGTGAGTACGTTTTTCAGTTTTCATCCCTTAAAAGCTGTTGTCTTTTGTGGACAGCTATGCTCTGTGCTCAAGAAATACTATGCTCTTAAAATATAATATTGCCTAGAAATTGAAGGGGGAAAAAAAGTGGAGAGTTTATATAATGGTTGCTACACCTTTACATAGACACAATGGGGATTGCTGGGTACGGAGGATGAGGGAAATTAAATGAGGATAGCCATCAGAGGCTTTCAATGAACTTTTTGATTCTATTATATTTTATGTTTTTAATAACAATAATTTAAATGGAACTCTAATAGGTTTTTATTAACAGGAAAGGTAATTACACTTTACTACTGAGAAAAATGTCAGTTTTGCTATCGCAGAATTAATTTGCACTGATCACACATTCACTTTGAAAGCATTTAGAAGGCCCTTTCACAAAGCAGCTGACAAATTGCAACATTAGACATGCCAGGCTGGCATTGCTAACCCATCACAATCTACATTTTATCTTCAGTGTGGGAACGTTTCTTAAATACTATTGCCTAACCTTCTTGAACACTAAAATATCATTAAGGCATCACATCAAATGCCCTCAATAGAGTTTAACCTGCTCAATGTCATAGAGAGAACAAAGACATAATCAAAAGATAGGATAAAATCCTTAAACCCTGGCCTTCGGTAATGAGTCTGTTTTTCTCCTCTTTTCTCCTTGTACTCCCCCTCCTCATGGCCTCATTCAGGTTCGGCCCTTTTTATTCTCCATTCTGTAATATTCTTACAGTGATGCCCTTGCACTAGTATAATGTGCTGATATAACATTTTTTGGATACCTTAGTTGCAGTAAAAGAGAGAAAAGTCATAATTTACCCCGATTTGAGAGTATCTGTGCAAGCTATAAATTATGAATGCACTGTAACAAAACACGGTCACAGCCAGAATCGCATTTATCAAAGTAATTGAAGGCATGACACACAGTACACAACAATGTTACAGCATGGTTGCACTAGCATTTTTTAAGAGGACTACATCAGGCAAGACAGAAAAAATGGCCTCTTCTCAGAGGAGCAAAAAAAAAAAAAAAAAGATATGGGGAATATTTGTTGGGTGCTGTGGTGAAACCTAATGATTAGGCTTCTGATCTGGTGTAAGCAGAAAAAAAAAAAAAAAAAAAAAAAAACTTGCTGATTCTGACCTCCGTTTTAGTCCCTGGGCTTGAAATTTATGCCCACACAGATGTCCCGAAGGGAGAAATTGTCTGCCATGCCTGTGAGCTCAGAGGGGCAAGCTAACTCAACCAAAAGATCTTAGAGAGAGGATTACATCCCCAGAGAGCTGTTGCCCCAAAGCAGGTGAGCCAAGGCAAGAGGCCCAAAAGTTGGGGCAAATCCAGAAAAAGCTGGATGACTGTGTATGCAAACCCTCGCTGCTTTCTAGCACAAAAAAAGAAAGAAATACAAATAAAAATAGAAACAAAAAATATAAATAGCGGGTAGAGCATAACCAGAAGTTAGAGTCTCAAATCCAGCTTGGCTAACTGAAGCACAGTCAATACTGTATGGTTACCAGAAAGCTATATCTGTGATAAGTTACTGTAACAGTTATTAATGGTAAAACCTTTATTTGATGCTAATGACTTTTTGTGTGGGTCTGAACTGAAATATAACAAAGCTAGTCTAAATGATTTGTTCACACATTGAACTGTTTATCTTGATATATCTGTACACTTTGGTGCAGTTGTGGGAGTTTATGAGAGAAGTTGTTAGAAGTGTTTTTTTTTTTTTTTTTTTGTTTTTTTTTTTTTGAGTAAGAGCCTTTCAATAATCCAATTGATAAACTTCACAGAAGTGGTCTGAATGATTTCTTCATGATTCGGGTCATGATTTTTGCTCACTGATTGAGTGATTCATTAAAAAGATTTATTTTTGCAACAAAGCAATTGTATGGCTTCAGAAGGAATATAGTGCATGTCTAGAGCAGAGTAGAGTTGTATGGACTACTTTTAATGGCATTTTTATCATGCTTGTATATCCTTTTTGAAACTTGAAACCCCAGAGTTATTGTAACTGCATGGTAAAGAGTGACTAGTCTTCAGAATTTCTTTTTTAGTTTTTTTCCCAGGAGATAGAATGTGAGGATGAATAAATGAAATGGTTTTCATCTTTGTGTGAACTATTTTATCAGAACCATTTACAAATATTGTTTTAACTTCATAAATGTATCGCATCTGGCCTCTTTGAAGACAAAATGGCTTTACATTTAAAAAAGCTGAAATTACACAACTTGATAAACTTTTTAAGCCGACCAGTGACAGTCAAACTCCCAGTGAGATTCTATGGTGTCTGATGTGCTTTAAGAGAAAGGAAATATTTCAAAAATTCCCAGTGCTTTAGATGCAGGTGCAGAGTTTTTGCTCTTTGAAACCCATTTGTGATTGACTAATTTGTCTTGCTTTCATACTAAAGTGTCTGATAACAAAGTGTTTGCCAAAGGAGTAAAGATGTAGAAATGGTGGTATTGCCTATTGCCTTCCGGGATTGCTAACTTCAAGTAGACAAAGTTTTCTTTTATTCTGGGTATTTATGACTCCATTAGGACTCTGCAAGAGATGCTCAATCTCGTTTTGGAGCACACTGATCTCTGACAGCTGCTGCTTCACTTTAATCTTACTCCTTATTCACTTATCATCAGTTTCCCCAAGAACAGAAAAAGACGGCAAACTAGGCAAAACATCAAATCAAAGCCAATAACAGAAATGTTTGCAGAGTTAGGGAAAAAAGAAAAAGTGAAAAACAGAGGTAAGATTAGATCTCATTACGTTGAGTTTTTTCCTAGGGGTTAGCGAGAGAAGCCTGTGATTTCTTCAACAGAATTCTGAGTTACATCATGCCAAGTAATACTGTGGTAAGGAACTAATGCTCTAATGTTTTTCTCAATGGATGCAATAGCTGCTGTAGTGTAGTAGGTCTTCGTTCAAGTGCTGTTTTTCCCCATTTCAGGTTTTAACTATTCTTGGTAAAATGGTTTTAGAGGGAATTGACAGGTTCAAACTGAGGTCTGGTCAGAATATAAAGGCTACAGTAGCATAAGGGCAGGACAGTAAGTGTGAGTAATAACTAACTGGTCTCTTGCCAGATCCACTGTCGTTTGTTGGCAGTTGTTCCTGCCCTCGTTTCACTTGCAATCTCTCCCCCTTCCTTTTCTCTATGAAATTTACTGAAAATGGTCCACATTACTGTCTGCGTTCTGTCTAATGATAATGATGTGCAGTTATGCAAAATCATTGAAAAACAACAGCAATTTCCTGAAGAACAGCTTTATTAGACTGAGGTCAGTTAAAGTTAATCTTTTAAAAAAATAAAAAAAAACACTAAAAAACACTAATAATTTAATAACACCGTTACATATGTAATCTTTAGCCAATCCCAAAAACAATATCCAGTTTCATTTTGCAGTATACTGCAGATTATAATGTGATTTCTAAATTATTTTGTAGCATTTACAACCACTGATTTTTTTTTTAGATATTTACAATAGATAATGCATTTACATTATACATTTCATATTTGATTTTATGTAATACATTTTAATATGGACTATTAATCAGTAATCAGACACAATAATTATAGATAATACCTAATTATGTCAGTTTTTTAAACATACACTGTTATATATCAACGTTTGTGGTTATTCTCCAGATATAACTTAACAGCTTCAACAACCGTGATTGCATTTAGATATATTAGTGTGACACCATACAATAGACGTCTACTCTTTGTGCAAACAGATGACACCAGAGATGTAAAGCACATGACTGGAGTGTCAAACTGAGCAGTTAATTTGCATTTAGCAGACACTTCAGACTGGGATTCGTAGTGAGGTAAAGAACGATTCAAGAGTGGGTGGCAGGCAAGCGAGAGCATGAACCCCTACTGTCAAGCGCAAGTCTGCCCCTTGATATTAATCCCCTGAAAGCTGTTTTCTGCTATGGATTAGTGACAGGAGAACAAGGCTTAGTGCTCCCTGTAGCAGAGATGAAACACCTTGAACAGGTGCTTGGATGTAGAAAGACTTTTTTGCTGAAATATAGAGAACTTTTCCCCATTTTATCACAAACTAAATTCATTAGAAGGCATTTACTGGAGAGTTATTGTTGTGAGACCGAAGGTTGCGACCAGTGTGATGCCTTTGAGCTGCACTCTTTTACTTTTTTTGAAAATACCCAAAGTTAAAAGATAATATTAAATCCATCTCACAACAGTTTTGTTCTTCTGTACACAGTCAATGAACTGTTTTATGCAAGATCAGCAGACTGTGTCCTGAACACACACATACAGAACGGTCATGGTATTAATAGCGCCTGGATGCTTCTGTGTTGTCCTTGATGGTGCATTTGCCATTACTCCAGTGTTTATTTTGGCCCGTGCACCTGGTGCGTCATGGCACATAGCGTTCCCTTGGGTTGAAACAGCGGGCCGCTCATCCTGTAATGCATTGCTCCACTCACCTGTTAGTTAGAGAAAGATGCATGGCCTCCGTGGCACAACAAGATGGATGATCAGCAAAAATGCGCTAGCCTCGGCTACCCTGGAGGTCACCCAGACCTGCCTAGTGAAGAGAAGCTTAAACACACACTTGCTTTTTCAGTGAAGGAAAGGTCATGATCGGTATTGCCACAACCACTTAGTATGTCACTGTTAACTTATCCGTCATCAAAAAGGATCCTCATACTAAGTGAGAATCAGATAGGACAGCGTTGAATAGTAGTTTATGTTCATTTTGATTTTTTTGATGGTGCTTTGTTTCACCACCCTTGAAAAAGCCTTGGTTGTTCATTTAATTGACATATAGATTATTATCATGTGTACTCTTAAAAAAGAGAGGTTCTTTATTTGATGGTTGATTGATGGTTACATTGATGGTTACATAAAGAACCTTTAGCATCCTTGTTACCTTTCCATTGCACAAAAGGTTCTTTGTAGTGGAAAAAAAAAAAATATATATATATATAAGTTTATTTACGTAATTAAAATTATCTATAAACTAAAAATAAAATTTTAAGAACTGTTGACTCAAAGGTTCTATGGGGAACCCAAAATGGTTATTTTGTGGCATTGCTGCTGCTGCTGCAAAAAAAAAAAAAATTTTGGTGCCTTTATTTTTAAGAGTGTGTTCCAAATGTAGAGGCCTTCAGGAAAGTTCTAGTAACAGTGCACTGCATGTCATTTCATCTTTCATCTCTTTCTTTGACTGTGCTTTCTGTTCCCTTCAACAATGCATGAATTATTTTAGCATGTCCACTTCACATTTACATTTTGCATTTTTTCATGCTTTTATCTAAAGTAAGGTTGAAAATTATCAAAGACTTCTTCTTTCCTGTCCCAAACCTATCTTGAGTAATAAAAGGGCCATTTGGCATTCCTAAAGGCACAGGGATGCTGATAGTGATCAAGGCCTGTAGGCTAACATGTGAATACATCGAGGGTCTGTCACACCTTTTGCCCAGTGGGTGAAGCTGTAATCTGCTGATTGGTCAGTTTGAATGTCTCACATTGGGTTTTAGTCATATGGTCAAGGAAGGGATAAAAGAAGATTGTAACTGTTGCTTTAGTCATTCGGCAATCCTACAGCCTGAACCACTGCAGGGAAACCATCCTTACAGATGGTGCCGAAACCCGGGATCCCTTGCAGTGAGTTTTTTGAGATTTACTTTGGTCAGTCATCAGAATGAGGATTTTTTCACCGTTGATCTTGTGAATGGATTAAAGCTGGCCTTCTGAGTATGGAGTGGGTAAGTATGTTTTCATTCTCCATTTTGCAAGATATAGAAATTAGAAGGTTGTAAGTATAGCTTCAATAGTCCCATTACTGTACAATCCAACAACATTCAGATTGCCTCCTCAGGGATGGAAGGGAAAATTTCTAACAGAAGTGACACATTGTTAGCTTTATGGAGCAAAAACTTGAGCCTACCTTGTACAAACTCAAGAAAGATTTTATTGATGCTAGATGTTCAGATGATGAAATGCTCAAATGGTGGGACATAATTGGCAAACATAAAAAGAAATCAAAACATGATGTAGTGGACAGCACATTCCGGGGCCCCTCTCTGACCACAATAGTGGACAAAGGTTTGCTACATTTTGATTGGATCTTGGTGGACTAACATAAGCAAACTGTCCAACGCCATTAGATAAAGATGCCAGGACAACAGTCAGACACCTCTTAGAGGGCAAGAAGAAGACCTTTGGTGCAAAGCCCAGGAAGAACAGGACTTCCTATTGGTCAAAATGCAGTTTCTGCCCTTCACCCACCAACAGACTGATTCCTCAGGTTTTGGCCTGTGACCGCCATAAAAATTCCTTAGGACCTCTGGATGCAGCAGCAGTGGGTGAAACAGAGTCACAAAGTTCCATCCAAATCTATTCATAACTATGTTCTCAAACCTTAAAACTGATGCACACTACAACACACACATCTCATACTTATTCAGAGAAATAAGTATTCTCAGTGACAGCGATGTGTAGTGCAACATCTTACACAAACTCAGCTGTTAATGGACAAATGAATGCATGCATGACAGTTCAGTCTTCTTCCATCACGTTTGGACTTAATGTGTTCGTAACATTGCCAAAGGTATTCTGGTTGTGGTTTGGTAAGTGAATGATGCATTGGTAAAACTTTAGTGACACTTTTCTAAATGTGTGTTTGAACTATGCAAATAAGTTCCACAGGAGGAAAGAAGGGTGGGCCACACCGTGTCCCCCCTCTCTGATGGAAAAAGCCAATCACAGCTTGGAAATGGAGAAGTGCCAGATTGCAATCTCCTCCTCATCAGAAAGAGATAAAAGTACCTTTCCAAAAGACACTCCTTGTTCTGAATCTGAGTCCTGAAAGGGAAAGACATTAACAGATAAACCAGTTCTGAGTCTCCGGCCCATAAGGGAAGGGACAGTAACAGACACATCTGTTCTGAGTCTGAGTACTGCAATGGAAAAGACGTTAACAGATACACCGTTCTGAGTCTCCGGCCTGTTACAGGGAAGGTAGCAACAGAAACAACCCGTTCTGAGTCTCCCATCCAGAGAGACAGTAGCAGATACACCAGATCTGAGTCTCCAGCCTGCAAGGGTGAGACATTGACAGATACACAGTTCCTGAGTCTCCAGCTTTGAGGCAACAACAGATACGACCACGTTCTGAGCCTCCAGCCTGCAAGGAAATAGATAATCTACGTTCAGACTTCATTCAGAGTCTTCGTCCAGCGAGACAACAACAGATGCAGCACGTCCTGAGTCTCCATCCTAGAGAGACAAAGCGGATCGACCAAATTCTGGGTCTCTAGCCCAGAGAGGCAGAAGACACACAGACATTTGCAACAAGGTTAAGCTCCGGCGAGCAAACCTTCACTCCAAGGTACCTTTGCTTGCGTGTTCCAGGCTAAGGACCTTCTGCACCTACTTCAGGGTCACATCTGCGTGTTCCAGATTTTAGGACCCTTTGGTGCTCCAGGAGATCAGCATCCTCCAGCGCTTCGTGTTCAAGGCTGTCGAAACGGATTCCTGCTCCTTTCCTCACTGCATTGTTACCAGCACAACCAGTGGATGAAGTCACTGCCACCGGACTGCTCACTCAACCACAGAGAACGTAACTATCACCTATCCAAACCTCTTCCAGAGACCTTGGCATTGTTGTGTATTATCAGTATATGATTTTGACATTAGATGTTATATAGCTGATTGCAGTTGATAACAAATAATCTTTCAGGTATTTGTTTGATGCATAATAAGGTTCTTCACCTTACTTGTTTCAGAGTAGTGACAGTTTATCTTTCCAGATAACGTAGCTCTGACTTAACAACATCCAACACAGTCACTTGCATTTCATGCATCTTATGCACTTTATTCCTTTTTCATTCATGGTATACATTTAGTAGTTGTTGATTACTCTTGTCTATCTTTTGTTAATAAAATTTATTTTATTACACTTGTGTCTTCCTTGTGTTGATAATGCAGTAAGGTTCTACAAGTTAGGTATCCCACCAATCTTTCTTATGTGATGTACTCCTAACCACACCTTAAGTGACACATGATCCAAAAATCATAACGTCACCTGTGATGTGAGTACCCATCACTACACTATTTCGCCTCCTTAGGTTGGTGAAAGCAAAATTCACTACAATGATGAAATAATTGAGGCTTTAAACTTCATAAGCTGTACACGGCTACGTGATTTGATGACACATCTATCTTCAAGTATAGATGCTAATTGTCAAAAATTGCATTCTAAAAATGCAGAAGTTCAAAAGTCAGAGGCAAAGATTCAGGATATTCAGTCGCAGCTAGATAAATTACTTGCTGAACAGTTAGCCCTGAGTGAAATGTGTAAAATCACAAGGGCACCATTGCAGATCTTAAGGCTAAGCTAAATGCACAAGAGTTCATGTCTCCCAAAACGCTTAACAGCGATGGGGCAAAAAAGCATGTTCACTTCTTAGAGGAACTGACTTGCTGTGATGATTCTGGAATGTGTTCAGAAGAAGCATGTGCCACTGCTCAAAAAAGTGTGCCGATTTCAGTTCTTAAGGTGATGCAGCACCACAATAGCACAGAGTCATGGACCAGAACACATGGTGCAAGGGAAGCATTAGAGAGGCTTGAAAATCTTCAAACTCCAGGAGAACACAGTAGACAACCCTGTGGCAAAGATAGCAGGTTTTGTAGTTCCTGTCACAAAATAGGCCACACAGAGGAAAAATGCTGGTCACTGGGAAGGAGTAGACCTCCACCTTATTTTCTGAAACATAGGAAATCACTTTCTAAGGGCAAAGATCAGTGGTTTACATGTAACAAGTCATCCTCGGGTAAAACTCTTAGTGAGTTAACTGCATTGTTCATGCAAGGCCTCCAGCTACTGACTTCACTTGCTAATGGGTTAGCAGCTTAATAGCAATGAGTTTAATATGTAAACATCCAAATTTCAATGATCCTGTTTGTATTTTGCATGTGTAATTGTGCTAAACACATTGGTGCCCATAGAGTACACATTATAGTTGTTTGTGTAACTACATGTACACATAGACTAGTTGAGATTATTCTTTAAAAAACACATGACTGCTGTACTGTAAGTGTATGAAACACTTAGGTTAAAGGTTGTAGATGCTCTGCATTTAGGCCGTGTGTCTTGTGTTAAATTAGGATAACTGTTACATGTGTGACTATGTTAAATAAGCAACATAGTCACTTGGCTATTTTCCATATGGCTACAGTTAAACCACGTACAGGAGCAGGGTTCCCACGCGGCCACAATGTGATTCACAATTGCATTATTCTTTCTAAATTGGATATTAATTAATATTGGATTCCGCTTTTTGGGCTGGCGGGTGGATCCTTACATTTGCAACCGCTACAACATAAGTCATTCATCCCATGGATACATAACTTGTGAGTGGCAAAATGCAAAGTCTAAAACTGGTCTGAAAAGTATCAGCTAGGATAGAGATGTGGGTTAAACAACAGGGAGTTCTCACTGGATTTTTTGAAGTAAAGAGAGAATTGGGAAAATCATTCCAGCAATAACAGTAAATGTTTCAGAAAGTGATTTTGTGCCTCTTTGTGTTGGTACCACAGACTTGAGGGAAAGAAGATTTGTCAAAGTAAGGGTCTTAAAAATAAAGGTGCTTCAAAAGGTTCTTCAAGCGATGCCATAGAAGAACCATTTTTGGTTGCACAAAGAACCATTCAGTCAAAGGTTCTTTAAAGAACCATCTCTTGCTTACCTTTTTATAATCTGAAGAACCTTATTCGCCACAAAGAACATTTTGTGAAACAGAAAGGTTCTTCAGATGTTAAAGGTTCTTTATGGAACCATTTAGACAAAAAGGTTCTTCTATGGCATCGTGAAGCACCTTTATTTTTAAGAGTGTAGGGGAGTTTAGATCCAGTGATGGTTTGATATGCAAGCTTCAGTGCCTTATACTTGATGGGAAGACTTGAGGGGTTTTTTGCGATGTGGTCTGTAGAAGTCTAACCTGGATTATGTTATTGTTTACTGATGGTGTCTGCGTTAGGTTCAGGTGGTGTTCTTTCATCCAAGTTGAGATGCCTGCAAGGCATGGTGAGATCAGTACAACTACAGTGCAATCATTGGGCTGGAACGTGAAACCAAAGTAAAGCTGTGTGTCGTCTGCACATTTGTTTTGAAAGAAAGAATCTAAAACCCAAAATGAGAGAGTGAACAAGAGCAGTGGAAATAACCTAAGCTGTGCTCCTCTTAACAGGCTACAGTCCCTATGATTTCAGGTGAGTTTAAAGTGTTTATAGAGCAAGCTAACAAATTAATCAAAAATATTTTCACCAGTGCTCTTTTTGAAATTAAACATTTGTGATATCCTCATTTGTGGATTTTCACTTATACTTACTGCTGTTTGTTGTTTGTAGGTGCTTGTCCTTTGGTACAGTCAAGAACGCACAAACTTAAGAGTGCAGAATGATGATAAAACAGCCTCAAAACTTATACAAACGGGAATCGTTAAAAGCATTGTCCTTTGTGAAAGATCTGTTCACAAAACAGAATTGTGATGGCTATGCAAATGAACCAGCTTCCCACATTGCTACTTCTATCTTACTATTGATTGACAAGAGTAATGACAATGCACTTGTTATAATTTTTAGTCTTGCACATAAAAAGGTGGGGATAAAAACTTTACAGCCAGTAAACCATTATTCACTGCTTATAGAAGCTTTGGAAACAAGTGTAAATCTGATGAAACATGTCACTAATATCTTTTCATCGTATAGCAAAACAAAAGATCATTAAAAAATGTGTTTCTGGAAACTGTTGAGATGGCACCGTCACAATTCAAACCAGTTATCTACTTGTAAATAATGATACCAGAAGCATTACATAATGATTATGATAGCATTAATCTAAAACATTTGTTGTTGAAGTGCAATTGTTGTTGAATAATAGCAGTAATCACAGTAATCGCACTTCACAATAGTACACTGTTTATCTGTGGACTGAAGCAAAACTGGAATCAAGCCAACACAATAAGTTGGATTTATGGATGAAAAGAAAACAATTCATAATATTCAGAGCATTTTAAGAGCACAAATAGACAGACGCATAGCCTTCTCTATTAGTTTCACCATTAGGCGCTTTGGCCTGGTTTGTTGTTTATAGTGTTTGAATACACTTTTACATTATATATGACACTAGTGAGGGATTGGAATCCAAGGGAGAAAAAGCAGAGGGAAAACTAGATAAATAAGTGAACATAAGTTTAATCCACTCAGGTGTTTCTTGTGGGGAAATGGAGGGAGGGCACTTACTAACTACTGAGCTGTTTAATTAGGTGCCCTGCTGTTTGTTAATGAGGGCACTAACGAGGGCACTGTGGCCATGGACTGCGGCTGCCCCGCTGATCATTAATGGGAGGCAGTGAGTGTGTCACAAATGCAAGCCTGGCCCGGACAACAACATGAGCGACACAGAGACGGCAGGGGGCCAGGGCACACGCTCTGCAGGGACAGTACGGATTCACACGGCGCTGGGAAGGGGGTGAAGCCAAAAGCCAGTGTTAATTGAAGCCTAGCAGAGTAAGCGTTGAAAGAGCAGCCTTTTATTTCGTAGCAGCTTTTACCGATTTGTTTGTTTATGTTAACATCTCATTAGTTATATTGATTGGGGGGGGTACTAATTTCATATTCATTGCTTGGTCTGTTTTTATGGAGTCAAAGCTGCGCTTTATTGCCAACTTCCACGGTTCCTTTAGTGCCGTTCCTCTCATTAAACAGTGTGTTATTAAACCCATTTATTTCCAGTAGATAGACTGGGAACATTTTGTTTTTGCTCACTAAAAGAAAGCTACCTAAAATTGTTTGCTAATGTATATACTCACCCTGAGACATGACTTTATTAGTTGACCAGCATACTCTGCAACCTACATTATTCACTATTCTGAGATCTTCAATATAGTCTCCACGCATTTACCTTCAGAAGAAAAGTCACAATTCACATTAATGCTTTCTTCTTCAAATGCCACTAATTTAACTATAAATTTTAGGTTGTAATTAACTATGTATCAACATATAATGTAAATAATATATCATAATAACAACTAAATTATTTTGCTGTTTGTTTTTAGAAATTCTGTAACAACAACAAAAACAATAATAATTATTATTATTATTATTATTATTATTATTATTATTATTATTATTATTATTATTATTATTATTATTGGTGGTGGTGGTGGTGTTTTTTTGTTTTTATAAATCAGTTGTTGTTGTTGTTTTTTTATACATTTTTTTGTTTAAATCTTAAATTTCCATTCTCAAGTTATTCTTTTATCAAGCAATCAAGTTATTCAGGTCAAGTAAAATGTTTATTCATTTATTTATTTTGTCATATGGTGTCTTGCAAATGGCTGTTTCTACAAAAGTAATACAAACTACATTTCAGGCCTAGTTACTGTATCTCACCAATAACGCAAGATTGTAAAGAACACAAAAACATTATTTTTCAGCATGTATAAGTATGCTGTTTCCTGTCAATGTGTTAAAGTTTCGTCTTTAGTTGCTATACATACATAACTATGGATATCTAAGAATAACAAGGTGCAGTAAACGATAAAACTATTTCTGCTACAAACCTGTGTTTATGATTACGATTATGAATTAAAATAATATCATAAAACAACCAGTTTACAACATCAAGCAACATAATGAAGTATTTTAGTACAGCTAAAACTACTGTTAAGTGGCTTAAATTGGAAGCTTTGCACATTCATATTTAAAATGGCTGCGTTGGCACTTACAGTATGTTGAAAATAAGGTAGATACAAAGTGTGCACTGTGCAGTGACCTTTGAAAACTAAATCACATTGTATCACCTTTCCTTTGATGCCACGTTAGAAAGAGAGCAAAACCAAGGCCGTTTATCCACCAGTCAGTGCAGAGCAGATGGCTTTGAGAATGAAAAAAGGATCCCATGTCATCTCTGCAGGAACATGACATAGGAATAAAAGCTATACTAAAGTTCAATGGGGCCTGTAAGTTTCTCTTCCTCCCGCAATTTGTCACAAGCTGAGAGGTCCATCCGATTGGTGCACTCAGGTGTCCAGATGAGTGCCTGAGGGGCTCGGTCAGGCACACAGATACGATTCTGGAACATGGTTCAGCGGGTCGCCATGTGCCATGATAAGCTTGTTGTAAGGCCATGTTATCAGATGGAGGATGCCACCAGTAGTTTCCAAGACTGAACAGCAAGCATAATTGATATTCCTCTCTGCCTTAAAGCTGGAAGGATGAAAACAGAAGGCCACAGTCCCTGAGAGTATTTGGCTGGAGTTGGGTCATTTAATAGGTTTTTGCATGAAAATTTAAAGCCATCAACCAACAAAAATATCTAAAGTGCATTTATTTGGTGCCAAATGATACCTTAATTTATTTGTCACAATTGATGATTATGCTCTTATAAACCATAATGTGGAATAATATGTGCCCTGTGCAGCGATGTCAAATGATTTTGATACATCATGATCAGTTTTTACATAATTACGAATAAAATGTAAAAAGTCAAACAAACCTTTATTAATGCTCTTAATATAGTGGAGATGGTACTTAATCAAGTCCGATGCCAGCATGAGCTCATTACTCCACACATAAAAACACTCTCCAGTAGATCAAAGGGAACTTTGCATGAGAAAATGGCAAATGTACAATGTTCGTTCCTCTTCTGTGTTCGCAGTGTTTTAGTGTTTAGTGAAGGGAGAGGGTTGTTTCTGTGTCAAAAACCTTGTCCACACTGCCTGCTATTTTCACACATGGCATTCTAACTTCAACTGAACCTCATAAATTACTGATTTGAGATCTTCTTTGTACTAGCAACTTTGATGATGATCACAGTATTGTATCGATTCGCTGTTTTCCCTCAAGCACATAGATGATTCAGATGTTAATGTGCTTGTTACGGTTAATTTGTAAACTTAACTACAACAAAGCAAGGGTATAACCATGTCTTGAACATTGGCCATTTATGATTATCTGTGTCTATGTGGTTATGGCCCTGCAATAAATTACACATGAATGTTAGGTGAACCATTGCTTAATACATCTTTAATTAATTATAACTATTTTTTCAACAATATTTACCTCATCTCTGTCCGCCATATTGGAATAAAATGTTTTTAGAGCTTTTTGCAATATGTTTGCCTCAATCCCTAAGACACTGCTTAATATTTTGGATGAAGAGCCAAAGAGGCAGCACAATCTAAAACATACTGTGTTTTATAATGCGTGAAAAAAAAAAAAAAAAAAAGATAAAGCTGTTGAACCCTTAAAAAGTATACTTTAGAAAGACACTAATTTTGCTTTAATATTTAGTTGTAATTGAAAATAGTCTTTTGATTGCACAAATCAAGAAAGCATTAAAAAAACATCCACCGTATTTGTTGCTCAAATTAAATGTTTTCATTTGAAAAATAAATGAGACAATTGCTTGTAAACAGAGGCAGATGTTTCAATCAATTAGATTATATTTAGATTTACTTTTAAGGACCATTTCCTAAAAAGGAAATGTAACCTGTTATTGCTAAATCAGAGGTTTTTCAAAGCACTGTGTTCTGACTTAAATCATGTCATGAAAAATACAATAAAAAATGGATAAAGCCAGAAACAGGGTAGCAATAATGATCCGCTTTGATCCAAAAGGCTGAAAACAAAAAAAATATATTTTATACTTTTTGCCTGTGATTGCAGTTAGTGTACAAATGAAAGAAATTTAAACCCTTGTTATTCTAGCTATTAACCATTATTGACCTTCTAAGAGCTGTTTATTCATCTAGGTCTTAAAGAACCACAGTATCTTCAGGCATATATCCGCCTTTTCGAACACTATGAACAGTAAAAATGCTTCTATCTCAAAAATAAATGAATAATTAAATAATAATAAAACAACAACATTAAAACATTGGCAATGATTTGCAAAGTTTCTCAAAGAATGTACTGAGCACAGATGGGATAAATGAAAAATAGTTATATTTGGCAAACACAAAACACTGTGTTACAACAGCACTTCATCTTAACCATGACACATTGTGAAGAGAGTTTTATGATTTGGGGCTGGCAGCCATTAAAGAATTGATTAATGTATTGCACTAGAACATTTTACAAAGCAGTATCAGAGTGTCTGTCTGTGAACTAAAACTTGTTGGCATGAGGGTTTTGCAAGCCCCTTCTGATCACCACATCAGTGATTTTTTATATTTATATTTATACATATATATGTATAAATAATGATGATAATAATAATAACAACAACAACAATAATAATAATAATAATAATAATACATGTCAGAATAGAGGGTCAGCTAGTCAGTGGAGAAAGATGTTTTTTTTTTTTTTTTGTTTGTTTGTTTGTTTTTTTACTGATACAAATGTCAAAAAACAAGTTAAAGCTGTAGGCCAGTTTAGATTCTAGCTTTAGATCCTTACTGACATTACAGTATAGAGAAAGATTTAAATATTTTGTTTCATGTGTATAATCAGACTTTAATTTTATATAGGTGCCTTTGATATAATGGAAAGGACTTTTAATAAAAAGGCAAGTTTAATATTTAGAATATTTAGTTTTTGAAGGGTTTACTTAAAGTTCACTTTGCATAAGCTGGGTTAATATTCAAAAAATTCTGCTCTTCAACAAAAGGGAACTTACATTTTTGGTCAAATTATTACAGGACTATAGATAATTGTAAAGGTTTCACAAACATTCCCTCCCCAGAAGTGAGAGCAGCTCTCCTGCAGTCTGTTAGCTCAAACCAACCACTAAACCAAACCCACCAGCTCCATTCATCTCCTACTCTCCAGACACACGCTGGGACTCTGAGTACCCCACACAGCTCGCACTATGCCCAGTGGAGAAAAGAGTGGAATGAAGGACCAGTGGAGGGGAAGGAAGATTGGAGAGGGAGGAAAGGCAGCTTGAAGGAGTCCATGAGGCTTTAAAAGAAAAACTTGAACAAAACAGAGTAATAGTCTAATGGAAGACCCCCTTGTGACTGCTATAATTTGAAAGCTAATCTATATGTCCGTCAGCTTGTCTATTACTATATATTGAGCTATTCATCTCTCTCTCTCCCTCCATCCCTCTAATCCATTCCTTCTCAGTTGCTGTTTCTCACTTCTCTTCTGTGTACCATCGCTCATCCCCCTCTATTTTTTCCTCTCCACCCTTGTCCCCAGATTCGTTGCTTAAGTGCTGATTAACTCCCTGTGTGGTGGAAAGATGGAGGGGCCGGTTAGGGTCTAAATTAAATGCCCTCTCTCCTCTTCTCCTTCTGCAATCAGTGCCTTCAGCTCCCCACTGCCATCAACTGCCTCAATCTGTGGCAAAGCTCTTCAAAGTTGTAGCATCTCACAACCTCTGGATGGGAACTTCTAAACAAAGTCACCCTTAGGACTTTTGATCTGTACATAACAAGCTGAATAAACAATTACACAAACTTACTGCACTGATTATTTTAAGTTTATGGTGTTGCACTCATGTTTTATTTATTATTTGTTTGTTTATTCAAAACCAGAATATGAATGTGAATATGCCATGAAGTCGATTAAAAAAAATGATTGAAAAGTCACAAAAAGTCATAAAACTTTATATATATACTACCACTACGTCTCTTATGCTCACCAAGGTTGCATTTACAGTAATATTTTGAAATATTACCATAAAATAACTTCTATATTAATACTTCTAAATGTAATTTATTCCTGTGATGGCAAAGCTGAATTTTCAGCAGACATTACTCCAGTCTCAGTGTCACATGATCCTTCAGAAATCATTCTGAAATATGCTGATTCGGTGATCAAGAAACATTTCTTATCAATGTTGAAAACAGTTGTGCTGCTTAATATTTTTGTAGAAACCACAAAACATTTTTCAGGTTTCTTTAATGAACAGAAGTTTCAAAAGAACAACATTAATTTTAATATACAAATATAGAAATCTTAATATAGAATCTTAATATATATAATTTAATATAGAAATGTTTTGTTACAATGTAAAACTGTCAAATGTAAAACTTTTGATCAATTTAAATAAAAGTGCTAAATAAAAGTATTATTTAAAAAAAAAAAAAAACATACTGACTTAAAATCTAAATTTATTTTTTCATATATTTTAAAAAATATATATTTTATATGAAATATTTTTCATTCATATTATATCTCTGTATATTTATGATTTTCTTTTCCTCTGAGGTGAAATAGGCCACCATACAAAGAACCCTTTTGAAACAGACCGTGTACATGTAGATCCAGAAACACAGGAACTTTATGGTAAAATCACAATAAGTAATGTGACTAAAATGGCCTTTTTTTTTTTTTTTTTTTTTGACCGGCTCATTTGAACATACGGAAACCCATAAAGGCTGCCAACACAATTTTTTATTATGTAAAAGTCTGGCCCCATCAAATTTTCACCTGATGTTCTTTCATTTTACTGTGTAATCAGCCACAAACTCTGAAATGCCAATTTAAAGTGAAGAGACTGCTTTAAAAGTTGTTACAGGTTCAAATTATCCCTTTTAAACCTAAACAAACTCCCACAGGCCATAAGGACAAGAGCAATGTGATTTGAACACTTTGAAATCATAGACGCTCTATTACCCAGTTGTTTTTAAACTGCAAGTTGCATTGAATGGACTGTAATGCTCCCAGACAGTCAAATCTAGGCATATCCAATACAAGAGCAATTTGAAAAAGTATGTAATGTGTGAATTCAAATAGCTTTGATTGGTATGCAAGGTCACACGCTCATTCTCTTTCTCTTTTTCACTACCGCAGACTCAGAAAAACTAGTAAGAGCGGGAATTCAATTCAAGGTACTGTATGTATGCATGCATACACAGAGGCTTTCAGCAAATCGCTACAGCAAACACACTTTAATGGCATTGCATATACTGAGAGAGGCTGTTGGTGGTGATAAGCATGGCGCTTTGTCTATATCGCACACACACACACCACTATCTCGCTTTCAGGAGGAGTTGGAGGTAGAAAAGTTTGTTTCTACTGTTTGCTTCTACCTATTAATTCATTTCATATTTTCCCTGACTCCTCAAATTCTGGAATAATGCTTTTAGAAGAGTAATAATTTAGTTAGTGTTTACTCACGAAAGCTGTCCCTCCCAGGTGAGCTGGACCAGGGTGTCACCACGGAAGATGTGCTGTTGGCCAACGGGAAACTAAATGGCTGTGAAAAGCCTTAGCTTAGTGAGACACAGCTGTCACAAGGACCCTTACCAAAAAGTAGTATACTTCAAGTTTATTTTATTAAGTATAATTAAGTAAAGTTCAAGTATTTTTTAAAGTATACTTTATGTAGCAAGTATACAAATATCAGTGTACTAGTAGTATAGTAAGTGTACTATTTCAATACTCCTTGGGACTAAATTGGCCCACTTTCTAGTATATAAATGTATACTTTTAAGTATACTTTAAGTATAACAGTAGTAAACTTTGAGTACACAACTAGTTTACATCAAAGTTTTTAGCTTGTACTGCAACTATATTAAAAGTGAACTTAGAGGTATACTGAGAGTTTACTAATTAAATACTTGTAGTAGCATTTTTAGTACTCTTTGAAGTATAGTCTCAGTAAACTACTAGTTTAGTAATTTTATACTGCAAGTATACTCGTAAGTGAACTTTACATCATTCTTTAAGTATACTACTATGTCCCTATTTAGGTATTCATTTGTATATATTTTGTAATAAGAATATCTGAACGTACAAAACAACAAAAGAAAGAACAGGGTATCTGCTTTAAAACAAAAATATTTTATTCTAGCTTCATGGATTCTTTTTTCAAACACTTGAATGTGGGTAAGTTTCATAAATAAAAAAAAAAATAAAGAAATAAACAACATTTTGAACAAAAAGCTGAAAAAAAAGACTATGAATTGGATTCAGAATGATAATCAAAATGTGTCAAAATTTAGTCGATCGACACCCCAAAACTTGACAGTCATTATTACCTCTTCATTGGTCGATATTTTATTCCATAACGTTACACAGTTTTGATGCTGTTTGATGTCTGATGATCGTGTTAGATTACATGTGGAAGCATCTGTTGTTTAGGTTTTTTCTTCACTTGTGTTTTTTTTTTTTTTTTGGAAATTCTGTACAGAAGATGTGTTCTAGCGCCCCCTATCATATAACAATAAAAACACGGATTCTAGGAGCACAAGTATAGCTAAAATAATTTTAGACTTTTTCCTAAGTATAAGTCAAGTATACTTAAATGTCATTTTAAGTATATTTCTGAGAAGTACATAAAGCCCATTTCTGAGAAGTACATAAAATGTAGACTAAAAGTATACTTTCCTATTTTTTTTTTTTTTTTTTTTTTTTTTTTTTAGTTTAAAATAAGTATACTAATAGTACACTTAAATAAACTTCTTTTTCGTAAGGGGAGATCAGAAGTTCTTGCTTGACTGACACTTTCTAAATTTGAAATGACTTTTTATTATTCATTAAAAAAAAAGTATATCAAGTATATCAATAACAAATTGCATTTTATTTAGTAGTTTTGCTGGAATGGAGACTGTTTAGATAAAGAAAAAGAGCACATGTCTATTACAGCTATTTCAGACTGAAATAATCTATATCATATACTGCAGGTGCTGTTGTTAGCAAATCTGCAGAAAGATCACAGAAAACAGTAACACTTTAATATAGGGAGCAATTCTCACTATTAACTAGTTGCTTATTAGCATGTTTATTATTAACATATTGGCTGTTTATTATTACTTATAAAGCACATATTCTGCATGAGTATATTCTACATCCCTAATCCTACACCAAAGCTTAACAACTACCTTATTAATAAGCAGCAAATTTGGAGTTTATTGAGGCAAAAGTCATAGTTAATAGCTTGTTAATAGCAAGAATTGAACCATAAAATAAAGTGTGACCCAGAAAATGTAGGTGCCCAGAACCTAAACATGAGCCACAAAAACTCCAGAATAAAAACATCCAGAAATTTAAGAGGCTATCAAGACAATTTTATTAATTTACAATTTATTTAAAAAGTTCAGTTTAAATTATAATAATTTGCTATAATGATCAGCATTATTAGGTTCCCTGTTGTTGTTTTTGTTTAGTTTGTTTGTTGTTTTGTTTTTTTTTCAGTGTATTAGTGTTTGTTAAAGAACAATAATACATCAAAAATTCCTACAATAATTTGGAACGTACCACTGTTCATCCCTAATGTCGTCATCATCGTGTAAAGACACGCTGGTATTATCAAGGCCATATGACTGGGTTGTAAGAGCCTTGGCATTGAAACATCATTTAGGAGAAAGGTTTTCATGTTTTTGAAGATACCCACACTGGATATTTCATTTCATGTCTGGGATGAAAGTCTTCCATGGTTACTGCTACTCTGGGAAGAGTATGAAGTGCTCTGAGAATGGCTCATATTTGTCCACATAAGGAGAGCACCAGCATGGTACCTAATGTGTTTAGTTGACTTAGAGATGAAGGCAAGGAACCGTGAACCAGAGCTAAGCAAACTGAAAGAGTGTGTTAGAGTGTGCAGGACATGACTGGAGTGAGATGTATGAATGAAGAAGGGACAGGGAAATACAATATGGCAGATAATTCATGTTTGTAGTGGTGTAAATCACTGTTGATAACACACTTTCCTAGGTGTCAGGGGTCTCTGAAACTGGGTTTTCTTCATTTCAAGAGATAAATGATTTCTCAGTTGGGACAAAATTATTCCTGATGTGGATGAATCTGTTACATATGTGACAAACTTTGTATTGGGTTTAATGTTTTGAATGAAAAAGGGGTTCCGGTTGGTGTCAATGTTAACAAAGATAAAGAGTACAGGTTTAACATCTTATAAATAATTAAATGGGTCAGCTTCACCTCTTAACTTCTTCTCTTTACTGTTATCTTTCTCTTCCTCTATATGCAGGAGCTCATAAGAATAGGTTCTTTAAATATAAATGGGGCAAGAGTTCAGACTAAAAGGGCAGTGCTATCAGAATTTATGAAATTAGGGGAATTTTTATTTTCTAAGTTAACTGTTGATATGTTAACAGTACAAAAGGCAGACTTTGGAAGGGCGCTATGGGTAAAGGCAGAGGTGGGACAGTATATTTTTTTGCAATGTAATGACAACATCTGTTTAGTTATGACTGCTGCCTGGAACTGTACAGGGGATTTTGAAATTAATAGGACTGAAAAGTAGCCTAGGTGAAGTACTATTAAGAGTTTAATAACACATGCTACTACTTTTCCAAACAATAATTAAAATTACAAAATGGAAACTTCTGACAAAAAAAGTAAGATTTTAATATGGAAATAGCTGCAAGTCATATATTTATGTGTGGAGTTTATTGTTTGTGGAAAGAGTGCAGATCACAAAAAAAACTGCTAAAGTCAATAGTGAGAGGTTGACAAAATGTGCATTCAATTTTTTTTTTTTTTTTTTGTCAGAGTCAGAGATAAAGTTCAGAAGTTGCAAAGTGAAATATGAGAAAATAAACATGCTGAACTCAGTACCAAAAGGTTGGAGTTAAACCACTCCTTGCATGAAAAGTTAAAACTGCTTTAAAGTCAAGAATATATTTAGTTAATGGGCGCTTTGAATATAAATATAATTTTTCTTTAAATAAAGATTCAGCAGAAATGTTCTTCATTTGCAGGGCCCCAATGAAACATTCATAGATAATTCAGATGAAATGAGGAGGCTGATAGTGGAGATTTATTCTGAACTGGGGTCCATTCTTCGTACCTCGCTTAATAGATCTGAGATGATTTGAAAGATGCCAGATCTTCTAATCGTGATAACTGATCTCTGGCTAATTTGGTTCTTCAAACGAATTTGCGCATTTGATTAAAATATCTGGATTAAGTTGTCTATACTGGGCAGATGTATTGATACTTGAAACAACGATCAGCAATGCAGCAATTGGCTGCCAGCAAGACAACAACGTAATGACATCATATAATTAAAAAAGACAGCTGACGAAAACCTTGACAAATTTCTGGATCTTTCTAAGGAAACAGCCAAGTGAACAAAACTACATAAATATTATAATAGATAAATGATTATTTTATTTTTTATTTATAAATATTATATATATATATATATATATATATATATATATATATATATACACATATATATATACATATATATACATATATATATATATATATATATATATATATTTTTTTTTTTTTTTTTTTTTTTTTTTTTTTTACGTGATTCCCAATTATTTCGACTGCTTTGTACAGTGTTTTCCAAGCAACCAAAATAAGCATTTGAATCTTTTCTAAAGATGAATAACTGTCTCTTTATTGTCCATTTATTAAATATTATTAAATTGCTTAGCAAATAGGCTTAAATGTTCACGTTCAATTATTCACAGAGACCAGACCAGACATACTTTTGTTGTGTCATGGACAATGTTTTCATGTTTTTATATCAGGAGTAAAAACATCTATATTCTAATGTTTCTGTCTTTAAAAATGGGTTTTCAGCATTTGCTTTCTGGGTAGTTAAATTATTGCCATTGAGCCACTTTTATTTAGACTAAGAGAAGATCTTGTGGGATTTGTATAATCATAAGTGATGCTAAACAGTAGATTAATTATTTTGACCTTTTGTGCATATGACATGGCAGTAGTTATAAATTAACAAATATGTAAGCAGTCTTGCAAATATCCTAGAGTTATATGAAACAACATCCTCAGCCAAATTAAATTAGGCCAAACATGTAGGGCAATGTGCAAGGGCTTCCACAGACAACAGAGTTTGTTGAATTACATCTTGCACTGCAATATTTGAAAGACTAGGAAGAATAAGAGACTGGGGTGGGTGGAGTGGATCCTGAGAGAATGTACAAAATATACAAATTATTTTGTATAACTTTACAAAATAATTTGTAAAGTTGATTTTATTTATTTATTTTTTTCTAGTGATGTTTTAAATGTAAAAGTTATTGACGTATTAGTGTGCAATTTTTTTTTTAATAAATGGTAGCATTTCTGTTGCATGCTGGGAGTGTGTTGGTGACCGTGAGGGCTTTATCTGTTTTATGAGATATATTTAATGAAAGTATCTTTCGCCTCATTAGTCAGTGTAATACAATACCGAAGCCCAGTGTGACTGACCTGTTCTCTGAGTAAGAGAAGGCAGGTATCTGTGTGTACAAAGTAGTCATGTTTTTTGAAAACAGAAGCTCTAATCAATTTGATTTGATCTGTAAGTGGAATACAGATGAAAGAAGCTTTGTATCCTCTAGTAAAAAAAAAAAAAAAAAAAAAAAAAAAATGGTTATGTTATGTTATGTTATGTTATGACTGATAAATAGTGCATTAATTTGCTGGACCACAAAATATCAGGTACTAGTAGTGGAGAAAAACTGGTTTTAAATATCTAGGGTTGTTTTTGTGGGATCTTTGTCTTATGGAAATTTAGCCCTGATTTATTTCTATAGGTTGATATTGAAAGCATAGACAATTTTGAAATAAATGGTGCTCAAGGGTCTGTGGTTGAAGGATGAACAGCTTTTATGCAGGAAGTCTCTGAGGACTGCAGGTATAACCAAAGTTGGACTTTTAGTGAGCATGGATGGATAGATATTTGCAGATAATTTGGCTTCCAGGCTTGGAATCAGGTCAGGTAATTTGGCATAGAGTTGGTTCCACAGGAATATAGACTCATTAGAGACACATGATGAGGATGAAAACATCTCTGTTTTTCCTGAGCTAAGAATTTCAGCTGCAGGGGGTCTGATTTCCCTAAAACACTTTAGCTAAAATTGCCCTCAGAAAGTCTCTACTCCTCTATGTAATGTGTGTGAAGGTGTTACACGTTCAATCTCTTGAGAGACTCAAGAACTCTAAATGGAGTTTGAGGAGGAACATGTTCAACTAGTTCTGTTAGTCACAACAATCAGTATGTTGCATCAATTTTCAATAGATTAATAAAATATCAGATCATATCATATCACATCAGAAAGGCATTTATTTTCAATAAAAATGGAGGAAATAATCAAAAGGTTGAAAATAAAATATTGGGTAGGGTTAAGGCAGGTGTAGGGAGGGATTTATTGTCCCAATAAGGTGGCATCCATTTAATAATTTGAATTAAAATTATAATTTACACTCAATACTGTCACGTTTTTGTCTTGTTCTTGTTTAGTTAATCAATGTTTCCTTGTTTAGTTTAATTAAGATTCCTTGCACCTGTGTTTGTAATTATCCTGTGTATTTAGTTCCTGCCTGTTCAGTTATTTTTCGCCTGGTCTACTTGTTACGTTCCCTGTGTTCCTGTGTGTCTCAGCCCTGCCTTGTATTGCCCTGTTGGATTGGATTAAAGACTGTTTATTTTGAGTAATTCCTCGTCTTCGTATTCTTCGTTCCTCCCTGCTGTGTGCACCGTGACAGAAGACCAGACCTACACAGTAAGCGGAGCCTATCCTCCTTGTTTTTGTTTTTTCAGTTTTTTTTTTTTAAGTTTTTTGTTTTCCCTTTTTTTTTCCCCCGCGGCATTGAAGTCGCCACTCGCTCTTCCACCGTAGCCCACAGCGGGTGAGCGTGGGAGTTCGGTGGGATCGCCGCGAGAGCTGCTAGTCCGCTGGCCGCTCATCTTGGCTGCTGCTTGCTCAAGCCTGCCGGCTGTGGCTCCCTCAAGCCCGCCGGCCGTTCTGAAGTCAAGCCCTCAGGTTGCGGCTCCCTCAAGCCCGCCGGCTGCAGCTCCCTCAAGCCCGCCAGCTGCGGCTCACTTCAGCTCCAAAGTTCGCTCCAGTGTCCTGACCAAGAGTCCAGTCCAGGCTCCAGCCCCTGACCAGAGTCAAGTCATGTGCCCTGAAGTATTGTCCACAGGAACATTTTTAATCAGCCTTGTCTTGTCTTGTCTTGTCTTGTCTTTTGGGGTTCTTTTGTTGCCTCAATGGAAGCGGTTCCTGAGTTCACCCCTGAGAGAGCCCCTGTCACCACATTCAGCCCAATGAGGGCTGTAGTGCTCACGTCAGGCCCAGAGAAGGGCCTCAGATTCTAAGCCTAGCCCTAAATGGGCTCCTGTTCCTGTGGATAGCCCTGAGAGGGCTCCTGTTCCTGAGTTTAGCCCACGGAGGGCTCCTGTTCCTGAGTTTAGCCCATGGAGGGCTCCAGTCCCCGAATCCAGCCCAGGGAGGGCCTCTAGACCCGAGATTCTCCCTAAGTAATTTTTTAGGGGGGCTAATAGAGCTCCGGCCGGAGAGGCCAGGCCATTGGCCAAGGCCACGCAGGCCGATCCGCCATGGCTTCCTGAGCTCCCTGAGCTCCCTGCTCTGCCATGGCTGCTCGAGCTCCTAGCTCCACCATGGCTCCCCGGACTATCCATCCGCCATGGTGTCTTGAACTCCCTGATCCGCCATGGGCCCCCCCGAGCTTCCTGCTCCGCCATGGCCTCCCAGAACGGGTCCTGCCCACCCCCCCTCCCCGCTGGATGTTATTAAGGCACGGGACGCGCCTTCTGGGAGGGAGGAGTAATGTCATGTTTTTGTCTTGTTTTGCCCTGAGTTCTTCCTGTATTTCCTTATATGTTTTTTTTCCTTTTCTTGTTAAGTTAATCAATGTTTCTTCGTTTAGTTTAATTACGATTCCTTGCACCTGTGTTTGTAATTATCCTGTGTATTTAGTTCCTGCCTGTTCAGTTCTTTTTCATCTGGTCTACTTGTTACGTTCCCTGTGTTCCTGTGTGTCTCAGCCCTGCCTTGTGTTGCCCTGTTGGATTGGATTAAAGATTGTTTATTTTGAGTAATTCCTCATCTCCGTGTTCCTCGTTCCTCCCCGCTGTGTGACAAATACATTATTATTGCGTACTGTTTTATAATGAACTACAATAATGAGGTGCAAATAATTGCCACTATTTGCAATAGGTAGTATAAATAGCAGAATATCCTGCTATTTTAACATAGTTTAAATAGAATCTATCGCTATTTGCACTTAGTGTAAATAGCATATCGCTAAAAAATATTGCTATTTTCACTTAGTGTAAATAGCATCTATCGCTATTTACACAGTGCAAATAGCTGCTCCTTTTTTTTTTTTTTTTTTGATGTTTTTGAAAGAAATCTCTTTTTCTGACTAAGGCTACTTGTTTGATCAAGTATAAACCGTAATATTGTAGAGAACAAAAAGATGATTTCTATTTCAATATTTTTACATTTATTGTTTTACCCTGATGGCAAAGCTGTATTTTCAACAGTTTGCTTATTTGCTTGGTTTATTGCTTCTGTTATATTATAAATGTATTTCCTGTAATTTTTTATCACTTTAATGCATCCTTGCTGAATAAAAAGTATTAATTTCTTTCCAATAAATAAATAAATGAGTAAATAAATAAATAAATAATATTCTTACTGACCTCCTCAAACATTTCAATGGTATTCATTTTTGAATTATTTTGTCTTCATCATTTATATGCATTTTTTTTCAACAATGTTTAACCTTTGGCAAATAAAGAGACTTTAAAAGTCTCTCTCTCTTTCTCTCTCTCTCTCTCTCTCTCTCTCTCTCTCTCTCTCTCTCTCTCTCTCAGCCTCCCTTTCCTGTCGTTCTCTCTTCATCATTATTCTTCCTTGGCTCTCCTCCCCAGCTGCTACCTGTGCGGCTGCAGATTGGCACTTATGAAGAGAGTCTCGCTAAGTCTGACATCTATTACAGTTAAAGATCTCTCTGTCAGCCTCTCTCGCTCCAGGGCCAGGAACGGCTAATGATTCCAGCCCTGCATGCATTTAAGAAAGAAGAATTGACAGCAGACAATTCATCTGCTCAGTGTGTGTGTGTGTGGGGGGGGGGGGTTATGGGTGTGACTGATGGGAGGTTTATAATTTAATGCACTGCTTTCAGTACTTAATATCACCCTCTTTCCTGTCGCAGAGTTTAAATTTACACTGTACCTGTCACTCGAGTGGGGAGCCAATTAACCGCCTTGTCTGCCGTTCCCATCACAATATGCATGCGAGGATTATTAGGTTTCAGCAAAATGTGTGTACTTGGCAGTGTGTCTTTGTGTTTGAGTGTGTGATGAGAGAGATGGAGAGAGAGCCACTTTGGTTACTATCACAGAGATTCATTGGAGGCTATTTTTTTCTTTCTTTCTTTTTTTTTTTTTTTGCGAATTTGAAAATCTATAGCTGCAGATGGTATAGAACTGGGACTTTAAACCAGCCTGGGACCTATACAAGCATGATTTATTTCCTGCTGTATTATCTAGTTCATGTATTTTGGTTTTCACAGATATGTCTGAAACAGCCATTTTCACATAGCGAAGGCAGCACCATTGTGTTAATAAACATGCCATCTTTATTTATATTTCAAATGTGGTGATTCATTTGTGTGATTACTTTGATAAGATCTGTGCAGGACTGTAATGAACATTTATCCATTACCATGTTTACGTTCTAGCTGGTGAGGAGGCTTGTAAAGACAGACAGCAGCAAAAGTAGGATGGGATGGCCAGTGGCGCAGAGGGAAGTGCAGTCTTAAGGTAAGCTGCTCGGGAAAAAAAAAGTTAAAACTAAACCTACTTTCAGTTTCAGCTGGAGCAATTCTGTAAAACTGCCATTAATTTCGTGTGAGAGGAGGCTCCACATGCTGTTTGTTCCAAACAGTTTCAAGGATTTTAATGTTATTTATACAATCTGTCCATCCCTGGAACCAATGTTCCTCCTCTACAGTATATTCCAAAGTAACATTCTATATATTAAACTGAGAATAGGCCTATGTTTGGGAGTAGGGCTGGACTTTATATCAAGTTTGTATGATATATTGATATATTTTTTGTAAACAATATGGAATGAGGCAGTACTGTTTACATTGATATACAGTAGTTTGATAAAAGTGCATCTGGAAAATAGCAGAGGACACAGACAGAGTTTCTGCAGGGAAAGTGCATTATCTAATTTTTTCTAAACATGAGACAAGCTTTATATTAAAGACTTTAAAATAATTTGTAAGATATACTGTAGTAAACACGTAGGCTATAGTTTAAAAGTGACTTGCCCCGTACATGTTTTCCTCCATGCATAACTTACATTTCACAGGTTTATTCTCCATCTGTAAATGTTAGAAAGTCATGGAAATATTTCCATTTTGCAGTCAGGAGTGGACAAGTCTTCTGTATGCAAGTTTCCGTTACACTTCACAAACTTCAGTGAATTAGCTTCTTTTTTTTTTAAATATATATTTTTAAAAATTTTATAAAATATGTTTCTTTTAAACATATTATCAGTCATTTGTTTTGTGTGGATATATTTATATAGCCTGCATTATTAAATAATTTTACCACAGTGAATAAAATGGTAAGAGCTGCTTGACAGCCAACTGGAAATGCGACAGTCGAACACGAATGTCGGATAAGAAATGTTGGATGTTGAGTAAGAATAGCTTGAAATGTCATATGCTATTGTTATTTTAAATATATGCTATTGTTTTTTGTTTTTGGTTTTTTTGTTTTGTTTTTAATCAAATCCAAGAATCTCATATTGAAAATCACAAAGATCAAATCCCAGATCATTAGACTTAACTTTTTGATAGTAAAAGCTAGGCTTTTCACATTTGATTCTGTTTGTTTTATGGTTTTACTCACTTGATTTACTTGATCTGTACTTCTGTTTTTCCTTTCCAGTGAGTGTTTTTTGAAGCTGCGAGATTCTTGTGCTGACAGATAACAAGTGAAGTGGCCAGCAGCAGGTAGGTAAGTATAGTATAGAGTAGGGCTGGCAGGCATGATAAATCGCAATGAAATTGCAATCGCGATCAGGCAAAAGCTGCGATTGTCATGCGCAGCTTGTCAGTGAAGCACGGTTGTGTGATCAATAGTAAATCTCCATCCAAAGACCAGAGGGCGCTCTTGAGCAGAAACTCCAAATGTGCCCCGCAGAAGAAACCCAGGAAACCCCTAGCGATTGCTGAAGAAACAGAAGATTTAACTGCATTCATTGATTCAACTTGACTAATAAACACAGGACTACAACAATATATGATTTATCTGAGTTATTATAATGATTTTTATAATTTGTATTACAATAAAGTATAATAATGCAATGATAATTGACATAGCCTTTATCACTGCTTAGAATACTATGAAATATATTGCGTGCCTTATTCTGTGTAAGAAGCCACATCATCTCACAGAAGGATTTATTTAAAACACTCGACTGACATTATGAAGTGAGTTTGGAGTAAAAATATGTTATTAAATGTGGTATTTTCACGTGCTTTCAGATGAAGCAACATTTACTACACAGAGCCGTAGTTCACTGAGAATCTACGCAAATAGCTTTCATTATCGCAAACGATTTCTTCGATTTCATAATCGCATGATTATATCGTCTGTGATTTTTTGCGCAGCTTGTCAGTGAACTAGAATCTGTGTAGTAAACACTGCTCAATCTGAAAGCATGTGATGGAGATTTACTACTGATTACAGAACCAGCTTTACTGACAAGATGTGCATGCCAATCGCATTTGATTATTTCGTGCAGCCCTAGTACAGAGAGCTGCTTACAAAAAGTTACTTGCTAAGGCGCAAATCACTTTCAACGAGAGGAGCGTGAATGTGCAAACCTGTGCGGTGAATGTGCAATAGATAAGTGGAGAGCACTGCACTACATGTGCTGCTTTCTAAATGGCTGGGCTGACCATGGCAGAAATTGTTCTCTTAAATTGCTGTATGTTTACATTGTGTGCTAATTTGATTTTGACAGCAAGTTGATGACTCCATCTGTAAAAAATGTCCCAAGAAGCACAGCTGTCAGGGAGTGAGCAGTGGCAATGTAGGAAGTACAGGACATATGCAAGTGTCTTGCTGACTTTATCTACTCTGCCAGCATTATACTCATGCTGTGAGAGCCACTGTTCACCTGACTGGGAAAGCTTTTTGTTCTCTTCCATGATGAGCTTTCATTTCTGACAGGTGTCATTGATTATTCCATCCAGCTCATCCATGCGACTGCCCAGGGCGATGCTGACAGCTGCACAGAAAGCTTGGTCTCGCAACTTCCCTCCAAAAATTGAAGAATTATTCAACAAACTCCCAATCACTTTAGTAGCAATTCAGTGTGATGGTTAGGAAACCAGTTTGCTCAGTTTTATTTGGGTCTATTTGATCAACGAAAATTGCAGGATGATTACTGTTACAGTTAAAAAGCACATCAAAGATTAATCAGGTGCCGATAGTAATATCACCATGAATAGCAAAAGACACCACAGAAGCCATTTTTTCCCCTTTTGGCTGTAGTCTACCACTCTCTTTACTGCTCTGTAATTGCTGTTTGCACTAGTTTCGCACTTGGATTCTTTTACCGAAATATTGTGTTTTCTTGTGGGTGTTGGGAGTGAGTCACGCACCTGGCCTTTTGTGGTAAACCACACATTAAAATAAGATGTAAAAAGCAAAGCTACACGTAACCTTGGCAGAGTTTTATGAGACGTATTCACGCTGCATGTCTCTCGAGTACAGGATTTGCAGGATAAGGCGTTTGCGAGCATGTGTTGTGCTTTCGTTTCCTTTGTAATGTTTATGCTAATGATTTCAAAATCTGAGACACAAGTTTCCCTAAGATAGAGCATAGGAGGGGAGGTGCATGTAAAAAAAGACTATTTGCGTTCTCTCTTACCCTCTCACTCTCTTTCCTACTCTCTGTCGTACGTAGCTCCTACCTGGAGAGATAAAACTGTAGCACACACCTACGTCCCACCTACGCTCGGCTTCCCGGGCCACCCAGGAGTATTACATCAGCAACCCCAACCTTAACCCTGCACTCAAATTCAGGACTTATTCAGGACTTATTCGTTGACACATTCAAAGCGCCAAACTCTGTATATGTTTCTGAGCTGATAAGCATGGAGATACCCACATTGCTCTGAGACTGCTGGGCCCATCGGTAGCATTATGGGTTAGATGGCCGGAAGGGTTTGCTTGTAGGGTGCTAATAGGACACTATCAGGATGCTAACAGGATGTTTAGCGTAGGTTCAGCGTAGTGACCCAGGAAGGAGCCATGTGACCCTGATGAACAGTGTGTGGGAAGATGATTTTGTGTGTCAAGGCAACATGAGCGCGTACGAACCGCAAGCACAGACATAGATAGAAACATATATGCACATGCAGCAGTGGTCTTGAGATTTAATTATCATTTTGATGCGGCTTGTGTAAGATTTTTCCTAAGGATCGCTTCATGTACTTGTTCATTGTCCTTTTTTTTTTTCAAAGAAGTGCAGGATTCATTAAGGCTTCTCTCTTCCTTCTTGATCTTTCCACCCTGCTTGAAAATCTATTTTAAGTATTTTGGAACTTGGTAGATGGTTCCTAGCTGATTTGGTTAACTGGCCTAAGTTTGCTATTAGCCGATCCAAGCTAGTAGACAATCTTGAACCAGTCACAAATCAGCTACAAGCCAGTCACACCAGGTTAAAAGATGGTCAAGCTGTTTTTGGAACATGGTAGCTGGACAGCTAACTACTGATCAGCTTGCATCGGCTAATGACCAGTTTGGACCAACTAGCCAGCTACCAATTTATGATGGATTTTCCAACAGGGTGTCCCTTATGTTCACTTGTTGTCCATCTTATGAGCTTTTTGGGGACTTTCTGGGTGTCTCTCGTATGACTGTAGATAAGCACGATAAAAACCCTACATAGACCAGCCTAATTTACTTTGAAGGACTTACTGTAGCTGGTTTAAGCACCCAGCCCAAGGTGGTCTTTAGCTAGGCGATCAGCTGACAGGTGCCCAAAACTTCTCTAAAACTAGCCAACAGACCAGCATGGTCAGGTTGGGAGAACATCCAAGATGTGGTCATATTACCAAAAGTTCTGTCCACTGTCAATACTGTATCAATGTATGACACGCAGCTCACATAGAAGTCACTTTCAACCCAAGCAGCTTTGTGCAGGTCAGTGCAGCGTGTGACTTTGAATATAAGAACAATCTATCTGGGGAATTTTTTGCCATCATGCGCATG
Source organism: Spinibarbus caldwelli (assembly GCA_039654775.1). NCBI lineage: Eukaryota > Metazoa > Chordata > Actinopteri > Cypriniformes > Cyprinidae > Spinibarbus > Spinibarbus caldwelli. Next base: position 11,260,841 of record CM077246.1, on the reverse strand, counting down.
GATTCTTATTGAAATGATTGGGTTTCACATGTGATTTTCATAAACCAATGGTAAATGTGACAACAAGAGTGAATTATACTTAGACAAAGGTAGATATGAAGCAGTAGCGTGAATTAATTAGCAGGTGACCAATGCAGACAACGTGGATCTATATGCGACTATTCATTCAGTCACATATAAAAAAGGTAATTAATTTTAAAAAATGGAGACAGTTAGAGGGTAAAGGTCACACAAATTAGTAAATCTTTGAATTATACATGGGAGTAAGTCGCACATAAATAATTCCATACGTCTATTTCAGTGCACGCTGTGAACTTGCAAAATGCTTAATATACTGTGTCTACAGTGTATTAGTGTGCTTGGGGTACTGCAGCTTCATTTACTAAGAGATGGAGGTAAAGATGGAGGGAGAAAGGTCCATCCATAATAGGAAGCTCATGACAAGCCAATTAAAAGAAGAGAGTTGGGGCTAGAGTTAGTAAGTGGGAAAAATACAATATATAGCAAACCATAAGAATGACACTTCAGGCTAATATACTCCTTCATCCTTTCCATCATTTTCCTTTAAAACTGGAGACAATCACTTAATAGTAACGGTCCCAAAACACAATCGCCTGGCCCTGCATGCTTGGATTTCTAACACATCTGTAAGCATGTTCAGACATTACCATTATTAATTTTAGAGGAACAGAAGGAGATTTACTTTATTGCCTGAGGAGGTAAATACTTTTGAATTTCGAATATTCCCTACAGAGCTGCACCTTTTAACTGCAATTAAAAAGTTGAACAATAATTACAGCGTTCGTCAAAGATTATATGCATTTCATATGTATTTAATTTGAAGAGTAAAGTGGCCAGAAAAGACCCTGCCTCCCCTGTGAAACATTATCCAGTGTTGTCGCTGTTGGGTAGTTTTACTTAAGAAAATGTTATACATTATTCATTGATTAATTTTTCATCAGAACAATTTTTACTGCCTCCTCAGAGAAAACGGCATTGCTATGTGTATGTGAAGTTCTGCGACCGCACCTTTGCACCGAGCAATATGTATGTGTGAAATAGATGCTCCTCTCTTTGTTCCATTATCTCCTGTTCAAATCACAGGTTGGCTTGGTGATGTGAGTGCCCTTTCCTCACAAAATGACAGGCAATGAAGGCAGGGGCAAGGGGATGCCAGCGGCCATGCCAGCTAATGCTTCTGGAAATTGGCGGCTGACTGCAGAGTGCACTGAGAGAGAGGGCCTTTAATTAGCACCCAGACTGACAGAGCACTGGCAATCAGCCGTCTCTTGTTTCTCCTGCTGCTTTATGTCTCTCTCTTTATCCCCCTCCCCCTCTCTATATCTCTCATTCACTCACTATCTCTTTTCCTCTGCTGTGTCTTTTTGGTATTATCTCTTTTTCTGACACCGTTTTAGTGCTCTGGAAATCTCTGTCTTTAGGCATGTTGCTGTTGTTGTTGTTGTTTTTTTTTTTTCTCTCAGTGTTGTCTCATTTCTCATCTCATCTCATCTCATCTTTGTTATAAGCTATGGCCACTTTTCCACTTGACTTACTGGCTCTAAAATCTTTCATTTTCTTTTCCCTGTCTGCCTCTGGTCAGTTTATGTGGAATTGATTGTATTCGTGGTTACATATTCCGCACACATGCACATACACACATGGTCAGCCTGGGTTTGGCACGCATCCGTCTCTGAGTTGTCCGGGGGCTATTACTGTCTCATTAAAAGCTAAGCAGTGGAGGAGCTCTGGCCGATAAATCAATCAACCGGCCTGTCGCCACTGGAGACGGATCAATCCCGAAGAGACACCCTTCCCAGTATGCCTCACTCATGCAATGAATCATAAGCAGCCGATCAAGGGATACACGAAGCTGTGCTTTCAGATTAAAATCACACATGCATTGTTTTCATTTGCAGAAAAAAGTCCACAAGAATTTCCCAAATATACACAAATCTCAAATGAATTCATGGACATTTTGTGGCTGAAAAGTCGTTAACATCAAACATAATTTCATCATCTTTTTATAATTTTTATACTATTATATATAGGCTAATTTTTTTTATATAAAAAGAGTTCACCCTATCTATTATCTAAATGCATGTTATTGATATTGTGAATGATTCATCAAATTGTTGACCTAATTTTTAATCATAATGTCATGATAATGTCAATCTTTGAGTGTATGCTGGACTTCTCTAATAATTTATTCCACTTAAATCTTACAACCGACTGTAAGCTCACATCAGATCAAGAACCGATCGAAAGAACCAAGTCCCCATACTTCATTTTTGTCTTTTTTAATAATAGGTTACTTGTATGTACATCACAATACGGACAAAAACATCTGCCGCTATACTTCTATTTTGAGACTCACACAAAACAGGTTGTCCTTTTAATATTACAAAATTTCTCATGTTTGTTCTATGCGATAGATAATATGGACTCAATATGCAAACCATCTCCCCATCTTTCACAATTAATTTACACTCTTAAAAATAAAGGTGCTTCAAAAGGTTCTTCAAGCGATTCCATAGAAGAACCATTTTTGGTTCCACAAAGAACCATTCAGTCAAAGGTTCTTTAAAGAACCATCTCTTTCTTACCTTTTTATAATCTGAAGAACCTTCTTTCACCACAAAGAACCTGTTGTGAAACAGAAAGGTTCTTCAGATGTTAAAGGTTCTTTATGGAACCATTTAGATAAAAAGGTTCTTCTATGGCATCGTGAAGCACCTTTATTTTTAAGAGTGTAGTTCATTAATAAATAATCATTTAAGAGACTTTGACTTAACACATAAATTATTTGGATATGCAGAAAGATTTAAGATGATGTTTTTATTGCCTGACAAAGTCCTCAAGTGTCCAATGCTGAATATAGAGATTAATATAAATAGCCAATTCCCTGCATGTGTGTTTGTTTTCATCCTAATGGCAGTGGACAGTAGTTTAACCGACTTTTCCTGTATTTATTTTTTGCTAAAAGCACTTTTTTTTATTTTTTATTTTTTTTTTGGATGTGTGTACGTTTGTTTATTTTTACAATTTCCCATTTAAGCCACACCCACTTTTATCTTTTATTTCTATCTAAATATGCATATGAATGTTATTAAGTTGGTCTAAAACCTGATTCACACTGCCCTAACAAAAAAAGTAGTTGCATTTATAATGTTAGACAACAGAACTGTCAAGTTCACACTGCAACAGAAGCCACCAACAGGGTTAACACAGTGACAATACTTCAATAAAACCCAAGAAGCATTGGAAGTTGGTGGTTGTTGGCGTCTGTTGGGTCAGCATGAACCAGCCTTAACAGTTACAAATACTGATACAAATAATGGCTTCTCTGCACACCGCTAGTGGAAAGGATGCATTTTGGCTGGGGCTGACTGAGATAAACAGACGAGTGAAATAATCTGTGCTGGACTGCTTCCCTCTTTGGATGAGTCAAGAGGCCATTAGATGCTCAGTGTGAAGAATATTGGCCCTCAGGGGAGCCAGAGACTGGCAAAAGTTCTGTGTGGCATTCGTGTACATGTGCGGGCAGAACGACACAGTAGTAACACTATTTTCTAATATACTTATACTTGAAACATAATGTTTGGCGAAATAGAGCATGTAAGATTACATTTGACACAGCTGTGAAAGTAACTAACATCTTTTCATATTTCTAAAGTTCTATGTTCTATCACATTTTTTCACTTTTTTTCAGTTAAAATTCTTAAAACAAATTGAGTTCATTTTGTGTTATTCAAATTTACGATTCAAGTTTTCTATTGATGTTAATTTACAGCATTTAAGTTGCATATTTCAAAATGACTAATTTGTACCAGATAAATGTAGGAAAATTAAATCAAAGTTTGAGATATGGGTTGACTTTTAAACTCAACTACTACCTTGCATTAAGTACATATTAGCATGCTTTTTTGGAAACTTTTATTTATTTTTATTTTTTTGTATTCTACTCAAGAAGTTTAAGTCATTTAAGGCTAAATGAATAAATAAAAGTTTTAAAAAACTCTATTCTCCATATTGAAGACCACTTTGATCTTACACATTTTAATTTATGCATACAATAAAGCGAATTAACAAAATTAAGAACTGTTTATTTTAATTAAGTATGCATCTAGTCACTTTGCTTTACAAACTAGTTATTCTAGACTTTTGTGCAGTTCTTGAGCCTTCTCTTAAATTTTAATTCTGAAAGATTTTATCAATTCTCTTCCCCCACAACCCTGTGTGTTGAATTTGAACAGTGCATGTTATGGATACATTTGCATGCATGAAAGGTAGTGGCTGAAGTTTTGTTTAGCAGAAAACATATCAAGGCGGATTTAGAATGTATTCTCCTGAACATCCAATTAGCAGCGAGCGAAAGCAGGAAGTCTGAAAGCAGGTCTATGTCTAGTTTAGATTTACCAGGAGAGCAGTCTTATCCCTTCTCCTTAAATCTGGCACCATTTGGTCAACAGAGACCTGCTTGAGTCTGCATTGTTTCATTTCACAAAACCCCCCAATTTATCCCTCTCTCTATCTTTCTTGTCTTTATGCCTTTAAAATATGCTGATGGAGGGAAACGAGGAAAAGGAAAACAACCTCCTTTTTGCTTCCATGCCCAAAGGAAACAACTTGTTATTCTGTTTCAACTGACTTGACGTTTTCGCTGGATCAAATACCTTATCATGCCATGCACCGTGGGGAAGAGAGGGAAAATAGAGCAAAAAAAGGAGAGTAAAGTGCTTACTGATCACTGCAGGTGTGTAAACGCTGCATCCAATCATGCCACCACCACCACTTTGCTTTTTTAATCCCTCTGGCATTCGGCAGTAATTAATGAGTGCTGTCCACTCTCCTGGAGTTTTCTTGGTAAATGCACTTGTGTACAGTATGGCCAAGCAGAGCAGAGCAAAGAAAACCTGCTGGAGGAAGTCCAGCACCATTTCTGAATCTGAAATAGACATCATCTATTACATTCAGAAGTGACTCACTCCTTTTTTTCAGATTTGATGCTGATTAATGATCATTTCAAAATATCTCATTATTTAAAGTCTTATTTTACCTGATAACTAATTAGGAATGATTATCATTTGTCATACTTGTTGTCATAAAAGCATACTTTTTGTGTCATGTCATCCGATATAACTTTAGGCAATTTCTTTCTAGTATAAAATTACATTTTTTCTTCATTTTTATTTAATAGAATAACAAAAAAATGTTAATTGTGACACTATCTCATAATGTTACTCTACCATTCAAAATGTTGGGTATGATATTTAAATGTTTTTGAAAGATATCTCTTACACACACCAAGGCTGCATTTACAGTAAAACAGTAATACTGTGAAGTATTATTACAATTCAAAATAACTGCTTTCAATTATGAAATATTTTAAAATGTATTTTGTTTCTGCAGTGTCAAGGCTGATTCGTTAACATTACTTCAGTATTCAGTGTTGCATGATTCTTCAGAAATCATTCTAATATGCTGATCAGGAAAACATTTCTTATTAGTAGTAGTATTAGTAAATGTTAAAAGCTATGCTGTTTTGTAAAATTCTTCTTTTGTAAAAAATTATACATGTCTTTCCTGTCTTTTTTGATCATTTAAATGCGTCCTTCCTGAATAAAAACATACATTTCTTAAAAAAAAAAAATAGACAAAAATTTAAAAACTCCAAACGATAGTGCATCTCTCATACTATTTAATATTACTTTATTTTAAACTTTATCTCACTGTTTTTTTTTTTTGTTTTGTTTTGTTTTGTTTGTTTTTTTTATGTGAATAGAAGTTTTTGTGAACAAATTGAAAACACTATATAAAGCAGATTTATTTATTTATTTTATTTTTTTAACTGCGTCAACAAAAGTGAAATATACAGTAGCCACAAGGTCGACAGATACTTCACAGCCTAGTTGCTAAATGCTACAAAAGTACAGCCTCACACTAGAATTGAGTCAGCACCCTTGTGACCCAGTCTTAACAAAAGCTGTATGTTGTCACATCCTCAAAGCTGGAACATATGGCAGGGCAGCCATTCAAAAATAGCTTGTATCTAAGGGGAGCACATAAAGATGTACAACCTGGTGTACAGAGCACAAAACCTTGGATCCTTTGAGCAATCATACAAAGAAATATGGTCAGATTAGTCATCATTCATCTAATTTTTTGCATCCCAAGAGGCTTAGACCAGCACATTCTATTGACAGTTGGTAAACAGGTTGGAGAGTCAGCAAAAGGGCATCTATGTTGTTGGAGTTATTAGGTGATATAATAGCATTGCATGGACTTGAACAGACAGGAACATGAGGACTAAGTCTGAGGACTAAGGTCTAATCTCTTTTTGAGACTAAGTGCAAAATTTGATTAACTTGATGGCACTGGACGACACCGCACTCAACTATTTGTTCTGGCTCAGGGCCAACTACCATCGCCCCGTAGACCTCCCCGACACAACTGGACTAAGTTGAAGGGAAGGGGTCTTCTGGTGTCTAGGGAGTGTCCAGGCCCGAGCCAGAACCAGCCCGCCGTCAGTCCCGCCGACAATTCGTCAGTCAAGTCTGTCAGATGGTCATCAGTCATGTCTGCTGGCCGCTCGTCAGTCAAGTCAGCCAGCCACTATGAAGTCAAGCCTGCCGATCGTGGCTCACTCAAGCCTGCCGGCCAATCCGAAGTCTAGTTCGCGGGCCGACGCTCACTCAAGCCCACCGGCTGCGGCTCCCCCAAGCCCGCCAGCCGTTCGTCACTCAAGCCCGCCGGCTACGGCTCCCCCAAGCCTGCCGGCCGCTCCGACACCAGTGCCCGCTCCTCGAAAGCGCCTGCCAGAGTGCCCTCCAGTGCGCGCTCCTCGAAAGCGCCTGCCAGAGCGCCCTCCAGTGCCCGCTCCTCAAAAGCGCGCTCCTATGTTGGCTCTAGCCCCTGACCAGAGTCGAGAGATGGCTCTAGCCCCTGACCAATGTCAAGTCATGTCCCCAGAAGTCTTGTGTCCACAGGAACAGATCTTGTCGGTCTTGTCATGTCTTGTCTGTTGGGGTCCCTCAGAAGCAGGCAGCTTCTCTTGTCATGGCCACGGAGGCCATTCCCAAGGTGCTTACTTCTCCGGCTGCCTCGATGGAAGTGGTTCCTGAGTGCACCCCTGAAAGGGCCCCTGTCACCACGTTCAGCCCAGGGAGGGCTGTGGGTCTCATGTCTGGCCCCGAGGAGGCCTCAGATTCCGAGCCTAGCCCAGTGAGGGCTCCTGTTCCCGAGTTTAGCCCACGGAGGGCTCCTGTTCCTGAGTTTAGCCCACGGAGGGCACCTATTTCCGAGTTTAGCCCACGGAGGGCTCCTGTTCCTGAGTTTAGCCCACGGAGGGCTCCTGTTCCTGAGTTTAGCCCACGGAAGGCTTCTGTTCCTAAGTTTAGCCCATGGAGGGCTCCTGTTCCTGAGTTTAGCCCACGGAGGGCTTTTGTTCCTAAGTTTATCTCTGAGAGGGCTCCAGTTCCCGAGTTTAGCACACGGAGGGCTACAGTTTCCGAGTTTAGCCCGTAAGTTTCCCCAAGGATTTTTTTTGGGGGGTAGTGGGGCTCGTTTAACCCAGGCCGGGCTCCTGATCCCCAGTTAAGCCCAGGGAGGGATCCTGAATCCTCGTTTAGCCCAGGACGTGCTCCAGATCTCCCGTTAAGCCCAGGGAGGGCTTCTGATCCCCCGTTCAGCCCAGGGAGGGCTCCAGTCCCTGATTTCTGCCCCGTAAGATTCCCCAAGGATTTTTTTTGGGGGGTGGGGGGGGTGGGATGGGTAGTGGGGGACATCCTGCCATGGCCTCCTGAGCTCCCTTCACCGCCATGGCCTCCTGAACTCCCTGCACCACCATGGCCTCCTTAACTCCCTGCACCGCCATGGCCTCCTGAACTCTTTGATCCTCCATTGCGCCCACGATCCTGATAGGTTGATCCGCAATAGGTTCCGCCCTGGAGGCCTCCCGTCCTGTAACGCATTCTGTGTTTGTCCTGAGGGGCCTCCAGAGCTCCCAGCCCCCCTCCCTGTTGGATGTTAGGAGGTGCGTGGATGCGCCTTCCGGGAGGGGGGAGTAATGTTAGGCTTGTCCTGTGTCTTGTATTTCCCTACCTCTTGTATGCCCATATTTTGTTCTGTTTCTGTCCTTATTAGTTAATTCAGTTCCAGCTGTGTTTGTTTAATTATCTCGTTTACGTTTAGTACTTATAGTGTGTTCTGCCCTGTGTTTCCTGTCCAGTATTGAAGGTCGATGTCGTGTTCCTGTGTGTCTCTGCCTGTCCAGTGTTCCCCTTTTGATTTGGATTATTAAAAGACTGTTATTTTGAGTTTACCTCTTGTCTCCTCGTTCCTTGGTTTGCCACAGAGCCGTACCATGACAGTATGGGTCAAAATTATCAATTTTTCTTTTATGCCAAAAATCATTAGGATATTAAAGATTTTGTTAGTAAAGATTATGCTAGTAAAGATTATGTTCCATGAAGAGATTTTCTAAATTTCCAACCGTAAATATATCAACTTAATTTTTGATTAGTAATATGCATTGCTAAGAACTTCATTTGGACAATTTTAAAGGTGATTTTCTCAATATTTAGATTTTTCTTTTTGTACCCTCAGATTTCAGATTTTCAAATAGTTGTATCTCGGCCAAATATTGTCATATCCTAACATCCTAACAATATTGTCATATCCATACATCAATGGAAAGCTTATTTATTCAGCTTTCAGATGATGTATAAATCTCAGTTTCAAAAAATTGACCCTTATGATGAGTTTTGTGGTCCAGGGTCACAATTTTGACATTATTTCTTATTTTAAATTTATCTCACATTTACCCTTTTTATTTTTCACTAGCAGTGTTTCCATATAGTTTTTTTTTTTTTTTTTAATCCCATGGTGATATTTATTTATTTTTTTTTTAAAGATGGTTGTACTTCATTCAATTACTTAAATTATTCATTTTAATTATATAAACTGTGTTTTGCAGTGAATTTATAACAGCTAAGGGCCGTTGTTAGGCACTAACATTCAAAACTGACAGGAAAGACATTTTCAATATTTCAAAAGCTTTCTATTTCAGCTGTTCTTTCGTCAAAGAATCCTGAGAAAAAAAAGCACGAAACTATTTTGACATTGATTATAATAAGAATATTATAAGAAATGTTTCTTAAGCAGCAAATCAGCATATTGTAATTTCTGAAGGATCATGTGACACTGAAGACTGGAGTAATGACTGCTAAAAATTCAGCTTTGCTATTACAGGAAAAATAGCATCTTTTGTAGTCTTTCAGATATCAAAATATCATCACTGTGTTTGTTTGTCATTTTTCTTGCTCTTTCTCCCTGTTGTAACCTGAAATGCCTTCAGATGTTGCTGTCTGAGCATGAAGAGTACAAGTGCTCTTGTCACTTAGCTTTAATGTTGTCTGCATTCACATACAGTTTGTTGTTTTCATCATAATTTTTACATTTAATTCGGCATTATAAGCATCTTCTTCTTCTGTGCATGTGCGTACATTACGATTGGTTCTGACATAATTCCATTTTGCTGAAATCAAGCTGCTCTAACCAAGCGGGAGAAACATACTCATTACTCCGTAATGATGTAAGGTCTGCAGGCATGTCAAGGTATTGTTTAAATAACCCAGCGCCACCGGTCCACTATAACGGCTTTGAGCGCCAATTCCAGACAGTCTTGTGGGTGTCTGTGTAGAACAGGCCATACGGGGAGTTGTAATAAATAGGGTTCCATAATGACTAACAACCATGTTCTGCTTAGGTCATACGAGGCTGGTGGCATGGACAGCATGTATCACAGGTCTGAGGGCCACGTCTCTACCCAGGGGCCCCCGCGGTGCCATTTAAGGGGCTGCTATCATTGCGCCGCAGATCCTAGATCAGGGTATCAAGTGTCAAGCAGCCTCCGTGCTGGGCGGCAAAGTTATAACGACACAATGTGGTTCCTTTTTACCCCCAAGCTCTCTTTGCTCAAGCTTCTTATTATTTCTCTCTGGAACAAGAGAGGGAGAAAGTGAGAAAGAGACAGAGAAAGACAGGCAACAACTTCGGTCTTGTTAATGCTTGCTTGTTAGAGCCAAGACTGGCTTCTAATAGCCTGGTGCCAAACTTTCAGTATTCTTTTGTAATTGGCAGGTAGCACAGCAAGCCTGACAAATGAGTGTCAGCTATCAGCCATTCCAGTACTACACATGCCAGGCATGTGGAGGAAATCAAAATAATTTAAATAAATAAGGTGCTGAATGCCAGGCTTGAACACTAAAAGAGAGAGAGAAAGTGTGAGAAAAAGAGGGAGTGTTTGTGAACTGGAGGTGAGAGAGAGAGGGATAGATGGAGAGAGGGGGGAAAACAGAACAGTGTCAGGTTAGAAATGCTGAGCCTGTTAGCATGGAACAATTATTTGTGATGCCAAAAACACATACAGTATATGGAGAAAAGTTACAGTTTACATCATATGTACCGAGAAAGTAGTGTGAAACTACCAGAACATTGCACTTTGTATGTGTGTATGTTTCTATTTATCAGAGAATTTAGGAACATGTATCAAAGTTTTCACAAAAATATTAAGTAGAAAAAAACTGTTTTCAACATTGAAAATAATATTGTTTCTTGTGAATTGCAAATTAGCTTATTAGAAAGATTTCTAAAGGATCATGTGGCATAGAAGACTGGAGTAATGACTGCAGAAAATTCAGTTCACAGGAATTAATTATATTTTAAAATATATAAAAAATGAAAACATCCATCCATGCATTAATTTCTCCAAACCGTTTATCCTCTGTCGAGTGGTGGGAGGGCTGGAGTCTATCCTAGCGTCCATCACAATAGCACATCCCGTGTAAATGTCTGCTCACTCCTTCTGCATTGTCTGTTCTCTGTAAATGTGGTTTGTTGTGGTGTATTGCCTGGAAGCAGTGGACTGTGGATAAATGAAAGTGGTACTTCAAACTTGAATTGGTAAGGAAATGGTGATGATGAAGTTACGCATGTGGTAATTTGACGGCATTAATAATTATGTACACTACCATTCAAAAGTCTGGGGTCGGTAAGATTTTTTATTTATTTATTATTATTATTATTATTATTTATTTTATTTTTTTTTTCAAGAATTCTCTCATGTTCACCAAGCCTGCACTATTATTTATTTATTTATTTATTTATTTACAATATAACTGTTTTCTTTATTTTAATACATTTCAAAGCGTAATTTATCTCTGTGATGGCAAAACTGCATTTTCAACATCATTACTCCAGTCTTCAGTGTCACATGATCCTTCAGAAATCATTCTAATGTGCTGATTTGACGCTCAAGAAACATTTCTTATTGTTATCAATGTCGAAAAATGCTTAATATTTTGTGATACTTTTTTATGATTTGATAAATAGAAAGAACATCATTTATTTGGAATAGATATATTTTATAACCTTTTTAAATGTCTTTACTGTCAATTTCTTTAAAAAAAAATTTTTTTTTTTTTAAACTTTTGCACAGGAGTGTATGTGCTACCTAGATTTCTCTGCCATTGTTTCTTACTACCAAACACTAAATCATGGATTCCACACACAGAAAACTATGAGCAGAGGGCAAAAGATCAACACTTAGAGCAGCCCGGCAGACTGTCACAGACTCTGGCCTGAATTCTTGTGCTGTGTTTTTGCGCTGTTGCTCCGGTGATTGCCAACATGCTGAACACGAGCAGGTGTGCAAACAAACATTAAGGCATACATCAGCAGTGAGCGGTCTGCACCTGTCCTCAGCTCTGTGCCGAGAACACATACCGCAGAGAGAAGAGAAAAGAAAAAGCAACAAAAGCACGTAAGGAACAAAGGAAATATTAAACAAAGGAGGATGACAAGGTTTAAGGATATTTCAGTCCGTCAAAAAAAAAAAAAATCCTGTCATCATTTATTCAACCTCATGTCTTTCCAAACCTGTATGAATTTCTTTCTTTTGTGAAACACAAAAGTAGACGTTTAGTAGAATGTTCTAAACTAGTATTAAAAGTAACTAAAATGTTCCAGTCTGCTGAAACCACACAAAAGTTTTGCATGAGAAAGAGGCTGCTTACTGAAACTTTTGCTTCATAGTCACCATTCACTTTCATTGTATGGAAAAGAGCAGCATGCTCACTTGCTATAAATAAATAACTCATGACGCTGACTAAATGAAGAATGAATTTTCTGTTTTGAGTGAACTGTTAATTTTAGGTAGTACATGAAGGGAAATACACCAATAAACAAGGTAAAACTGGTGTAAAGGGGAGGAAAAGAAGACGCAGGTGGGGAAATACAGCATTGTAGAATTGAGGCACATGGATTTGAGTTCGATGGAGAGAGACCGAAGGGGGCCTCAAGGCAGAGGTGTGAGTGTCAGTCTGAAAGGATAGCGTGGTGACAGAGAGGAGGTGTGTGACGTGTTAATAAGATAGTGTGTTGTTGTTCTGGTGACAGCAGCTAAACCTACACCCACAGCGTCTGTGTCATAGCTCACCGTTGCAGGATGCTTGATATCTGACAAGCACATATATAACCATTTCTTTCTCTCTTTCTGTCACTCTTCCCCTCAACATCTCCTGCCACTGCAGCTAATTTTGTCCCACTGGACCCATGCCTGGTGACTGGAGTGGCCCTGAGTTTTTCACAACACGATTTAATACACTCCCTGAAGACCAGATGGCAGAAATTAGGATCGTATGTGGCATCTCTTCCTATCCCAGACTTCCTCTTAAAAATCTGTGAACATACTTCAGCCATGTTCACACATATAGATCTCTGGTGCCAAACAATGGGAGAAATGTAATGTCTGCCTTGCACCCACACATATTTTCAAACGCACACACACGCATACACAATTAAATATTAAATGGCCCTCAAAACCCATTTCCAAGCTCTTGTTTTTGCATGCATTTGTTGGCTCTCCACTTGAACACATTCCCAAGCCAGAGCTTGCTATAATTTCCATTAATATTCAAACACCACAGTGACTTGTCAAGAGGGACCCAGCATGCACAGCATCCCTTAGGACAACTCATCCCTTCCCTGCTATAATTAAGTCTCTGATTGGTTGGGACCAGGGCTGTATTCTCACACAAAACCTAAAAACTCCTTTTTGCTTCTTTATTATGACACAATTCCTTCTTTAGGGTTCTCTGAAGCTCAGCAACGCTGTTTATTGCTTATCGTAATAGGGAAACTTGAGGGTAGGAAGTTGGGCATATGTATGATGAAAATTCATTTCCTTGCTTTCTATTACATATGAATAGATGTTGATGCAACTATGTATGCAATATCATATTGTGGAGATTTCCAGCTCTCCAGAGGGCGTATGACAGCAGGAATTGTTGACCAAATAATTCTTATTTACTGGATAAGAGGGCAAAGCAGGAAATCTCAGAGTATTGAATCCTCAGTTGCACCATGTCTCTGTGGGACGCCTTCTGTTGTATTTTTTCGCACTAGCCCGAAGTGATGAAAAATAAGATTAAAAATCTAAGACAGTTTGTGAAATAGCATGGTTTTGTTTATCAAATGCACGTGAATAAACCATGTAGGCATTTCTTCCTCTAAGTTCCTTGAAGGAAGGAAACTGGTTACCTGAAAAGATTTAAAAAGTAAAAATGGTGATGCAAACACGGCAACAGTTTATAGTTTTATTAGAGATAAATTCATTGTTTTCCTGACGTTTCCTGAGCACTTTCCTTTGCCTTCTGTTGGTTAGATGTATTTTTTTTTTCTGATATTAATACAAATTCATAACAAAATGTAATTTCAGCAAAAATATTAAAAATTACATTAATGAAATGAAAATTACATTAATACTTTTTGATAGATTGATTGCATTTTGCATTAACAAAATTATAGATTGATTAGAAATGACACATAGTAAAACATTCTGTTCACAAGATATCTTTTTTTCTGGTTTCTTCACATCATGTCCCAGTTTGTATCTTATAGTTAAGTTATACCTAAACTACTAACAACTACCTTACTAACTAATAATAGGCAACAAATTAGGAGTTTATTGAGGCTAAATTATAGTTAATAGTTAGTTAATAGTAAGAATAAATAATCACAATAAATATCAAGATGGTTTATCGTAGTTTTAAACCCCTAATAATTCATATTTTTATGATGGATTGACTTATTTTAAATGTAAAAAGTTCTAGTTTTAGAACAAGAGTAAAAAAATGCAATCTATATATGCAAGGCATTTGAAAAGCAACAAAAATAAATGATAAAGGCAAGGAAGATCTGTTTTACGCCTGCAACATTAAAGTGGCCAAACACGCTTACGCTTTTCCGGGGAAATCATCCTATAGACAGCTTACTTATAGCTGTCTCTTGATAGTAAATTGGGATAAAAGGATGTTTTTACATGTTTCAGCTTTTAAATAAAATAAAACTCAGAATTTGTAAACTAGATTTCCATGTAAGCTGACCGTTAATCAAGGACAGAGGACTGCTGCTTGCCTGTTTAGCAGCCTGACTGCCTGAGGGTAGAAGCTGTTTGCACTCTGTTGGTTTTTGATTGAACTCAGTTTATCTCACATCTCCTTGAAAAATGAAAACATTACACCAAATGAAGTGTCATAAAGCTTTAACAAATATAATGCGTAAATATAGCAGAACTGCCTCTTTTTTCTCTCTGCCAGAAGCTATGTCCTCTTTTTGTGGCTGACTGCACACAGCATCATCGAGAAGAATGAGAGACAGGGTGTAAGACGGATTGTGTCTGTAATTAATAATAATGTCCCCTGCCACTTTAGCCATTATACAAGCTCATCCTCTGCTGCACTCTTTCTTTTCCCCAATCTTTCTACTCTCCCTCTTTCTCCTCGGTTTTGCGTTTAGAAGAACAGTGGATTAAGAGATTAGTATGTTGAAAAAAAGGCAAACAAAACATAATTTTATCTGACTGTTTATCCGGTCGCAGAGTGTGAGGTTTGCCCACATTAGGCAGTTTTGAATTGCACGCACACTCATCCAAACTGCGATTTCACCCTTCTCCTGGACACAGTATGTATTATTCTGCTAAACTCACTGTACTCGGCTTGAAAGCAAATCCATAGCTTTTGTGATTCTGCTAAATACAGATTTGTGTCAGTGGAGCTGTATGCTCTCACAAAGCCTGACGGATGGGATTAGAGACAATTGCACTTGTTGTATCTTATCTGCCGGTTTCTCCATTATCAAACAGACCCCTTACAGAAAAAAAAACCCTCGTCTGCCAGAGGTGATGCCTTCCTGTATATAATAACCCGCTTCATCCCTTTGTACATCTGTAAATATCTGTTTGCTCTGGCAGGTTACAGAAATTCCCATGGCAGCAAGTTCAAGGGCCAAGCGATTGAGTCGTACGTGCATTTGTATATTTAATGCACTGACAGCTGTGTAAAGTTTAGTATCTTTTAATGATTTCATGTTGTCAGTTAAAAGGTTTACTTGTAGACAGACTGAGTTCCACATTTTCTTATGATATGTATATCTACAGTTGTGAGTATATTAATACCATCGTGTCACATGATGTGACTGCATGGGAATTATATATACATATATATATATATATATATATATATATATATCACCCTGTCATCACATATTCCATGTGAGCTGCACTTTATCTAAAAGTCTGCGGAGCCAAGCATCTGGCTTTGTTAGCAGTATGAGGTTTATGCTGACAGTGTTTTTAGCACCGTAAAAGGGTCTTGTTCACACACAGACATGCTGAGTGGATGACACATGTACACCTGCACTGCATTTCAGGTAATGAGGATTCGTTCAGGTGACCAGATGTGTGTTTGTTTGGGTGGGTGGGTGAGTGATACATACAAAAATAATATACAAAATTCATTGTATGATGCTTTTCACGCCATTAAATTGTCACATTGCAATAGCTTCAAAAGTTTTTGTTACTGCTGTGATCAACAGGTATCACCATATTGAATTGCAAATAATGTTTGCTTTCAAACAAGTGAGTAACATGCAGGGAAAGCTGTCTGTAAGTATTCCCATTCATCTTAAAGGGATTGCTCATGCAGAAAAGAAAATTCTGTCTTCATTTGCTCACCCTGTCAGTGGGTTCTGATCTTGCTTGGACCCAACATTCAACATTCAAATGTATTTTGTTCCATAGAATAAAGAGAATATAGGTTTAGAATGACACGCTGTCAGAAAAACAGGTAAAAAAAAAAAAAAATGCCGCTAAGGTGATACCCTTTTAAAAAGTTACTAATATGGACTGTTTATGTACTAATACTTTTCAACTAAGCAGAAGACACTTTGTTTGGTGTAATGTTTAAACAGAAAACACAGTCAAATAGATTGCCAGTCAAATTGAGCCCATTGCATTATGGGTGTTGACATTTTCCTATCGTTTTAGCAAAAAAAATTAATGCCTCAGCACTTTTTCTCTGTTTTCTCTAGTCATGTAGCACTGATTAAAAATGGCTTTTTAATACATAGACAGCCAAGTTTTATTTAAAATTTCATTAAAGTGGTGAATTATCTCTATAATTGTAAAATGGGACTGCAGCCATTATTTTGAGTTGCAATTATTATACATGTGAGCGGACATCTCATTCATGGGCGAATCTCAAGCATAAAAATGGAATTGATGGCCACTGAAGTTAAAGCACAACTAAAAACTTGTGTCTGTTTTTTGTTCAAGTTGCTGGCGTATCTCACAAATAACCCCCTGCGCTAAAAAATTATGCTCAAAGATCAATAGACCCCATCACCCTGTGATATGGCCATTCTAATACCTCCCTTCCCATCTCCCCTGGTTGCATCAAATTTTATGGACAGGGGCTTAGTCGATTGCACCAGATATATAAGGGTAGGGATTGACACCTGGGAAAGAGGCAACCACAAATGAGGCACTTTGAAGTGAGACGTTTGATGCTTCAAGGGAAAGAGACTGAGAATGGAGGGCAACAGTGAGAGAAAAAAAGAGAGAGCCATCATGTGGACTTTGAATTCCCACTTTCTATACTTGAAATATTGCATGGATCACAATGATTATAAGTCGCATCTTTGGTGTAACTTCAGAAAAGTTAAAAACTTTTCTAGCAGTATGAAGTTAAAAACTTTTCTGACTTACAGTCTTCACAATGTCTAGAATGCAAACGAATTAATCAAACGCTATTTTGTCACAGTTCACATAAACTTTAAACACAAATGTATGAAAACAGCAACCGAGTTAATGGCATCATTACACAGCCATTCATCTTGGCCTCTTATCATCGTGTTAAGAATCCATCTGACGCTTTGATTGATCTCCACAGTCAGAGATTATTTAACGTTTAAATTGCATAGCACTCAGTGTCTTCCCACCAGCCTCTGATTCTTTTGAGTTTGTCAAGGTCTTATTTTGTACATTTTCTCTGCTTGTGGACAGTAAAAATGCAACATTGAGAACAGGATGAACTGAACATGTGCTTTAGACTGTTTACAAGATTTTTTTCTCTATCTATCTTTCTTCTTTTTCTCTCTGGATTTTTATTTTCTGCAGGTTTTTGATAATGAATTCTCTCAGTGGATGCTCTCCTGTGGCCACTCCAAAGTTGGTGTTGCCTTTCGAAAGTTTGTCCTTTCAGAGTGTTTTCACTCTCTATACATTACCCAAAGGGAACCACCATAGTCACAGGAGTGATATCTGTTGATTTAATGAAAACACTGAATCTCCTGCACCAGGAGACCATATATAAACTGGTGATAATTAGTGCTGTCTTTCATTGAGTCTTGTGACGCAGGTGACTCTGACTCACTGTGTCTCAACAAATTATAGAGAGTTGTTTCAGTGAATGTACAATCATGGCTAGGCCAAACGGTCACGTAGTACAGATCATAAAAACTGAATGATGTCTGTTCACTGTTTAACAAGAACAAATCAATCAAAAACAACAAAAACAAGTCTTTACATAGGAACTGACAACTCTGGCTCTAGGTTGCAGTTCAGGGGGTTAATTCGGGGTATCCTTGGCTGAAAGGTTTTTCATTTCAGACATGAGGATGTTTCAGATGCCACAGCAGTCTACTGTATTTTCTTTTAAATCATATTGCTTTTCAGTGGCAATGCTAATTTACTGATTCGAGGTCACATGCTACAATGCATGTTCCTCACAATCTCTGAGAAAACAGCATAAGTGAATCATTTCATAATTTTCAGTGGAAGATACACATTTAGCAGCTAGCTTTGTTGTGCTTCTTTTGGAGATTTTTTGTTTGTTTGTTTTCTTGTAAATATGTATTAGATTCACTTACAACTGATTTCATATTTATGAGAACCATGTAGCTTGTAGTATAACAACAATCTCCATAGGGTAGCTTTCCACTTAGCTTAGCTATTTTTTTCTGAATGGGAGCTGAATCTTAGCTAGTTGTTTGACTAGTTAGCATTGTTAGTGAATCCACTTTTGTGTCAGTGAATGGAGTATTATTCTACTATTATTTATATAATATAATAGGATTCATTCATGTTTTTTTTAACAGTTTGTTTTAATTTTAGTTTTAGTAGTTTTGTCAAGCCTTTATCATTTATTTCCTCTTTAATATTTCTATATACTTTCCACCACCCAATGTAAGGTTTGTGCCACAGCTGCCCTAAATTAATGGTATTGGTGATTACCATTTTTTTATGTTTCTGTAATGGTTAATCCACCAGTATGTGTGAGCTGTTTAGTCACAATATTTTTCTATTGATAAAATGTTGTTATCCATAATTTTTCAAATTTACTGAAAAATAGTAAAGCACTTTATTATTATTTATTTTTTTATTATTCAAATGCCCAATTAACAGACTGGAATAGTACATTAAAACAATGCCAGCAAGAATGCAAGCTGCTATCAAGGCCAAAGGAGGTCATACAAATGTATTTATTTATTTATTTATTTATTTATTTTTGTTTTTTTGCCCAATAATTTTTTAGTTTTAAACAAGTTTTTGACAGATTCCTAAAATATTTGTGCTTTCTCTTTATTATGACAGACATACAGTGCTTGACAAATTTATTAGACTGCATTTATTGACTGTAATTGGGCATCTGAATAAAAAAAAAAAAAAAAATGAAAATAAAGAGTAACACTTTATTTTGATGATCCCTTTTTGAGCATTCTGTTGACTATAAGTAATTTTGCACCTACATGTCAACTAACTCGCATTAGAGTATTATTTGACTGTCATGTATGATTTTATAGTAAATGATTCTGCAGCCATAGACTCACGCATGCTTTGTACTATAAAAGGATGTACTTTGTACTATAAAAAGTATATTTTATATCTGAGAAACGAATTGTTATTGTTTAGCACAATATTAAAATTTATTTGTGAACAGATTATTAATAATAAACATGGTCTAAACATTCTTAGATGCGTAGCATTCATCATGTTGTAGTTTGGGACTAGTAACTAGTAATGTGTTCAAGTTTATGCCACAATAACACGTTAACTAATGCAAAAAAAGAAACATTACTTACTCATCAGATTGATCTTCTCTTCTGGATGAAATATTGCTCTTCTTTTGAGGGAAATCCAGTCTTTACTCAGCGCGTCTTCTTGCAGAAACGGACAGTAGCCGCGATGAACGATCTCCTCGCGCTTTGTTTATGTTGGGCGTTTCCATGCGCACACGTCTAATGATAATAATGAGTTAGACGGGAAAGACTGAACATCGTGTTGGTTTCATACGGATTACTTTATCACAGAATATTTGTTTTCGATATGACTTACATTATTTAAAAGTAGACACTTCAAGCTTTCTATAGATATATCTCTCATGTCTCTGTGCTGAGTATTTGCTGAGTTACAGTTCATTTTAGTGACGCGTTTCTAAAAGCAGCTCGCGGAGACGGAGAAGACAGAGAGCGCACCCTGTTTGTTTTCTTTATTCTTCAAAAGCACAAAGTTTAGTTGTTATAATGAGTGTATACAAATAAAAGTAGACCCTTTACAGATTTGAATGGTGTATTGCTCTTATCTGTACGATCAGAAATGGCAGCGTAATTCAAGCTCATTTCGGCCTTATCAGGAAAATCTGCCACAAAACGCGTATCCGCGTGTGTCGACCAGTTAATATCTGCTAACTCTTTATTGTGATGGTCTCCCAACAGACATTCTACTGGCTATAAGTAACTTTGCAAGTACGTGTCAACTTATTCTAACCCTAAACCTACCAGTCTCTACTAACAGTCTCTCTAATGAGAGGTAGGAGATATGTAGGTGCAATATTATTTATAGTCAACAGAATATGTTAAAGGGTCCATCAAAATAAAGTGAAACCAAATAAAGTACTTTACTATTTGTGTAAAAAAAAAAAAAAATACATTTGAAAATTCATGGATTAAAAAAAAATACTAAAAATATATATATATATATTAGCATTGCAAACATTACTATGACTAAAGAGCTTACACGTGCTAGTGGATTAACCATTACCAAAACATAAAAAAAATATTTTGGTAATTGCCAATACTGTTAGTTTAGAGCAACTGTGGCACAAACCTTACACTGGTGGTGGTGGTCAGCACTGTATCTAACAAACAAGTTCATGTTCAGTTTATTTATAAAGCACATTTAAAAACGGCCACAGGCCGACCAAAGTGCTGTACAAAGTAAGAATAAAAAGAAAAGTTAAGTACACTAATAGCACCAAAACAGTTAAAGCCGAACACTCTTATTAACTAAAAGCAACAGAGAATAAATAAGTTTTGAGACATGACTTGAACTCAGACAAAGTGGAAGACGATCTAACATAGAGTGGGAGCTTGTTCCACAGTGTGGGCCCAGCCACTTCAAAGGCTCGGTTGCCCCTCAATTGAGTTTACCTTCGAATCTAAGGCCTCTGGTGGGAGAGTTCGGTTGAAGTAGATCGGACAAATAAGAAGGTGCTAGATCATTTAATGATTTATACACCAGTAATAAAATGTTCAACTCAGTTCTAAGATTAATCGGAAGCCAGTGAAGAGATGTCAGAAGGGGAGTAGCATGATCAAATTTCCTCCTTACCTTCAGGAATCTCGCCACAGCATTTTCAACGACCTGTAAGTGTGCCAATTGGGACTTAGATATCCCAAAATAGAGGGAATTGCAATAATCCAGGCACGAGGTAATAAGAGCATGGATAGCAATCTCCAATGAACGCTTAGGAAGAAAGGATTTGATTTTTTTTTTTTCTAACTAATTAGAACAAAAAGCTAACTAATTGTTTTAATTTAATATTTATATTTTATATTTAGCTTTTTTAATGAACACAAACAATTTTAATAGTTTTAGCTTACAATAACAACACTGCAATGCGCTGCTTGTATGCAGCCTTCCCTAAAAGATAAAGACAAGTTTTAACTATTGTTGTGACTTTGTAATAATTTTGAGGGAGTTTTCTCCAAGGTAGCAGAGGAGGAAAAAAAAAAAAAAAAACATTGATAACCACAAATGATGCCAGTTGTAAGTTATGCCTGCCTACTATGTTCACATCATGTTTGCCTCTTCACTATTCTGATCCATTGTATCCTATTCTGTTATAAAAAATAATAATGAAATATTCTTGTTACTGATGTATTATGGTATTTTGTTTTTATAAATGTATTCTATATAAAATTTTTATGTGATAGTGTAAGTTAAAATGTATCCCATAAACATTTAGTCTGGAAACTGTGTAAGCATCAAATGGACTAAGAACATGGAATTACATTGAATTAAAATGCTGTTTCCTTGGCTTCACATAGTCATTTAGAGTTATTCAGAGTTCACTAAACTAATTCTAAAAAACAAACTGCTCGTCTCGTCATTTACAACACAATGATTAGGCCAACCACTATGGTGGGACGTGCAAGGACATTTTGGCAAATCTTGGCTTTTGCTCACTTCCAGAATACATCTGTAACCACCGGTCCTTTTTCAATAGCAGTATCTAACTCTTTTTCATTCAGTATGTCTCTGTCTCTTGCTCCTTTTCACTCTCCATCTCTCTGTCTGACGCAAAGTTTGAATCTCACCCCTTGCTTTTTAAATGCACCCATTTTCATTTCTGCCACACAGTCGTGGTTCGGGGACCCGTGTCGCCTAGGCGACCAACTGTAGTTGGTAGTGGGACGTGGCAGAACAATAGC
Source organism: Spinibarbus caldwelli (assembly GCA_039654775.1). NCBI lineage: Eukaryota > Metazoa > Chordata > Actinopteri > Cypriniformes > Cyprinidae > Spinibarbus > Spinibarbus caldwelli. The sequence continues at coordinate 11,238,728 of CM077246.1, read as the reverse complement.
TACCTAGCACATGTCTTAAAGGCCCGGGACTCATGAGGCTTGTTCAGTTCCTTTTTAGAAATGGCAACCGCATTGTTCACTTGTTTTATCTCTTTTTCCTCCTCTTCCAGACACATCCTGGGGTCTTAACCTCAAGGAGAGCAGGAAGACAAGACAGACGCTGTCAGATAAAGAACGGGAATGAATGCTTCGAGTCACAGCATACAGTATGGGGTCTGCGTGTCGTCATCGACAGTCAAAGCTATCTCTTCTGTGCAGATTCAAAACATTGCTGCTCCTCTCAGTCTCTTCAAGGGAAAGTTGAATGATTTTTAACTTTTTAACTTGAGAAGGGACAGACATGAGCAGAACTCAGTACCAAATACAAATGTGAGTTGTACATAACGCTCCTGTATACCACTGACGGAATTTCAATGTTTCACTGTTGTGTCAGGGGGCCTCTTGTGGTTTGAGGTTTTTTTTTTTTTTTGCCAAGCAGGAAAATTGCAAAATGATCAGTGCTTGATGAATAGGCATGCAGAAATAAAGGACAAACATAATAGTGCTGATTACCTTCAAACTTTCTTTCTCACCTTTCCTCTTTCTCTCCTCACTGCGATCATACTGTAGGGAAATCCTGAGGCTTTTTACTAATGAGGAAACTCTTTGTGTTGGTGCTCTCTCTTCTTGCCAGGCTTGAAGGGTGATTGTATTTGTAATTAAGCAAACAATGCGCCACACATCAAGAATTCCTGACGCATCAGCGTTAACAGGTGGGCATCACACAGAAATGTTTATAATTCTAATAGGACACAAGACATGCAACTGGATTTGCAAATTAGTTTTCATAAGATGTCATGATTAATGTAATAGCAATACTGTGCTGTTTAATTAACAAAAAATTTTAAGTCAGGTACTTGATTATAGCACTAGCATTAGTGATTGCTAAATCACTGCAAAGTGGGTCCATTGTCAGGAGGGCAGGTGGGAACATTAGATTTTGGACAAGGAGAGAGAAAATTCTGGGTCTGTATGGTTAAAAAAAGTGTAATAAGCCACATTAACAAAGCAGCAGAATATGGTTGTCAGTCCTGTATTTGAGTCCTTAATACGGTTACTTTCTCACACAGTACGGTTATTTACGGGCATGACAACCGCATTCTGTAACCTAACGCACGCCCATAAATTTTTGGCTACGTTCACACTGTCAGTTTTTGGGATTGACAACCGCATTTACTTACAGGTGTGAGTCTTAAAATGTCTTGTTCACACAGCAACTTACAGTAACATCTCAAATACTGTCTGTGCAATGGAAGTCAAGCCCGTATTCCTTACCAGTAACCATAGTGACAGTGGCCAAATATCAAAGATGGCGACCGCTATAAAACTGAAAGTATTATCACTTTCTGACACTTTCTGAGTTCAATCGAGCCGCAAGTTCTTCCATCAAATCTTCATTAACTGACAGCAGTAATATTTGGGTGGAGAGCATCTGAGTCACGCGGAGAATGCAGTCCTGTTCTGTTTACACAGCGCGTGTTTTCCGGGAATTCAGTTGTGAGTCTTGAACATTTACAGGTGTGTTTGGTTACAGAATGTGGTTGCCATGCCCATAAATAACTGTACTGTGTGTGAATGTAACTGTATTAAGGACTCAAATACACGACTGACAAACGTATTCTGCTGCTGTGTGAACGTTGCCTTTAGGACTCACAACCAAATTCTCGGAAAAAAACGCACTTTGTGAACATAACAAGACTCGACAACTAGTTGTCTGTCACATCATACAGTGTGAGAGAGCCGTTCTGCTGCACAAACTTTGTGTGTTTTCATGTGTGGTTTTGGTAACTTACAGTGACGAAGAAATGTGCTGTGTGTCACCAAAAAGTTTTAGATCCAGTCAGTTTTTCTTCACCGGAGCCACTCCCGTGAGTTTTGTGTTCTTCGCATGACTCAAATACTCCACTCTCCACCCAAATATAAAAGCTGCTGTTGGTTAATAAAGATTTGACAGATGAACTCGTGTCTTGATTGAAGTCGTGTCAGAAAGTGATAAGACTCTTTTGGACGTTGCTATCTTTGATATTACTTTGGTCAGTGTCGCTATAGGTACTGATAAGGAATACAGGCTTGACTCCCATTGCACGTTCATACAAACAGTATTCGAGACACTACTGTAAGTTGCTGTGTGAACGGGACGTTTCGAGACTCACACCTGTAAGTAAATGCAGTTGTCAATCCCAAAACTGACAGTGCGAACATTGTCATAGTCAACTTAACACAGCTCTGCAAAGTTTAGCTCCAAACAGCTCCAAATCACACCTGCTTGAAAGTTTCTAATAATCCTGAAGAGCTTGATTAGCTGGATCACGTGTGTTTGATTAGGGTTGGAGCTAAACTGTGCAGAGATGTGGCCCTCCAGGAATTGAGTTTGAGACCAATGACTTAGATAGTTTGAGGCATAACAAAGTTTCAGCTGCAGCATTTGAGCTAGTTGCTACTTGTAAAACTTGCTAGATAATGTTCTTATTGAAAAACATTATTTTATTTTTTTTTGCTCTATTTATATAGGCCTATATATATTTTTAATCATATTTTGGGTTAAATACTCTCCACCATCGGTATTCAAATATGTTGTTACACTGACAAAATAAAATGTATTAACACACTAGAGAACATTACATCATTCACATAAGTGTATATATTCTGAATGCTTCAATTTATGGATAGCCACAGTGAGCATGTGGAAATCAAAATGGCCAGTATAAATCTGAGCTTTATAGTAGCTAAAAATGCCCTAAAACAAACAGTGAGTGATTTCATATGCAGCCCCTCTCTTTTCCAGATACACTCTCTTGCTCTCTCTCTACCCAGTCTGGTAATTATGGTTTCAAGTGGCCACACATACAAGACCTATGCTTTTCTATTCCAATGGGTAATAAGTAGACCTCTGTTACCATGGAAACAGCGGAGTCCGAAAACACGACCAGACCCCATAGGAACAGGTTTTTGTCAGCTATAAACACATAAGACATGAAAACACCCATCCTCACACATTCTTTAGCCATCATGCTATAATAATTTGTCCACAGATCTTATGCTCGTGTCCACTTACTGGACCAGGAAGCAGAGATGTCTGCTGACGACCATCTGTTGATGTTTCGTATAAGATTAAAAAAAAAAAAAAAGAAAAAAAATTATCATTACTGGCCGCATGAAATATGAATTAATGAATGAATAGACAAAATAACAAACAATAAAAAACTCATTGACGCTTTCATTTCTTTATTTGCTTATTCTTTTTACAGATTTACAAGCAAATTAATTCTGAAATACAGAATGTTCATGCAGAAAAAAAAAAAAACAATCTTGAGCCCTCATGAAACAACATTGTAGATAACAACATTGATTGAACATCGTAGAAAATGTTATTCAGCATTTCAGTATGTTGTTCAGCATTCAGGATTTCCAAGGATCCTGAGCAATCGTTTGAAAAGATAGCTCATGTTACATCCATTCAGTGAAGAGAAGAAAAACATTTCATGCTATATCTAATAGAGCTATTTATTATATAATTCTGTAGAGTTATGTGGTATGTTTCTTTAAGTCACAAACTTCCGATGGGTGACGTCAGCAAATCCCATGCTGAAGGGGGAGCGCGCGGTTGTTGAATAAAAGAACAAATCAAGCTCGTCTGTGGGTCTGTCCATCAAAAGTTTTTACATGGTGTCAGAAGTGGGATAAAATGGCCCAGGGACTTTGCCGTATAGACCCGTTGGTTTTTGATGAGAACATCGCCGATAACTGGAGAAAGTTTGAAAAGGAATGGCGCATCTACTGCTATGCGGGCCTATCAGATAAATCAAAGAAAGTACAAGCCTACACGCTGTTAAACTTAGCTGGTCCTGAAGCGGTTGAGAAAGCTGAAACATTTGTGTATGCGGACGGGGAAGATCATGAGGATCCAGAGGTACTTTTTAACTAAATTCTATGATTTGTGTTTACCCGCAAAAAAACGTCATCGTGGATAGACACGCATTTAATACCGCTGTTCAAAAGCCTGGTGAATCTGTACAAGCCTATGTCTCAACGCTGAAAATCCTGGCAAAGAAATGTGAATTCGGATCTCAACAAGATGATCTCATTAGAGACCGCATAGTTTGCTGTATAGAAAATGACACTGTTCGCAAACAGTTACTCCGTGAAAAAAAACTCACCCTGGACTTGGCTATTAACATATGCTTGCTGCACGAACAGTCAGAGAGGAGCATGAGAGAGCTGAGAAAAGACACAGAGGTATGTGCTCTGCAGAAAACACGTTGCTCAAACTGCAATGGCCAACATTCTTCAGAGAAAAGTAAATGTTTTGCATACAACAAACGCTGCAACAATTGTGGTAAACTAAACCACTTCGCAAGATGCTGCAGGTCAGCAGCACAACCAATAGCTGCTAAGACTTAATACCAGCCTAGGACCCAGCAAATGGATGAAATACATGAGCTGGATGCACAACCAGATAACAATTTGCAGGACACTTTCTACTGTGACCCTGTTGATCTCAGCAGTCAAAAGGGTGAGATTTTCACAACGCTAAAATTGAAAAATGGAAATGGCCAACTGAAAGTAAAAGTTGATACGGGTGCTAAATGTAATGTCGTATCCAAACGAATGCTAAATAGTTTGAATCATACAACCCCTATCAACACAGCAGAGAAAGTCAATCTTGTGGCTTATGGAGGAGAGACAATTGGCACTGAAGGAACCATAGTGTTGCAGTGCGTCCATGGGGAATTTACATTCCATGTAGTGGATCTGGATGTAAAACCCCTTCTCGGTCTGCAGGATAGCATCGCTATGGGACTCATTCAGCTGGGACATGATGTGCACATGCTACATCATGAAGCACCAGAGGTACGTGAATACAGAGATCTTTTTGATTGTGATGTCATTGGCAGCTTCTCGGTCTGCAGGATAGCATCGCTATGGGACTCATTCAGCTGGGACCTGATGTGCACATGCTACATCATGAAGCACCAGAGGTACGTGAATACAGAGATCTTTTTGATTGTAATGTCATTGGCAGCTTGCCAGTTGTGTATCATATGAGACTGGATAATACAGTGACCCCTGTAGTCTGTGCACCCCGAAAAATACCAACAGCTATGAAGGAAAAAGTCAAAGCAGAACTGGACCACATGACTGAGCTGGGTGTGATAACACCTGTAACCGAGGCAACAGAGTGGGTATCTGTTTGGTTGCAGCAAAAAAAAAAAGATGGCTCAGTGAGGATTTGTATAGATCCAGTTCATCTTAACAAAGCCCTCCTCAGACCACGTCATCCACTAAAAACAATTGAACAGATCATTGCAGATATGCCTGGTGCCAAGGTGTTTACCATCTTGGACGCTAAATGTGGCTTCTGGCAAATCCCCCTTGATGAAGCTTCATCCAAATTAACCACATTTATGTCTCCGTTTGGCCGTTACAGGTTCTTGAGGATGCCATATGGAATCTCAACAGGCAGTGAGGTGTTTCAGAGATCAATGGAGCAACTGTTTGCTGGACTGCGTTGTGAAATTGTAGTTGACGATATTCTCATTTGGGGCCGGACGCACGAGGAACACAATGATCACTTTCGGGAGGTACTGAACAAAGTTCGTGCCATTAACATGAAACTCAACCCCGACAAATGCAAATTCAGAGTCAATTCTGTCCAATACGTTGGTCACCTGCTAACTGCTGATGGTGTCAAACCTGACCCTGAAAAAACTAAAGCTGTATGTGAAATGCCAACAACTCAGGAAAAACATGCACTGCAGCAGTTCTTAGGCATGACAAATTACCTATCAAAATTCATTCCCCAGTACAGTGACATCACAGGTCCTTTGAGACAGTTGATTCATCAGGATGTGGAGTGGTGTTGGCATGAGACTCATGATGAGGCTTTTGCAAGACTGAAACAAGCTTTGACAAACCCCCCAGTTTTGCAGTATTTTGATACGTCCATACCAGTGGTCCTCTCGGCAGACGCCTCTCAACATGGCCTTGGTGCAGTATGCTTACAGCGAGGACGGCCTGTAGCATTTGCATCACGAGCCCTCACGCCCACTTAATCACGCTACACTCAGATCGAAAAAGAAATGTTGGCACTCGTGTTTGTGACAAAAAAATTCCATGACTTCATCTACAGCCGCCCGGTCACTGTAGAAACTGATCATCAGCCACTGATAACCATATTAAGGAAGCCACTCCACACTGCCTCACCCCGCTTACAGGGTATGATGATACCATCATCGTTACCATCTGGATGTTATCTTCAAACGTGGCAAGGAGCTGTTTGTGGCTGATGCCTTGTCCCGAGCCCACCTCTCCACATCTGATCCACAACTCACAGATGATCTACTGGAGGTCATGACTGTTCAGGTACTCTCCTCCCGTCGCATAGATGAACTCAGGGCTGCTGTACAAAAAGATGTCACATGCCAACAGCTTTCTGTTATGATTAGGAACGGCTGGCCAGCCACCTCGAAAGAACTTCCATATTCCTTGCGTCCCTTCTTCTCAATGAGAGATGAGCTGACCATTCAGGATGACTTGCTGCTTCGTGGGGAGAGATTTATTATCCCTCCCGTACTGCAAAAATTTTATGTAGGCCAGCTACATCAGGGCCATCCTGGCATTGCAGCAACAAAGCGCAGGGCTAAGGAAACTATGTACTGGCCATCGATGTACATTGATATTGATACGGAAATCTCTCGTTGCGCACCCTGCAATGCACTCAAACCTCATCAGGTGAAAGAACCACTGCAGCTGCATGAAATCCCGGATCTTCCCTGGTCTTTCACGGCTGCTGACCTATTTGATTGGCATGGAAAAACACATTTAGTTCTTGTGGATTCTTTCTCTGGGTGGTTTGAGCTAGACTACCTTTCTGACATGAGAAGCAGCACAGTCATTGCGAAGTTGAAAAGACAATTTTCAGTACATGGTATTCCGCACACTCTAATGAGTGATAATGCTACTCAATTTGTGTGCAAGGATTTTGCAGATTTTGCACACACATGGGACTTTAAGCATGTTCGCAGCAGCCCTCACTATCCCCAATCCAATGGGCTTGCAGAGCGTGCAGTCAGATCTGCCAAGTACCTTCTGGAAAAGTGCTACCGTGACCATACTGACATCCGTGCTGCTCTTCCCCACGTTCACAAACTTCCCCGGGATGATTTACCGTCCCCTGCACAACGCCTTTTTTCTAGGCAAACACGGACCTTCCTCCCAGTGACCAAGCCAATGCTTCAGCCTGTTGTCCACACAGACGTGAAAAACACCATCACAAAATGGAGAATGAGGGGAAAAGATTATTATGACAGAAATGCTCACCAACTCCCTGCACTCAAGCCAGGGCAAACCGTCAGGATGCAGACAGCACGTGGTTTTGACAGACTAGCAATCGTGAATTCCCCTGCCAAGCAAACAAATAGCTATGTCGTTACATCACAAGGTGCCAGGTATATCATGAACAGGCGACATCTCCTCCACGTCTCAGAATCCCCTCCAGCTGACTTTGAAGATGATCTCCCAGTAGTGACTGATGCTGGAGCACTCGCAACACCACCCAATTCTGAGGGGTCCATTCAGCAACCACAGTCCCCTAAAATGGACTGTTACGGTGACACAGATGGCAAATGTTCAGTGGTGACTCGTTCTGGAAGAGTCAGCCGTCCTAACCAATGTTTCAAAGACTATGTTATGACCTGACTGAAATGTGCTTTTAATTTCTGTTCCTTTATGCATGTTGTTCATGTTAGGTGATATTGTGCAGTCAGGTGTTCCTTCTTTTGCACCTGTTTTTTGTTATTCATATGTTATGTTGTTGGTCAGAATTAATTTTGTCTTTTGCACTGTTACTTTGTTCCCTACTAAAAGAGGGGGAATGTAGAGTTATGTGGTATGTTTCTTTCAGTCACAAACTTACGATGGGTGACGTCAGCAAATCCCATGTTGAAGGGGGAGCACGCGGTTGTTGAATAAAAGAACAAATCAAGCTAGTCTGTGGGTCTGTCCATCAAAAGTTTTTACAAATTCCAAACATTTCATTTGTCCATTCACACATTTTTGTAACAACTTCAGCTAACATAAATGCAGTTATAAAACATCATAGGTGTGGATATTCTTTGATCGAAAGTTGAGGTCATCTCAACGATAGATGCATTATGAAATATTGACTGAAATATTGTGTTCATTGAGCATGTTTGGTGGTGGGCTAGCACTAATGTGGGTGTAAACAAGCTGAAGGTCAAAGGTAATGTGGCTATTATAACACAGTCTATAGAGCACATGAAAACATTTATGAATGCTTGTGTCTAAGTCAAGGCATAAATACAGATTAACTTCCTCTTGTCAGCTTTATTGTTCATCCTCTCCCTTCACTCAATCTGAACCTTGCTACAGCTCTCTCTGTTCCCTAACAGACCCTCTCATTTACTAAAAAATGCAGTGTCAGTTTAACACTTAAAGCAGGGGTCACCAAACTTGTTCCTTGTGGGCCGGTATCCTGCAGAGCTTAGCTCCAACCCTAATCAAACACACCTGAACTAGCTAATCAAGATCTTGCTTGGTATACTTGAAACTTCAAGGCAGGTGTGTTGAGGCAAGTTGGAGCTAAACTCTGCAGGACACCGGCCGTCTAGGACCGTGTGTGGTGACCCCTGACTTAAAGTGTCAATTTTAACACTACTAAAGATCATATATGGTCCCAATCTATCTAGTGTTTAAATTACACCATTTGTAGTGTTGAATTTTTAGTGTTAATATAGTACCTTCCAGTGTATAAAAATTACATATTGTTGTTCAAATTTTACACTATGGGGTATTTAACACCCCTGGTGTTGTTTTAAGTGTTATTAATAAAGTATTCTTCTCAGTGCAAAAATAAAAATGCTATTGTATGGTGTCAATGTACAAGATTTGACATAAAATCAAGAGTCTTCAGACAGATGTATAAATTTCAACGTTTATTTAACAAATGGGCAAAGTGGCAACTTTAAAGCATATACCAGATGTGTAGAGGTTAATTAGTCAGTCACATTCATTAAGTGTTGCACAGAAACATAAAATAGTTAATAAAACACATAAAATCATCAAATTTACCTAGACATTAACAAATATGACATGTAGATTTGAACAAGATTGCAGCAAGATACTTGTCGACAGTTGTGTAGCATCCATGAATGCTGTTCCTCTTCGTCCCATCAGCGAGCAGGTATGGCTGTGTGGTCTCTTCTATGCAATCAAGGTGTTCTTGTTAGTGCCTGCAGATCAAAGACAAAAATAACAATCAAGGTCAGCTCTCCAACTGATTTTATTTATATTAGTCTTTCATATACAACACATCTGACAATATTTTGAGGCAGCCAATAGGTAGTGACAGCAATGTACCCTTTTGAATATGTTTTTCAGCTTGATAGGAGGACATTTTTTCAGGTCCCTTGCAGCCTTGTGGTGATGGTGGAATCAAATGAAGTAGGAGACCAATTGATGCAATATCGTTGTCCCATTCTAAATAACAGATATGACAACTTCAGCAAAAAATACATGAACACAGAATATAGATAATGCATGAATATAGATAATATTATTCTGAAATATAGTCTAACCTTAAACATCGGTTTCATCCTCCTTTACAGCTGATTCCAATATCAATCGTGTCCTTCAAGGTCTTGGGAGAAGCCAGGAACTTGTCTTCTTGGAAGAAAAAAACAAAAAACAAAAAAAGAAAACAATTAATGACAACAGTCTCTCTCACAGGAACTATTCTGCTAAGTTGATTGTGTAGTCATACAGTGGCTCTGCTCACACCTGGCATTATCATGCATCTTGGGTGATGCACAAGTGAACAGACACAAGACTCATATGGCCACATTCTTTTATTACAGGGTTAGTTCAAAAATGAAAATTTCATCGTTTTACTCAGCCAAGACTTTCGTTATCTTAGAAAAACAATTGAAGATATAATAATAGAATATAAGATTTCTGTCCCTTGAATGACAGTCCACGCAACTACCACTTTGATACTTCAAAAACTTCACATACCCCCGGTTTCACAGACCAGGCTTAAGCAAGTCCCAGACTAAAATACACGTTTGAGCTGTCTCAACTGAAAATATCTTGCTCTGACATATCTTAAAATATGTCAGTGTCATTGTTCTGTGTCAGGATGCCCACCTGTAATGTTTTCTTCTAAGGCATTTTTGTAAAAGTTGCATAAATATCTTAATTTAACTAAGGCCTAGTCCTGGCTTAAGATAAGACCCGTTTGTGAAATCTATAGAGATCTAATCCATAATCCCCAGGCCATAGAGATCTAATCCATAAAAGAGAACTAATCCATACGTATCATGTATCCTATTAAATTAAATTTCACCTTCCAGTTAGGCTCATCAACCATTACTCCTTCAAAAACAGCCAGAAACCTTGGAGTTGTGATTGATAAGCTGAATTTCTCAGACCACATTGCTAAAACTGCCCGGTCTTGCAGATTTGCTTTATATAATATTAGGAAGATCAGGCCCTTTCTTTCGGAACATGCAACACAACTCCTTGTTCAAGCTCTTGTTCTGTCCAGACTTGACTATTGCAATGCTTTCTTGGCAGGTCTTCCAGCCGATTCCATCAAACCTCTACAATTAATCGAAAATGCCGCTGCAAGATTAATCTTTAATGAGCCGAAAAGAACGCATAAAATTCAAGGCATTAATGTTTGCTTACAAAACCACCTTTGGCTCTGCACCCCTTTACCTAAATTCAGTACTTCAGACCTATGTGCCCTCTAGAAACTTGCGTTCTGCAAGTGAACGCCGCATTATTGTGCCATCCCAAAGAGGCACAAAATCACTTTCACAGACTTTTTCATTAACTGTTCCCATCTGGTGGAATGACCCGCCCAACTCAATCCGAGCAGCTGAATCCTTAGCCATCTTCAAGAAACGGCTAAAAACCAATCTCTTCCATCTTTATTTGACCCTCTAACTCTAGCATTCTCTTTTCTAATTTTATTTTATCTATCTCCCTTCTTTTTATTTAAAAAAAAAAAAAAAAAAAACACATACACATACACACACTTGACCCTCTATCAATTGCATATTTATTCTTAACTGCTAGCTTTTCTTGAAAAACTAAAACACTAGCTTTCTTTTCTATAATCTACTTGTTTAAAAAAAAAAAAAAAAAAAACCTTACTATGTGTACTGTGTTAGGCTAACCAAGACTTGTCATAGCGCTTGCATGTTGTTGCTCTTTTGTTGGTTTTGATTGCTTCTACTGTCCTCTTTTGTAAGTCGCTTTGGATAAAAGCATCTGCTAAATGACTAAATGTAAATGTATCATTTTCTGTTTATGTTCCCTGATCAATGTTTAAATGTGGAAAAAAAAATTCAATCTGTTCACTGTATAAAGTGATCGAGTCTCTTCAGAAAATTTGGACTAAACCGCTCGATTCATTTGGATTACTTTTATGATCTCCTTATGAACTTTTTGAAGCATCAAAGTGGTAGTTGTGTAGACTGTCGATGGAAGCACAGAAATCTCTCAGGTTTCATTTAAAATATCTTCATTTGTGTTTTGAAAATGATTCCAAGTATTGCAGGTTTAGAATGACAGAGTGAGAAATCATGACATTGTTTCATTTTTTGGGTCAACTAACCATTTATCTTTTTGCATTTTGATATCTTAAATTAATAATTAGTAAATTCCAGGTGTGAACATAAGCAGATATTGTGTGGCTGCCCAGTTAAACTTTAATTTTTCATATTAATTTGTGTGTTTTAAATTTGTACTGCACACAGAATAACAAATGACACAGACTCACGATTCTGGCTTGATCTTCAGCATTCTGCTCCTTTCTTGAAGGGCTTCCATCACTCACACTCAGTGTCATCAGACTCCCAGTTTTCAATCTTATGAGAGGAGCTTCCTTCACTTGACACTGCAGAAGTCTGGGCCAATTCTATTGAAAAAGGATATAAAAAAAAATATATATTAAAAAAACACATTTCAGTAATTTAATTTACTCTAAATACGGTAAAATAATTGTGATTACCCCTTATTTTGAGTATGCTGAGAGCTGTCTATATATAATACGTGTGTCAAATCATAAACTTATTTTATTTACATCATTCTAGGGTCAATTAAACGACTGTTAAAACCTTGTGCAATATTTACATGGAGGCTCGAAACAAGTTAATATTTATTTAATCTGATTATTAAATACATTTATAATTTTAATGAGAAACATGAGTAATAAGGCATCTTAAAATGAACAGTGTACTACATTAGAATAAATTAACACGTTTAGAATTTATCTTACTATTAATTTATTATTTATAGTGTGAAAAGAAAATACAGATAGATTCAGACATATCTTTCTCCACTAAAACTTAGCTTTGTATATCTGGAAATATTTAGGACATTATTTAACCCAAAATAGCATGCCATATGAATTGATAAAGACTGGTTTCAAGCTAAAGTGCATGCTCTGCCCGTGGGCACTGAAGGAAATTGAAAGACTGACGGATTTACAGTTTAACGTACCTTTAACTCACTTTCAGATGCTTGCATAAACGTAACGTTAATTGTCATAAGAAAAACTTGATGGTATCGCGTTTGTTTCTTGACGCAGATATTACACATGATATTCAGCGCTGAGAACAAGCATCGTACAGATTACGCAGTTCACACTTAATCCTAGGGTGAATGTAAGTTTTTAAAACGCCACACTCAATGCTTTCAAAAACAAATATAAATTTACCGTTTGATGAATTCTCTCCTCTGAGTAGAAAACCGCCCAAACGCGGACCCTATTGAGAGGATCTGTCAACGAACCAAAATGGAAGAAGCTAAAAGTATATATAACATAAATTGTAAGCACATTCCAAAAAATATTTTACACGTAAAATCACGTTATTTCAAGAAATCGAACCGGCATTAGAAACTTTCACACTCTTCAGTAGGCTAACGTTGCATTTACACCTCACAAACTTAACACCGTAAACCTGACAAACACGCGCAGTTAGTAATTTCTAAATGTGTTCACCACCAATCATATTTTGAGTAAAATTATCAACCAAAAATATTTCTCCCGTGTAATTTTATAAAGAGAAAAGCAATCCAATTTACCGTCTCAGTCGCATGAAGATAAAATGGCGTCGTTGTTTTGTGAGGCAGCAGTCATCGAGGGGCGGAGTCAGATAATTCGGCGGGTTTTTACACTTTCAGTGTAAAAGTGAAATTACATAAATATTACTCCATGTAACAACACTGAACATTAGTACTGTTTAACACTGTAGATTGTTAATTCAACTCTTTGGGAATTAATAACTTTTAACACTGCAAATATGTCAATCTTGCACCTTTGCATTTCTGTCATGTTTTCACTCTCTCTAGTTAGTCAGGAAAGATTTGAAAAGAATCTTTCACCTTCAATTCATAGCCATCTGTGTCTCTGTCTTCACTTCATAGATGCATAGATGATTTTGAAAGGATCCATGCTGGGCTAAATTAAGTGCTGTGAAACCTGTAGATAGACAAGAGAGAATCAAAACAGAGGGTTCACCTTTCATTTCTCGCCATGTTGTTCATCTTCTCACAATCCTCCTGCATTGCTGAACTTGAGGTTAAATGCTGTTGGCCCACATGCTGGACTCTACTAGTGATAGGAATTTCAGGAGTTTAAAGAGGACTTTAAGGTCAGAAAGACAGTTTAGATGCTAAGCTATGATTCTGAAATTCACAAGGGGCAGAATAAATCTGCCCAGATAGATAGAAAGATAAATAAATAAATAAACTGCAAAAAAGTGCCAGTGGGCAATAAATCTATCCATCAGTTGGCCTGGATGACAGTAATCTGAACATCTTAATTCCACTGACAGGCATTATCCATCAGAACAGATATCATACAGAATTACAGAGCCGACATTCTCTCAGAAAGTCTTTTTTTTTTTTTTTCCTGAGAGAATCGATAATCTGTTCACCAAGTATCAGCTTATGTGACGAATCCCTCAGCAGCTTGTCTCAATCCATTCAGAATCAGTCCCTTCAGTTTGCATGCTGAATAGCTCCAGGTTGGTCATGAAACGCTATCATCCAAAGGCTGAACTTGTTGACAGTTGTCAAGATCTGCAGTTTTAAATCAGTAATAGTAACCAAAAATCAATCGTAACGTCAGTTTAGGCCTTGTCAATCAAGCTTGCATCAGATGATGCTCAACTGATCCATGCCTGCCTATAGGAGTATGATGCATTATGTTTATTAAAACTTTTGATGTGTAACTGTACTCAAACTACTGTACTGTAGCAATGCCTATAGTCATGGATGAGTTTGCTGTACCTCTACACCACGGTTGTGCACAATTCAGAACTGGAGTTTAAAAGACATTCTAAAATAAATTCTGAATTTATTTTATCTATATCCTGAATTTCATTTGAATTTGAGGTAACAGGATGTGGAGTTGCAATTTGAATCTTTTTTATTTATTTATTTTTTTCTAGTTACAAGTAATACTTCCTTACAAAGTTTATTTTAAAAAAAAGAAATTTGAAGGCTGGCTTAACAACCTGGTTGGATGGATGTAAATTAGGTGGAAGGACAATTCAGGGTGGAAAAATACTGCATTACCTGTGTTAAATCTCTTTAAATTGTAATTCAGTGCATTCCTCTGCCTGTCTTCCAATTCAGCTTCCTCTAGAGTGCGGCCAATTCAGTTCAGATTCACACCCATTAGTTGAAAGGTAGCCAGTTCTTAAATTCAGACTTTTGTACTTGTCATGTTCCAGGTTCTTTGTCTGAGAACAAATCCAAACTTTATAGGTACTTCAATCCAAGTACTGTTCTGAGATCTCCTCACTTGTGTTTTTCCATTGCGTCTAAGCTTTCCGTCACTGGATTCAACATTGTGCTCCAAAGCAGCTTTGGTATTCTTCTGATTTCATCATGCAGTGCACTTGTTGAACCACTCAGTGCCAGAGGCAACAACACAACCCCACAACACCACGATACAATCTCTATGCTTGACCGTAGGGAACATAGATATGTTCTGTGAATACTCTTTTGCTTTTTGTAAACACATAGATGGTTTAATTTGTTTATATATATATTAAATTCTTCTAGAAAGAGTTTGACATATTTAGTTGTAAGTGTCTTTATGTCAAAAGTAGAGTCACTCTTAGAACATATAATGAAGATTTGGATCCCTGTTTCTTTGTGTCTAAAGGCCAATTCAAATCTGTGTGCCAGCAGATCAAGGTGTCTTCTCTACAGAAAGAATCTGTCACTGCAGTCTTTAAGTTTTCTCTTGCAGTCACATCCACAGTTGGCCAGACTGGCGTAGTACTGATAGCATCACATCTGTCACGAAAAGAAGCATCAAGGCCCCTGGAGATGGACTTACAGCTTTGAGATTGCTTAGTTGTAGACATGCAAGTCCCATTAGCATGATCACATAAATTACTAACTCTTAGTTGAGCTTTTTTGTAGATTTGTAGATTCACTGTGGCTTTTAACAATTCTCTTGTGGCAAGTTTTTGAATATGAAGAAACTAGGAGTATATATGCAGGGACTGGAACCACATTCAGAAACATTTCAAATAGACTTCAAAGAAGGACTGACAACCACTGTTGAGCATTTTTATCATCAAAGCAATCCAGTGGGGACCAGCATGACAATGACTGTTCTCATAATAGGACATACATCAAGTCTTTGATGTTTACATATCCATTAGAGCAAAAACACTTAGGCCTGGTTGCACAGACAGGGCTTAGACTAAACCAGGATTAGGTCATAGTTCAATTAGGACATTTAAGTAATTTTTATAAACGTGTCTTAGACAAAAACATTACTGGTGTCAATCTTGAGACAAAACAAAGGCATTGATATATTTTAAGATCAATCAGTGCAAGTTCCTTTCAGTTGAAACAGCTCAGATTTACATTTTAGTCTGGGACTAGGCTTAAGCCTTGTCTGTGAAACCGGGGGTTAAGGTTTAAACCAGTGCTCTCCAGAATTAAGCTCTTTCTCCTTTTCAATGACCATGTCAACAGTGATCTCTCCACCAGGATCTAACCAACATCAATAGCTGTATATGTGTTTGTGAGTTGCTCAAAGAGCAAAAAGTACTTAAAATGATTTAGAAACTTTTTTTTTTTTTTTTATGAAACTGTTATGAAATGAAATACAAGTGTGCTGAATGTGCTGATGAATCAAAAAATATGTTCCTGACCATATAAAATATGTACTTAAAAGACGGTAAAATCTTCAAACTATGCTGAATCAAAGCTTTAAAGTTGGCAAGAAATGAAAATTCATCCTATTTTATAAATTCATGTTATAGATCTTATTATAAACGAGTCATTAAAGTATGTTTCAGTTTTTACTTTTTTGACCTTGTAATGTTTAATCAAAATGTCATAACTCAATATCTTGGTGAAATGGAGGCTTGTCTCTGTTGATGCATGCAGGACTACAGATGTATGCAGAAATATATGCATTTTTGAGTGCAACACTCACATCTTAAAGTCCCCATCATACATTTTATTTTATTTTTTTCAGCAGTTCAGATGTAATTCAGTATACTCAGATGTACGTCACAATACAGAAAGATCTGTCTCTACTTCTGTTTCATCTAGACTTTAAGTTGCCTAGCTAGGTGTGCTAGTAAAACTCACATGAACACACAAATAGTGTACACATCTATACAATTCTGCTGCTGACTCTGTTCTTGTACTTTACACCAACACCTTTTGGCATGGATGCATGAAGTTTGTTTATGAAACTCTTGGACTCAATACCAGTGATGTTTCACGCATTGTAGGTGGCTCATACTGTGTGAAGACTTGCTATTAACTACAAAGCTCTCTCTCTCTCTCATCACACTGTTTGCAGGGTAGTTGTTATGGATGGTGCTGCAATGTCTCGGTTGGAGGCAAACGCTGTTGACTTAATATCTATCATTATGGTGTGATTAATGCAGTATGTACAGTATATAGTGTTTGGCTTGATGTACCTTAATGTTTATAATAGTAGTAAATCCTTTTGCCATTTTTGCATGTTTTTCTAGGAAGTGTTGCGGGGGATTAATAGATAGCTGCATCCAAATGCATCTGCTATGAACATAACAAAAGATCACAAAAATGCTCATTTTTAGGGGTACTATACTGCAGCACCCTCTGCCACCATGCTGTCCTTTCAACACCCCCTTATAAACGTCTTCAAAAATATACTGAGATCATAATCCTGCTTTTCCCCCATGATCTAAGCACCTAACCTTAGCAACATTTGAGTGAATACAGATAATAAGACAGCACGGATTAATGAGATTAATGCACATTCACTGAAATCTGTATGTGTGTTAAACTTTCTACTTTTACCACCTTACCTTCCGGTCTCATAATCTCTCCCCATCCTCTCCCTTCATGGCCTTCAGCCTGGGTAAAACCATGATGAATTGAGGAGAGGATAATTAGCTGGATGTTAAATTACATTATCAGAAGCCTGGAAGCTATGTTAGCTCAGTCTGGCTGGGGTGCAATCTATCCATTAGCACATGTTCCCCTGCATCAGTCCTGAGCCATTAATCACCAAACCAACCTGGGCCACTGTCCACTAAAGCACAACCGATCAGACGGCTCCTGTCACCAATGAACTCCCTTTTCCTTATTTTATTGGTGCCCTGCAGGAATATTTGTTTTTGGTTACTTCAACATGCCTGTCCACTATAAGGCAACTTACTGCTCTTGGCAATAGTCAAAAGTTGGGCAGAATTAAATAGTCCTCTATGGGCACAGATGAGTCAGGCTGTAATTGTGCTGATATCCAGTGCAGGGAAATGGCATTTGGAAAATCAGCCCTGTTATACTGCTGGTGACTGCTGTAGTACTTATGCCAGTGATGTTGATTTATTGCATGAAAATAAAGCCAGTGTTAATATTTGAATAACCATGATGTAGTTAATTTTTTAGCTATCTGTAACAGCTATCTTTATAAGGTTGGTAGTGCAAAAACCTAAAATGTTTTCAGGCACACTAGCCTAGTTCTACAGACCTTATGTAGCTCCGTCCCTTTTTAGCCCTGCGCTCCTTGTCGTCTGTCTTCCTTTGGATTTACGCAGCGTCAAGGCAAGGTTGTACGAATTTATGAATGAACCACAGCTTCCCGGTCTACTGACATTTGTTGTGACATCCGCTTTGAGCATTACAATGCACATGATAACGTCTGTTAACTCTACAGTAAGTAAATCCACTTCGCCATCCAATTGACCCTTCGCTGGGAGTTTGATTGACTGGCGATCTCACCGATCATAATGCCGAATCTGCCATTTTATTCAAAAAACAAACCAGACAGGAGAGTAGATTAATGTTGGTAGACTTGACCTTGAAAAATGGTGTGTTGACATATTTACACGGTTGAAACAAGATACCTTGGTGTTCGTTCATGTTTTTTTGTGCTATAACTAGTAAAGAGGAAGAGATGATTGGTTCACATGCTGCTTGAATTGAGGCACTACAGCATTCTGTTGCAACACATTAAAGAGCCACTAGATGGTATTTATTGTTTGAATTTCTTTAAAAAAAAATGACAGAATTTGAAAGCTGATACTTTGTTTCATCCCAAAAGTAACCTGCTCTGTCTTGTCTGTCGGTGTGTTTTCAGTTTCCTCTTTGCTTCATAATATATTTTTCACTACATGAGAACAAATACATATATGTATGTATGTATGTATATATCTATAGCGTTTTCAAACATTTCAGTAAACTTAAGTTATTACAAGTTAGCCCGAATGCTAATTAGATACCTATAATCAAAAGTCAAAACAATTACTGCTTTTATTGTCTTTCCATAAATATATATATTTTTTTAAATATTAATGTGAGTATTTTAGATGCTGTATCTACTTTATTTTCAAATGTATGACAAAAAAAAAAAAAACCTGTATTTTATTTAAATTCCCTATAATTTGCACCCATATCTATTGGGGAAAGTGGTGTTCAATACAAAGTGCTGTGACAGTCTCTTGAGTTGTTTTCAATAACTTATATCTAGTAGCTAAATGAACGTTTATAATTGAAATTAATAAGTCTCCCAGCTGAAATGGTTTGAACCATCCAATCTTTGTACTGACAGGACTTGTAAAAACAAATCAATGAATTTTAGATATAGTAGCTGCTTATCATTCCTTGTGATGTTTTATCAGTGATTAAGTGCGATATTACACACATCTATGATCTAATACAAATATATATGAGGGAGATCTCATGGTAATACAAGAATGCAATGTGAACAATATTTCTATTGTATTCCTTTAGAATCCAATAATCACCTTGATGGGGTGGCAAAACTCCATGAGCCTGTCAATAATTGCTTGGCAAGACATCTTTCACATGCTCACAAACAAACAGCATCTTTGAGGACATGCTATAATCTAATGATCTCCACTTTCTGATCACATCCCAGTTATCGCTCACAGATTGTCATCCCCCCAGCTGTGATGGTGGCTATGTTCTCTAGCAGCTTCTTCCTCCAGCACTGAGAAGGAAGGTTGTTTAACGGAACCATTTTCCTTTCTTTTTGACTTTGTTCTGTGTCTGAAGAGCAATTTCCAGAAGCAGTGGGAGCCCATCGCGAGACCACAGGAGCTGCAAAGAGTCGCTTTGCTTGCTCTAAAGTGACAAGTTTCACACATTCATAAGGTAGGGCTCAGCCTGGGGGAGGCTCTCACTGAAATCTCTTTCCCCATCTTCTCTCATACGTGTGTTTCTGAGAGGACCTGTGGATTGGTGCATTGAGCTGTAGCCAACAGTTCTACCTCACATCTGGAGCTTCCACTGATATCTGCAGGACAACCTGCCTGTCGAGAACAGCACAAACACAACTCGACTTGATGGAAATGCATGAAAGGGTATCTTGGTGCACCTGCCGTTTGAGGCTGCGGTCTTAGGCAGGTACAAAACCGATGCACTAAGGTGCTGTGGATCGAGAAGAATGGACCAACAGAATTAATGGGCATCAGACTTAAGGACTAGCACTAACCTGAAGCACCTGCACTTATTTAAATGAGAGCAAACGACTTGCTTGGGGTCCTTAAAACTATTTACTTAGCAATGTACTATTGAGTATTTATGGGCTGTCATTCAAGGGGAGCTACACTGTGGCACTGACAATTCATCTTTAAGGTGAAATTACATTTGTGCTGTCAGACCGGCCTATTTTAAAACCCCCTAACCAAATCAACTAGACTAGGCAGGCTTGCTGATGCATTAGCTCTAATTAAGTTGGCAGTGACAAAGCTTTGTCTAACAACGTGCTAATTTATTTCTCTAAAGAGTGTCGGTTGTTAGCATGTGATAAAAACCCAAACCGACGAGCAGTATTTGGACGGTGATCTTTGTCTAAGCACTCTGCTTGCAAGAATTATCAGTTAGCTTTGATATAGAAGCACTTTCGAATTGAACACACATACTTACATTTGTGTGAGAGTTAAAAGGCAATTAAGAACTGATGTAATGTATTTGTTCAAATCTTGAAATGCTTCATGTTTAAGGTGAAGTAAAAACAGGAGAATTGCACTTTAATATGTGAATTATATGTCTTTGCTGTTGGCAGCATAGCATGAACTTCTTCCCCTGATCAATTAATATTTATAACAAAGGGTTTGTTTTCCCACTCCCACGTCTAGTTGAATTGGGTTGAGTATGCATGAAAGTAAGCAAGCGTACAGTATATATTTATGAAAAGTGATTCTGATATGTGGGTGTGTGACTTCAGGTCAGCTGAAATGAAAATCCACCATTTTAAGACAGCGGTGAAATTCTGTAATTATTTTTACTAATATTTTTTTAGACTTTTACTGAGACCTTTTTGTTTTTCACTTTAAATTACTTAAACTACATTTTATTTCTCCCTGTCGTTTTGTCATAACCTTCTTACTGTCATCTCGGCAGCTTTTAAAACTTTTTTAATTACACTTTTTTGTTATTAATTATTCTTTAATTTGTCTTTCTCTCATATTCCAACTTTTTTACTGTAATCTTGGCAGCATAACTTTAACTCTTTACCAATATATTATTTTTTAAATTATTAATATTATTATTTAATTCACAGTTGTCTTTCTCCCTGTTTTTCTTTGGAATTTGTCAGAATAACTTACTGTCCTACTGTCATTTTGGCAGCAGACTAGACTGAGGAATGTCTTAATTTTTGGTAGAGGTACTTCTTCCACACCTTTCCTTTCTTATTAGTATTTACAGCTTGAACAGAGAGTATGTTAAAATAAGAACGTACCTGATTTGAGTAACTGTTCTTCCCTCTGCATGACAGCTAGCTAGTTCAACCTAACGTCAGGCTCCAGGAATTACAGAGAATGCATCAGAGCAAAAATAAATTATTTGCCTTAATTATGCTTTTCTGAAAACATTACCAACTGTGCCCTATGGTTTATAATGCAATGTTCTGTTTCATCTATTTCAGTCATTTATTAGCCAATAAATTCTGTCCTCAGCTTAGGGCAAACACAAGCCATATGCACTTTTGCTGATGACCCTATACCTCAGTGGTCATAGTTCACACTCTTACTCTCTTGTTACTGACCAGCATTAAAACACAGCCAGGGCAGATCACCAATTAACATAGAAAATAGCTTCAAACCATTAGTTGAAATCTTAAAATGAAAAATAAAAAAGGTTATCAGATCCATATTTTTCCTTTTACAAGGTTATGAAGTGAAGATGTTTTCAGTTACACACAGGCAAAGTGATATATTTGTGTGTGTGTTTGTGTGTGTGTGTGTGTGTGTGTGTGTGTGTGTGTGTGTGTGTGTGCGTGTGTTTCATTTTACATTTTTTATGAATATCAATGTCATCAACAATTGCATTATTACTGTTTTTATTATTTTTTATATATACTTATGTGCCTGGTTGTTTATGACAGTTTGTCTTTACGTTGTTTTTTATCATTTCGAATTTTAATGCATTCCTTTAATTACAGACTGAAAGAGAGAGGAGAATGAGAAGGAATAATAGCATAAAATTAAATATCTCCTTGAAACCCTACGGGACATCAAATCTCTAGGTTTTCAATTCAGATTTATGTCAACCTATAGTAAATTTTTATGATGATATGTTACTTTATCATACAATACAAAGAAAAGAGGTGTTTTGATTGGACATCTCACAAGCACACACAATCTATTAAAGCACCTTACTTAATGCACACTCGTTATGTCCCACTCCACTTAGCCTAGCCTATGAACTTGGCTTAGCATGTGTGTGATGGTCTTTTTTTAAGGGTATAATTAGCATAAGGCCAGGAGAGCGAGTCCAGCAGTGATTGTACAAGGAAAGTAGGCTGTGAGTGCCCCCCAAAGGCCACAAAACCACTTGTCAAATTCCAAACCCTCACGAAGAGCAAAGACCTCACCCTTCCTTTCCAAGAGAAAGCACAAATGAGGGAGAAAATGTTCTTTAAGATAGGAAGGGTTCAGAGGAGAAAATGCAAGAATACTATAGTTAAGACAGTATGTGAGGAAACTGGTCTAAAGAGAAAGCGAGAAAGAAAGAGCAATGAGGCTCAAGGGGGGAATTAACATAAATGCATCCCTTTTGTAAAAGCAGGGATGGATTCTGAAGGCAACTCGCCTCCGCATTGTCGAGGCTGCCAATTAACAAGCAGAAGACTTGCTACTAATTAGCTTTAGCATGTGGCAGAGAGCCGTTGCTCCACAAGCAGACGTTTAAAAGGGTGATGGTTCAGTGGTGTCGGATAAGTTGAAAAGGAGTGTAACTCGCACCTGGTGGCAAAAGGGCTGGGATCGTCGCTTATCAAGTGCGAGGTACCACTGCTTCTCGTTTTCACAAAAACAGTGACTCTCTTTTCCCCGTGGATGTGCAGCTCCCTCACTTTCGTCCTAATCCCACCCCTTTCCCTCTCTCCCCTCTTCCCTTTCTCGCTCTTCTCTGCTCATCAGACTGTAGCATTTGATCTTTCCTCCGTCCTGTATGTTGCGTACGCTCTGCAGACAGTGTACAGAGGGAAGGAGGAAGGTTAACATCGGAGGACTGTGATCCTGTCAGAAGAGCCCTGAGGCTGAACAGGGTGCAGCATTCAGCAGAGGTGAGACAGCGATCGCTGCAACCCGACTCCCCAATGCTCCGGATCAGGCTTTTTGGGACTCTTGAGTTCATTTAAATGAACAGTTCTCCTAAAATGAAAATTATGAAGTTTTTTCCTCAACTTTTCAAAACCATTTGACGTTATTTCTTCTGTGGAACAATAAAATAACACTATACTGACCAACTGCAATAAACCTTAATCAGGGTAGCTCTGCATTTAATTTTTGACAGTAGTGAAAATGAGGCTGTGAGGGACAGTGTGTTCAGTGGATTGTACTGTAGCTTAACAACATGGCAATTGTTTAGCTGATGAAAAATCCTTCCAAAAACTTTTTGTAGAGAAAAACTCCATAAAACAGTTTTGTGAGTTTTGGATTTAGGACCTTTATGCAATGCATGTACTGTAAATACTGTAAGTATATTCCATACAGCCTCATTTTCAACAACATATAATTCAGAATGGTGTCTACCCTGACCACGGTTTATTATTATAGATACTTTGTGAGAATTAGAGCCTTCAAAATAGACACAAATGCAGAAAAAAAGAACCATTAAAAAAATGGTCCATATGATGTCTGTGGTAAGTGTTTTGAAGCCATATAATAACTTTGTGTGAAGAACAGATCAAAAGGTTTAGTTCACTCAAAAACGAAAATTCTATCATTATTTACTCACTCTCATGTCCTTCCAAACCCTTAAGGCCTTTGGAACACAAATTAAGATATTTTTGATGAAATCCAATAGCTTTCTGACCCTACATAGACAGCAACACAACTAAAACGTTTTATGGCCCAGAAAGATAGTAAGGACATCGATAAAATAGTCCATGTGACATCAGTGGTTCAACCATAATGTTATGAAGCTACAAGAAAACTTTTTGTGTGAAAAGAAAAAGAAAAATAACGACTTTATTCTACGATTTATTTTCTTCCGAGCCGGTCTCCGCCGCCATTGACGAGAGTACCATAACACATGTGAAACATTTCAGTTGCGTTGCTGTCTATGCAGGATCAGAAAGCTCTTGGATTTCATCAAAAATATCTTTAGTTGTGTTCCGAAAGATGAATGAAGGTTTCACAGGTTTGGAACGAAATGAGAGAGAGTAATTTATGATAGAATTGTCATTTTTGGGTGACCTATCCCTTTAGCATTTACAATTTATGCATTTGGTATTGATGCATTCCCTGGGAATCAGTCGCATGACATTAGCATTGTTAGTGCCATGCTGTACAATTTAAGCAACAGGAATTTAAGTTTTTTTATTGAAAATCTTGACAGCAGGCCTAGCTCCTCCTGGCATCCTCATGAGAGTTCATAAGATAAGCTGTGGTGTCTGATTCGTTCTGTTGAGTCTATTGAGTCAATGAATTATTGATCCAGTTCGCTGGTTCAGAATCAAACTAAATCTGATTCAAGTCAGTGATCTGGTTACTCAGCTAAGTCATTCCCACTTTAACACAGACCACATTTCTGATATGTTGATCTATATGTTTGTTTTGCAGTATTTCTCAACTCTGGCCATCGAACTCTGGCCAAGCAGAGTTTAGCTCCAACCCTGACCAATCTCACCTGTCTGTTACTTTCTAGTAATGCTGAAGACCTTGATTGGCTTGTTCAGGTGTGTTTGATCAGAGTTGGAGCTAAACTTTGCAGGAGATTGGACCTTGAAGATTAGAGTTAAGAGTTCAGAAACCCTTCACAGCTTTAAAGAAAAGAGTGATCAGCACATTATTTTGAATTTCATTCTTCCCATGGAAGAAAGTAAGTCATATTGGGTTTGGAGCAACATGAGGTGATTAAATTATGAAATTATTTTTATTTTTTAATATTTTTTTTTTAGTAATTTTTTCCTTTAAGAGCATCTACACTCATCTGCTATAGTACTTTATAGTGCTTTTACCTCTGCACAACTCAGTAATGTCTATATCTTCCCTTTCCACATCTTCTCTTTTCACCATCTCACTTTCTTTGACAGTTTCTTTTTTACGGTGAGTTCCCCATTTTGCACTTCTTTCCATGTATACCCTAACCTACTCTTCATCTGTTTTTTAGCTCATTTATCTAAGTTCCATTCTCTTTTTTTTCTATAGGCTCTGTGCTTTGTCTTGCTGTCTCTTTCGAAAGTCTTTCATTCCTCTTTCTTCATCATGTTCATTTTCTTTTACATAAGCACAGTGGTCTTTCCTTGACCAGCCTCAGCATATCTAAATAAAGAGTGTGACTTAGATTGCAGTGGTCCGTGATGGAGAGCGTTTTGTCAGGTGAATGAATTGCTGAGTGAATGGGAATGAAGAAATGCTGATTCTCACTTCAACATTGCACATATTTAAATGTCAGCCTCTCCCCAGTTACTAACAGGAAGGAAAGGCAAATACATGTGAAGATTGAGAACAGGAGAGCTAGATGAAGATAACATAAGAGGGGTGAGAAGGGGAAACTCTTGAAACAAGGAGAGACTAAAATGAGAATATGACCAAAAATATGAGAGTATGTATAAATGTAATGCAACAATTATTTCATGATTTATTTTACGAACACTAGGCTACATAGATTTCCATAGATTTTGCTTTTAGCATGTTCCATTAGCTAAAGGGGCGATAATAACATTTATTAATATTTACACCCTTGGCAGAGGCTTTGATCCTTTTATTTATCCTTTTTAATAATTTCATGCATTCCCATCCAATTAAACCCATAACCTTGGCATTGTGTACTGTTTGATTTATTTGTAATCAATATTTTTCAGAATTGAATGTAATAAATATTAAATATATTAAACACACTGAGCTGTAGTGTGTCTTCTCTTCAAAAAAATCTATTTGATTCTGGCTGAAATGAGGTACTGTAATTAAGATGCTTCCCTTTGGAACAGTCTTGTGGAAGTGGCAGAGCCATAATGCCTCTGTAGGCAGCTCACTAGGTTTTAAAACAAAGCAAATATATATTTTACCTCCTAAACAAGTTCTCATTTGTATACTGATTGTTTTGTTTGGATGAATACAGTCTTCAGTGTAAAGAATATATTAATATGCTGCATGTCTCTTTGTGTTATCCATATAGTTTGCGGTTCCATGAAAGTTGAAATGCACAGGGCAGATGTATAATTTCAGCATATGGGAAGTGAGTGTGAGAGTTTCCAAGAAATGATTTTTATTCATAGGCCATGAAAATAATTCTGCCAGAGCCTGCGGAGAGCAGCCACACACAAGCAGCGTTATGAGTACAACCACAGTGCCCCCATATGGGTGATGGAGAGAAAAACACCAGAAGCACGCTGTATGACTAACCTTATTCTTAGATGCCAGGTTTGCCTGTATCCCAATATCCATAGGGTTACTATAGCTACTCGCCGCCTTATAAATGGATTCTGAGTCAAAAAACCAAGCTTATTAACATGAGAAGGTCACTGTGCCACAGTGCCACTGTGCTATTTTTTAAAACAAGCCCTCACCCTAAAGGCACTTTTCAAAAATCTGCGCTCTTACATAGTAACAAGTTCTGTTGGGATGTAATTATTATTTTTACTCAAAAATCACTGATGTCTCACAAAGCACAAGCTGCTGTGAAGAACACCTCTCATCCTCTCCATGATGCTGTTACTGCACAGCAGAGCACCTTTAGCAACAGACTGCTCCCATCATGGTGTATGAGAAAACGTTTTTGCAGATCCTTTCTTCCTGCTGCCATCAGGGTGTAGAACTCTGCCTGAGTTGGATCTCTAGCGAGTGCATCTGTTTATCAGTTAAGTTTCTCTCAAAGTCACCTTTTCACCTGCGTTGTAGATTAATGCAGAGACTGTATGTCCTTCACAAATTCAATAAACGTGGAACACACAACACTATTATACATTATTTATTTAACACACATACTTATTTACATTTCAAATTTGCACATATCATACCTGTACTTACAGAATTGTCTGTATTATATATTGTGTTTTTGCTATTTTGTACATTGTCTGTTTTGTATATTATTCTTTTTATTATCTGTGTCCTGTCCTGTCGCTGTCATTCTATTGCACTGTGGAGCTTCTGTCACTATAACAAATTCTTCATATGTGTAAACATACCTGGCAATAAAGCTCATTCTCATTCTCTCTCATTCTGATCTGATCATTCAGCCTTTATTCTGATCATTTTCATTGATTTTTGACTAGATACTGTGACTCCTGGGAATCAGTAGATTTATTTTATTTTTTTATTATTCATAATTATTATAACAAAGCACTCAAAGAGATCAAATATTCATATCCTTGAAAATGGAAAAAACTCAAAAAACTATTCACTGTCTAATATACTGATAGTTTTGCTTTGCTCTGTAATGATACTGATTTTAAACGCAAACCAAATGCTATTTTGGTTAATCTTTGAAAATATGGCATACACTATAAACTATAGAATGTGTAGCTCGTATTCTTGCTGCCATGCCTTTTAAACATGAGTGGCTTATTTTCTTGAATAATCGATAAGAAGGTAGTTTAAACTAGTTTTCAAAGTTATAGAAACCAAGTTTTCTCCACTCAGAGTGGAGTATACAATGTAAGTTAATCATCAGTTTTTGAAATAGTCTCTTATAGAGCTCACATAACAGTACCCCCTAGTTTTGGCATTGTTCGACAAACTGTAAGTGTTTTATTTGAAAGCTCGGTTCCAGGAGTTTGAACATTAGCTGTGATGGATGAGAGTTTTAGTCTTTAACTGTAAGTACAAACTGAATAGTCTTTACAGATCTCAACTATTCAAGCTATACATTAATTGAATGTGCCTGGTGAACACATTTCTGCTAGAGGTGAGTTTTTTATTCCTTTTTGAAACATTTGAGACATACCTACCTCCAATTGTTATGCTCTAACTGAAAAAATAAAATAAAATCTCTTAAAAATAAAGGTGATTCAAAAGGTTCTTCACAATGATGCCACAGAAGAACCATTTTTAGTTCCACAAAGAACCATTCAGTCAAAGGTTCTTTAAAGAACCATATCTTGCTTACCTTTTTATAATCTGAAGAACCTTATTCGTCACAAAGAACCTTTTGTGAAACAGAAAGGTTCTTCAGATGTTAACGGTTCTTTATGGAACCATTTAGACAAAAAGGTTCTTCTATGGCATCATGAAGCACCTTTATTTTTAAGAGTGTAATGTAGATATTTTTAATGTTAAAGTGTTTAGCACAATAAATTCATAGGAAGAGTAGAAGGATTTTCAAAAGTACAGTTTAGACTAGAGCTGCCCAAACTTTTTAATCCATAAGGCCAAAAATCTAACTTGATTGAGGGCTGAGGGCCAAAAGTAAATGTTGCATTGTAAAAACCAACTATGTTATATTAAAATGTATTAAATCCCACCAAAAAAGGAAATAATTTAAAATGTATTTTTTAATGTTTCAATTATTTTTAAATCAAACTTTATTTTATTTTATTTTATTTTAAAGCAAAATAAAATCAGAAAATAAAACAAGAAATGTTTTCTATTTTTATCCTCCTCCTGTGATATATCTTAGTGGGCCAAATCAAAGGTCATCATGGGCCAACTTTGGCTTGTAGGCCCTAGTTTGATCAGCTCTGGTTTAGACAGAAACATAGTCTTATGTCACCATTAAAAGTGTTTATTTTGTGATAATGACCAGATAACGGCACATTATCCGGCTTATTACACGGGTGCTTGCCAAAGAAATAAATAAAAGGACATGAAATATTGATTTAAGGGGGATTTTTATTTGAGAAGAAAGACCGCGGAGTGATGTAAGAGACATGACATAACCATCGCTATGGGGACATCGATCAGTTATATAAGTTAACAGTCATGTATGAAATTGTGTGCTATACCGCAGTCATAGTTAAATGAAATAGAGTAAAAAAAAACTTTACTCCAGATTGTCTAAGTGTCACCCTACTTCTGCTGTTCTCTACAGCAGCCTTAACAAGTCCTGAGCGATTCTCAGCACTTTCAAAAGGACCTGCCTTTTAGTTCTATAAGTAGAGAGTTAAAGAGACAAGACCATTTTTCCAAAAAGAGAAGAGAAACGCAGGAGAACGATTTCAAGTATTTTGCACAAAGTAATCAAAAAAGCACAGCTAGGACTATCTCCAAAATGGCGTAGCACATAAGGATTCGTCTGGGTGCTATCAGCACAGACGCCATTCAGAATCTGCTAAGCCGCTCCCGCCACTCATGAGAGATTCCATTACAGGAGAAATGGGATAGCAACACAATTATCTCAAGTCCAATTCTCCAAGCCCCATTGTGTCTGCAAACTGAGACCTGAGCCTGGATTACTATGGGCCGGGAGGGGGGAATTCAACTCACCCTTCCCTGAATGCACTAAGCTTTTTCCATCAGAAAGAGGAAAGAAATAAGAGAGAGAGAAAAACAAGAAAAAAAAACAGGGTTTGGATAGCTTGCGATTCAAAAGATTGGCCTTGGGTGGCTCAAAGCAGCAGATGCCTCAGTAGCAAAGAGGTCTCATGCCGTCTGGAGAACTTGCCCCTTAACAACAGAGAGGAGAGGGGGGAAAAAAAGAGAAACTCGGGGTATACAGGACAACAAAAAGGCAATTCGAAGCACATATGAGAGGACAATGCTAATACGTGTCCAAAAGTGCCTGTGTGGGGAGTGCATGGCTGAGTCTTGAGCAGAATCTGTTCGCGGTGCCTAGTTCCTCTTGTCTGTCATTGTGTAGTATAAAATGATGCAATTATGAGCAAGGACCAATGCATTGCAGTATTACGTTGGCTTAATATTGCAAAAGCTACCAGGCGAAAGTCTTTTGGGACTTCACTTTGAACTAGCTGAATGAGGATATACATTTAATAGCAGCTTTCTGATTGCAGTTAAAGGTGTGTCATCGATTCAGTCCAAAAACAATTACGTTGTTTGACTTTATTATTTGTGGAAAACTCTCAGATGGATCGTCTTTGGCTGTAACTGCACTGACAGCAGAACAGACTGTTATGACACCCGCCAATGGCTTTATTCCACTGTTGCTGTGTTCCAAATTTCAGACTATTCAAACAGGTCATTCAATTTTATTACATATTGCTACATTGTATCCAAAATTTCTATTGTCTAAAGTTCACCCATTGATTTATTTTATTTTATTTTATTTTAATGTTTTTTTTTTTTTTATTTAGAAGTTGCACTTGAAAGTCGTTTTGCATTCAAAAGTTCCTACATTTAAAACTTTTGAGCAAGTGTGCTTAGAGTCACCAGATATTGCGTAGTTTTGTTTTTTGTTCTTCTTCTTCTGTGATACATCCCTTGAATAAACAACATCCTCCATTGACAATTACTTGCAAAAGTTCTTGCTGAGCTTCAGAGCAGGTTTTAAGTTTCAAACATTAGGCATTTTACTCTTTGTACATGCAACAAAAGCATTGTTAGCAATACTCTCCCAAACTCCGACATAGTGAGATATGTGATAACACAGTTAATTACGTCCTGGTAGATAAACCATGTGGAGGACTTTGAAAAGAGCCCAGGAGTGAGCTGACGTAACACTGCTTGGTTATCAGAGCTTCCGAACACAATCCCAGTTTGAAACCTGTCGACATATTTTATAAGCTTGTTAAGTGGAAATAAAAGGTGTGCACTGAAGAAAGGAGACCGCACGCCCAAACTTTGAAGCTTTTATCCTCCTTCTCTCCTCAGACAAAAGGGATTTCAGTGGCACTAATTATACCAAGGGTAATAATAAAAGGAGCGAAAGGAAATCCCATTTTTGCCCCATACTGAGGTTTGACCCACAGCTTGACCTCCCTACCGGAGGGGAGGAGCGTTTGATTAGCGATCAAATGATTAGTGGGCTAGCGACTAGAAATCTCCACTGTGGGGAGAGATTCACAAGCTCCGTTACACAAGCTTTATAGTTAGTCACAAAAATTGGTGGGGAGTGTGTATTCTTCTGAAGTTCCTCTAATATGCTTTACTTTCTTTTAAGTTCAGACAGATCGCATCTTTAATTTAACATGCCAAAATCCAAATCTCTAACTTTTGCTCTGCGTTTCAGTGCGCTATATCCTCACATCCCAAAAGACACAGATGTAGCGACGGGAGTCCAAATATCGTAAGAGGCATTATTATGTGCTGTTTTTAACTGATGTAGCTCCATATGAGCAGACCCGCAGATTCCCACAGCGCCAGCCATTCATTCTAAAAACACGTTTGTTTATTAGACCACTGGTTCTCAACTACCCAAAAATGGTCTGTACTGATGTGTACGGCAATAAAAAAACCATGCTAAATTCAACTAATAGATTGAATGTAGCAATATAATTGTGCATAGTTAGCATGCAACATGATCTGATGAGTATTCGTATGTATTTCCCCTAAAATGTGGTTCTGCCGCACATACATTTACTTAGACATTAAAACATAAAGACTAACTGATAGAATCTAAATTGCAAATTGTTTGCGTACGAACAACTTTATAGATTTTCAAAGTTATGAATCTTTATTTAGTATGTGACATTTTAATTCATGGGAATGTTTATATTTATGATCAATGACATTATGTTTTTAGCTTAACCAGTTGGCTCATTTACTTAACTTGAAATAGCATTTAATTTTATTCTTTGTGACTTGTGTTGCCTCCTCATTAAAAAAAAAAAAAAAAAAAAAAAAGATTACATAATTGTAATTTTATACAGTATATATATTATAATTATGTAATTGTTTGAAAGGCATTAAATCGTAGGCTGCCAAGAGCATGAAATCATCCAAATTAAATTGTGTTTGATAAACAATTCTAATAATGTGCTGGCTAACCATTTAAGTGCTGAATCAACCAGTTGAAAACCTCTATCTTTGACATTTTGGCTAATTTGTTTATGCTTTAAGTTACCAATAAGAGTGTCTAATCAAAACTCCATTTAACATTTTACCTTGTTTAAATCCATTTTCACTCAAAATCAAACATACCCAATGCAAAAAATAGCAGAATGTGTAATGATTATGCAAGTTATTCTGCGTGACACTTGAAATTAATTCACTGGTA
Organism: Spinibarbus caldwelli; assembly: GCA_039654775.1. Lineage (NCBI taxonomy): Eukaryota > Metazoa > Chordata > Actinopteri > Cypriniformes > Cyprinidae > Spinibarbus > Spinibarbus caldwelli. The sequence goes on along the minus strand of CM077246.1, from coordinate 11,206,604 downwards.
ATGGTAAACAGCTTGACTAGATGAGAATAGGAGAAAAGCTCTTACTCTGTTTCTGTTTTAGCAGAAGAGCAGGGAAATCTAATTCAATTAATCTGCTCCTTCATTAGTAGGAGACACAGAGCAGGGAACAGGTAGAGAAACGTGAGAAAACAGCTGTAATCACCTGAGTCATCACAACTTCACAATATTGTTAGCTGTTCATAGTGTTTCTGTCCCCCCATGGGGCAGAATGTTGATGGGTACGGGACGCTCATCAGCGGTGAATTCCTTGGCCAGTTGCTTTATTTACACCTCTTTCTGCTCCCTTTCTGGAGCCCTCATCAACGGCTGAAAATTAGAGAAGTGAGGAGTGATTTGAAGATGATGATTTCAACATCGTCTTCCTGCTGCTTTTCTCTTTGTCACAGAAAATGGATCAGTTCAGTGGAGCAGATAATACTGTATTTTCCAATCTCAATTTTAGAAAATAATTACTTTTAAATTACTCAATTGTGAATTACAGAAAGAGCAACTTTCAGTATAGGCCATTTATATATATATATATATATATATATATATATATATATATATATATATATATATATATATATATATATATATATATACAATTTTTAGTTTTTTTTTTTTTGTTTTTTTGTTTTTCAAAATCAAATGCAATATGGGTTCTAACCAAAGCTGAACTCTTGAATTTACATGCTGTATGGAGAGTACAGTGACTGCTTTGATCGCTGTTCCTCAGACAGTTCTGTATACCTACCAAAAAATGGTCAAAGGTCACCAACAAGGACACAAGGGAGCCCGCAAAAGGTCTAAAGGGCCTGTAAGCAACAGCTGAACTATAGCAGGGTTTTTCTTTAATGTGAGATGCATTCCGCCCCTATTTTCTGTGAGATACAGAAAATATGGGTGGAATGCATCTATAAATGTATATTTTTGAATATGTAATATGCAATTCTTTATTCTGGTCCTGTAGTACACACACAGAGACAGCCTTGGGGGTCTCCTTCAAGTGACTCTGATGTGATAGCATGTCCTCTTTTATTTTGGGGTTACAGTGACCTCGGTATGTATTTCTCCTTGCGCTTTCACCTGAATGCTAGATGCTGATGCAGTACAAAGAGGAGAAAGAGAAGAATGAGTTGCGCTTTTGTTGTTGTACCTGATTGCTATCCCTCTTTGTGGTTATGGTTTCTTCTAATTGGACAGGACTAACGTGGCCTACTTAACCCAGCCAAACAATGGATTTGGAGGTCTGTAATTGGTTGAGAGGGCTCCTCACAGTAGCGCATGACCAATTAATCATTGCCACCGAGAGAGGTGGGCAAGAAAGGAGAAAAACAAGTTAAGAGGTGGAAATTGACTGCTTTTTTTAGTTCGTCTCTCCAGTCAACATTTCAAAGCGTTTTAAAAAAGTTGATTGGGAGTTTTTCCAGAAATCCTGCCTTTTATTTTCCTTGCTTTCACTCCTACTCTCACATGTTTTGTTTCCTAATGGAAATTATTCTGATGAGGGGGTTGACGAGAAAAAAGGCAGACTGTGTTAGAGACGGTGTTGGTTTGTTTTCAAAAGGGATGAAAAGAAGCAAATCCCCTCTAACTATTAGCAAAAGAAGAGACAGAAATTATTTCTCGGTTAATAACAGTAGGCACTACAAAGACTGGCTAATCGCGCTGCTCTTTGAGTATCACAGCGGTGCTGAACTGTGGGAGGCTGGAGTAGTAGACTTCTTAAACGCAAGCACCCTGGAGGTATTCTTCCGAAAGCAGATGAGTGGAGCCTGACATCATTTCCTGCAATAAGAAAAAACAATGAAGTTAGCAGAAGTTGTGCAAAATATAGAAAGTTGTACAAAGTAGATACAAACACATTTGAAGAGGCAGTACCCTACACACCATGTGTCTGGATGCTAAGTGTACATGGCATGTAATTATTAAGCATTCCAAATGCTACTATTCAGTACAATTTAAATGTTAATATCAAGACAGCATTGAATATCCTCGTTTTTTAGCTCCATTTAAAGCATTATTGTCTTAACATGTATATATATATATATATATATATATATATATATATATATATATATATATATACATATATATATATATATATATATATACACACACACAATGGGGAAAAAAAATATTTGATCCCCTGCTGATTTTGTATGTTTGCCCACTGACAAAGAAATTATCAGTCTATAATTTTAATGGTAGGCTTATTTGAACAGTGAGAGACAGAATAACAACAACAACAACAACAACAACAAAAATCCAGTTCAAAAAAGTTATCAATTGATTTGCATTTTAATGAGTGAAATAAGTATTTGATCCCCTATCAATCAGCAAACTTTCTGGCTCCCAGGTGTCTTTTATACAGGTAACGAGCTGAGATTAGGAGCACTCTCTTAAAGGGGTCATATGATGCGATTTCAAGTTTTCCTTTCTCTTTGGAGTGTTACAAGCTGTTTGTGCATAGATAAGATCCCTGAAGTTGCAAAGACTAAAGTCTCAAAACCAAAGAGATATTCTTTATAAAAGTTAAGACTCGACCATGCCCCAACATGTCTACGTCACGGTGTGGGGAGATTTGAAAAACACCAGCCAAACGTAAACGCAAAGAAAGAGGGCGGGACTTTTATTCTTGCTGTAGTGTTGTTACTGCTGCTGGAGCCATGTCGTGGAGACGCTGTGTTTCGTTGTGAAAGCAAAACTACTTTGTTTTGGCTTCCAAAAGAGGACACAACTAGAAATGAGTGGTTAAGTTGTATTTATAACACTGTTCCAGAACAGTTCAACCCAAATATTCAAGTGTGCAGCACATTTTACGGAGGACTATTTCCTGAACCTGGAAGTAGCCTGCCAGCTTTGCTCAAAGACTGTTTCTATAAAGTGGGGCAATTCCAACTTTGCAAGGACAGTCTGGCACTTCTGACTCACAGCCTGTAAGTATGTTTTCATATTTAAAGAATTTGCCACTGACTATTCAAACGCGAGTTTTGAGCTGTGTAGAGTAGTGCTTGTTGTTTGTTGTTTCTCCAATCACAAATGCAGACATGGTAATGTTGCATCGCGCCGCGTAAAAAGACAGTATAAGTCATTATAATCAGTACTTATGTCCCCACTGGATGCAACAAATGCCTCGTTTATTATGGGCTTTATTGTTTTTGTGTTGTTGCGCTGGGACACAGCACCACAATACGGTAAGGGGCGTAACATTTCCGTCTCATGCTTGAGGTATTCGGCCAATCACAACGCACTGGATAGCTGGCCAATCAGAGCACACCTCCCTTCTCAGAACCATGAGCTTTGTAAAAATCGTCACGTTTCAGAAAGGTGGGGCATAGAGGAGCAACAATAATGTACAGTATGTGGAAAATAATGTTTTTTGAACCTTAAACCGCATAAACACATTGCATTACACCAAATACACAAAATAATGTTTTTTTTTAGCAATGTCATATGACCCCTTTAAAGGGAGAGCTCCTAATCTCAGCTTGTTACCTGTATAAAAGACACCTGTCCACAGAAGCAATCAATCAATCAGATTCCAAACTCTCCACCATGGCCAAGACCAAAGAGCTGCCCAAGGATGTCAGGGACAAGATTGTAGACCTACACAAGGCTGGAATGGGCTACAAGACCATCGCCAAGCAGCTTGGTGAGAAGGTGACAACAGTTGGTGTGATTATTCGCAAATGGAAGAAACACAAAATAACAGTCAATCTCCCTCGGTCTGGGGCTCCATGCAAGATCTCACCTCGTGGAGTTTCAATGATCATGAGAACCGGGAGGAATCAGCCCAGAACTACACGGGAGGATCTTGTCAATGACCTCAAGGCAGCTGGGACCACAGTCACCAAGAAAACAATTGGTAACACACTACACCGTGAAGGACTGAAATCCTGCAGTGCCCGCAATGTCCCCCTGCTCAAGAAAGCACATGTACAGGCCCGTCTGAAGTTTGCCAATGATTCAGAGGAGAACTGGGTGAAAGTGTTGTGGTCAGATGAGACCAAAATCAAGCTCTTTGGCATCAACTCAACTCGCCGTGTTTGGAGGAGGAGGAATGCTGCCTATGACCCCAAGAACACCATCCCCACCGTCAGACATGGAGGTGGAAACATTATGCTTTGGGGGTGTTTTTCTGCTAAGGAGACAGGACAACTGCACCGCATCAAAGGGACGATGGACAGGGCCATGTACCGTCAGGGCCAGGGCATTGAAGCCAGCCAGGGCATTGAAAATGGGTCGTGGATGGATATTCCAGCATGACAATGACCCAAAACACACGGCCAAGGCAACAAAGGAGTGGCTCAAGAAGAAGCACATTAAGGTCCTGGAGTGGCCTAGCCAGTCTCCAGACCTTAAAGGGTTACTCCACCCCAAAATGAAAATTTTGTCGTTAATCACTTTCCCCCATGTCGTTCCAAACTCGTAAAAGCTTCGTTCATCTTCAGAACACAATTTAAGATATTTTGGATGAAAACCGGGAGGCTTGTGACTGTTCCATTGACTGCCAAGTAATTAACACTGTGAAGGCCCAGAAAAGTATGAAAGACATCGTCAAAATAGTCCATCTGTCATCAGTGGTTCAATCTGAATTTTATGAAGCGACGAGAACACTTTTTGTGTGCAAAAAAAAATCGACTTCATTCAACTTTTTCTTCTCTTTCATGACATTTCCTGCAAGCGCGTTCATGAGTTCACGAGCAACGCCTTCCGGGTACTCTGTCTGTATGACATGGGTGTAAGTGATTAATGACAATTTCATTTTGGGGTGGAGTAAACCTTTAATCCCATAGAAAATCTGTGGAGGAAGCTGAAGGTTCGAGTTGCCAAACGTCAGCCTCGAAACCTTAATGACTTGGAGAGGATCTGCAAAGAGGAGTAGGACAAAATCCCTCCTGGGATGTGTGCAAACCTGGTGGCCAACTACAAGAAATGTCTGACCTCTGTGATTGCCAACAAGGGTTTTGCCACCAAGTACTAAGTCATGTTTTGCGAAGGGGTCAAATACTTATTTCACTTTTTTTGTTGTTATTCTGTTTCTCACTGTTCAAATAAACCTACCATTAAAATTAAAGACTGATCATTTCTTTGTTAGTGGGCAAACGTACAAAATCAGCAGGGGATCAAATAATATTTTCCCCACTGTATATATATATATATACAGTATATATCAAAGTTGTCCTAAAACCTAAAACCAAAATGCGTTCTTGTCTTAGGACAACCTTGATTAACTTTTTTGATCCATTTCAATTTAGACTACAGTATATAGGCATATTTATATATATGTATGTATGTATATGTGTGTATGTATACTGTATATATATCTATATACATATATTTATATATGAGTCTTCATTTTTTGTGCAGTGTGATCATATTTACTGTAACCTCTGTATCTTCAGTCTCTCAGTGCTTTTGATAATTTGGTTTATCTTCCTGAATCTGACACAGAATCAGTTGGTAAATATGCTGCTGTAGGATGCTCTGCCATATGTCTTGGTAAATTGAGGATTGTGTTTGTTCCGCTCAGATCACCTGCAGTGTGGTAATTCTATCAACAGCTCAAGAGAGAGACACAACAATGCTATTTCACAGTCCTCCGTTATGGTCAGAATCACAACCATGTTTGGCTTGCTACAAAATTGCTAAGCTTTTATGAGGTCTAAGATGAACAGAGTTTTCCCTGCCGTGGGGTCACGCGCCGTCACGTCTTTGTCGCGCCATAATTAAAGATCAGTTGGGTAACAGAGTTCCTGCTTGTCAATCAGGATATGCAGGAAATAGGAAATCAAAGAGTCACATCAGGGCCTTGTCTGCCGTATCACAGGGGGATAAATTGGGATTTCGAAGATGGGGGAATCAGTGGGTTTATATCAGAAACATGACTCTTTGGTTGCATTTTATTTTGTGATTTTCACTGGAACGGAGAGTGGCCACAGCAACTTATGCCATCTGTGCTACATTTGCAGTGTTAATTTTTTGTTTTGGTCTTATTTTATTCTGAAGAAAAAAAGTAAGTATTTCATCAAAATCATGAATTTATTCAGTTTTATGCAGACAAAAATGGCATCTAATTTTAGCTTTTTTCCTTTCATATTTTGTCCATTTTTGTTTTAATAACAGTCATTTGATTTTTGTCATCATGTGCATTTTTGTCATCATGTGCATGTCATCATGTTCAGTGTCGTCCTTCAGTGTTAACCAAAAAACAAAACTTACTCACACTCAGGCCTTCCAAGATGGGACAAATCTATCTTTAAGACATTTTTGACTTCAAATCGTTACTTCTGGCTAAAATACAAGTACTGTAGTGTCAATTATATGTGATGATTTTATCAGCTGTTTGACTGGACCCATGTGGATTACTTGTTTTTATTATCACTTTTTGGACTCTCATTCTGATGGCACCCATTCACTGCAAAGGATCCATGGTGAGACAGTGATGTAATGCTAAATTTCTCCAAATCTGATCTAATCTACATCTTTGCTGGCCTGGGGGTGACTAAATTTAATTTTAAGGTGAATTATTCCTTTTAAAGTGTTCAAAGATAAACTTGAATGGACATACAAGTGAAGGCGGAGCTCCATTGTGGATCGTTCCGGCCCAGTTTAACCACGATTGGCATGTTCTTGTGTAAAATATCTATAATAACATTCATGCAAAAAGCTGCATCAGTGACTTCTTAGTGATCTCAAATTTTGCTATACATGAGCTCCTCTTGCATCAGGGAACAAGCAAGCCGCTGAGTTCGCAAAAAAAGAAGTCAAGGCTGGAGAAATAATTATGATTAAGTAGAGTATGGCATTACTCCACCCTCCTACTAAATCACAGGCCCGGCTGGTGAGAGCAGGTTCACTCGTCATGGAATTAATTGAATCCAGCATGGGGCCTCTGACCCACATATTATAAATACAGAGACAGCACAAGTCTCACGCCTGTACAACACCTGGAAGGAGAGAGGGAGGAGGTGCACAGGTGTAATCAGTCACCTTTTCATCTGCTTGCAAGTTCACATGCAAAGACTTTTCACATTCCTTCATTCTGACATATCCCAGAGCCCACCATATGGGCAACCCAACCTTGAGCCATGCTGCCAAGGAGTTATTTCATATGGCATGTAATGGGTTACAGTACTTTCATGCTAGGGCACAGGTGAGGCCATGACAAAGAAGAACAAGGGTTCTTCACAGAATATAACATCTGATTAAATGCTGCATGACTTAATATTGCACTTAATATTGCATCCTAATTAATCATGACGCAATAAAGATGAAAAAGTGATCTCTTTCAAGCAAATCTGTTTTTTGTTTGTTTGTTTGTTTGTTTTGTGGTTTTTCAAATCTTGGCCTATTCATATATTATATATTATTTTATTTTACTATTTTTAATTGAAAGAAAAGCATAGATTGTTGACTGGTTTTCATGTTGGTTTGCTCTGGGTGAGTGCATTTGTTTGCTTGTTTGTTTGTTTGTTTGTTTGTTTGTTTAGCAATATTAGAATCTTTCTATTAATATTTATTATTTTATATTATTATTATTATTATTATTATTATTATTATAAGGAAAAGCATAGATTGTCAACTAATTTTTATATTGGTTTCTCAGTTTGCTCTAAGTGAGGGCCATACTTATTTATTTGTTTGTTTATTTGTTTATAAATCTTAGTCATTTTATTAATACGTTATTTATTTATTTATTTATTTATTTATTTATTTATTTATTTATTTAAATGCTTTCAATATTGATCTTTGGTAACACTTTAGAATAGGGAACACTTATTCACTATTAACTACAACTTTTCCCTCAATAAATTCCTAATTTGCTGCTTATTAATAGTTAGTAAGGTAGTTGTTAAGTTTAGGTATTGGGTAGGATTAGGGATGTAGAATAAGGTCATGTAGAATAAGGCATTAATATGTGCTTAATTACTACTAATAAATGGCTAATATTCTAGTAATATGCATGCTAATAAGCAACTAGTTAAGAGACCCTAAAATAAAGTGTTACCTGATCTTTTTATTATTATTATTATTATTATTATTATTATTATCATATTTTATTATTTATTATTGTTTTAAAGAAAAGAATTGATTGTCAGTTTGTTTTTATTTTGGTTTCTAGGTTTGCTCAGAGTGAGGACCATAATTGTTTGTTTGTTTGTTTATAAATCTTAGACATTTTATTATATTGTTTATTTATTTGTTATTTTATTTATTATTGGTTTCTGTCCATTTTTTAAAATCATTATTTATTTATGTTAACTTATTTAGTTTACATTTTTTAAGTGAATGATTACTGTATGACTATTAAACGTACTTGAAAAGACCATCTCTGTAAGCCTATGGTGTTTTGACTGTCATGTCACACAGCGGTTTGTGGATAGACAAACTGCTTGTCGCTAGATACTCGTCGCATTGCGGCTGGTTAGGAGAAGCTGTAAAAGGGAGAAAGAGTCAGCAAAAACTTGAGCTCTAAGATTAAGTTTAAGATTTCCCTGATGCAGTAACAATAACACATACTTAATTACTAGTCAGCTGTCCCTCAAAGGTTCAGTCGGTGCACCAGCAAATCTTAGGGATTAAATGCACATATATTAACCTCTTCTTTGAGATCATCTTGCATAGCTTGTGTAACTCCAGGGAAGGTCTTCTGAAATTGCTGAGGTTGAAGTTTGGGTGAAGTATAAATTAATTTTTATTTATAGAAAGGTAAAAAAAATATATATATATATATATATATGAAACTTTGCTAGGGTTTGAGCTGAGATTATTAAGGTGATGAGCATTGCCTGTGAAAAGTGGGTGGAAATCACTTGACTTCTGTACACAGTGAAGGGTAAAAGAGCTCGGGGCAAAAAGTGAGTTCATATTGTCAGTCTGTTTCTCTCAGAGGAAGGAGGCAGAGGCAGAGGTGTTCTATGGGTCTCTCTTCTCTGGAGGTGAGAGGTGGCGTATTCGTTCAGTAGAGCTAACAGGGACGCTATGTGACCTTTTCAACAAGGGTGATGAACAGCTTCGGGCGAGAGACTGACCTTTCAGCCCCTGCAACTTCCATACACCTTCTGAGATATGAACCTCCAGCTCTATATGCACAATGAAACACATACACACTAATACACCAAGCCGCACATGCTATGCTATTTGTGCTCAGCAGGACCCTGACCCTTGTACCTGCCTTGCTTCGTTTTGTGAAGACCTCCATGACTTTCTTGAACAGCCAATGGGCACCACCATGACGGCTTCCTACTTCTGTTCAGGAAAATCTTTTAAAATATAATGGTGAGATAAATAAGAGCTCAGTTTCGATGTGCTGTTGTTGGTTGCTTTAAAAGATTTTTTTTTTTTTTTTTTCCCAAAGAAATGTTGTCTTATTATATATAGAAACTAAACAGCACCCTTTCATTTCATGCCAAAGCAGGATGAAAGAAAAGAAGCATGTTAGTGTTTTTAAAATGAACATATCCTCTTTGCATTTTGTTGAAAATTCTAAAACAAAATGGCAATGTTAAAGGGATAGTTCACCCAAAAATTAAAATTCTGTCATTAATTACTCACTTTCATGTCGTTCCGAGCCCGCAAGACCTCCGTTCATCTTTAGAACACAAATTAAGATATTTTTGATGGAATCTGAGAGCTCTCAGACCCTCCCATAGACAGCAAGGGTCCTTATATGATCAAGGTCCAGAAAAGTACCAAGATGATCGACAAAGTGGTCCATGTCACATCAGTCTGTCAACTGTAATTTTTGGGTGAACTATCCCTTTGATGTATATAACAGCACTTTATCACTTTTGTATATTAATAGCATGTGCAAACACATTTATCTGGAATTAAGTAATTATGTAGAATAATATGCAGTATGACTTTTTTATTATTATTCATTTAATGTACATTACTGTTCAAAAAGGTTTTTTTTTTTTTTTTTTTTTTTTTTTTTTTTTTTTTAATAATGGTCCTATGCTCACCAAGACTGAATTTATTTGATAATCAAAAAGTAGTTTTGCAATAGTATTAAAGTTTTAAACAAATGTTTTCTACTGTAATATATATCAGCAAGATTCTTCTTTTTTCTTTTTCTTTTTTTTTTTAAAGTCTCATGTTCATCAAGGCTGCATTTATTTAATCAAAATACAGACAAAAACAGTAATATTGTGAAATATATTATTTCAAATAATCGTTTTCTATTTTAATCTACTTTAAAATATTATTTATTTCTGTGATGCAAAGCTGAATTTTCATCAGCCATTACTCAAGGTTTTAGTGTCATTTCAGAAATTGTTCTAATATGCTGATTTATTATCAGTGTTGTAAACAGATGTGCAGCTTAATAGCTTTTGGAACCTACTGTATGATACTTTTTTTCAATATAATTTTTATCAATTTATCACATTCTTGCTGGATAAAAGTATTAAATTCTTTCAAAAAAGAAAAAAAAAATACTGACCCCAAGCTTTTGAAAAGTAATTTATATTTTTACAATAGATTTCTACTTTAAATAAATGTAGTTCTTTTCACTTTTATTGATCTAAGAATCATGGAAAAAATATCACAGGCTGAATATCACACACACACACACACACACACACACACACACACACACACACACATACCCAGTTTATTATTAAAGTGAGCATCCTTTTCTTGTTTTCTCTGACACTTTAATGTAGACCTTTCCTTGCATTTGATCTTCTCAACATGTCTCTTCATTCCCAAGTGCTGACCATGCAAATCTGACCTCGGCACACACAGAGACTTATGCTCACCCGCTAGTGGATACATGGCATGCATCGCTGATTGAATGTTGACTAGAGTTGTGGGGCCCAAGTGAAGGACAACATCATTAGGCTCAATATGAATCGTAGCAAACAACAGCAGCCCATCCACAGGCATCAGTGTGATTCATTGGCTCTCAGTGCTGATAGGACCATTTAATTGTACTGAGCCTCTCCTCTCAGAGGCCGTCTGTCAAACGCCAGCGAGGAGAGGAGGGTGTGGGTGTCTTTGTGGAAGCAGAAACATTTGAGCAGATGTAAATAAATACACAGAAGCAGATGCTTGCACATAGGGGTGTTTAAAAAGAACAAAAGCCTTTTTCCCTCTAAGTAGCCACTGAAATTACTACAAGCACTGAATTTTCAAGACACAAAAGTGACAACAAAATGGTGTAATTTGGTATGAATTTTGTTTCACTTATGTAAAACAGACACATCAAGCGATTAAACTCCCACGTGCTGTATGTGCATCATGTCCCCAATGACAACCACATAGATTATACTTTGCTGTACATAGAAATCTTGTTGTTTCACAGATATACTGTTTATGTGAATATGCAGACTATTACTTATACACAATTTGAAATGTAAAGGTCATGCAGGCATGACTGTGCCTCACTGACTCATGTTCTCATAAACTATTTCCTATATATGTGTACAAAACCACATTTTGTGTAAATATACAATTGTCAGAGGCTAGGAATATGTAACACGTCCTAGTATGTAGCTTTGGAAAGTACTGTGCAAATGTAATGTAAATGGACTAGTCAAATAAATTATTCACATATTTTAAGCAAGATATTTACATATATGCTGCTGTTCATTACCAAGTTTTCAGCTCTGAGAGTTTATATTTTATTGAGTTTATTTAGAAAGTATAAATTTATCTGTTTAATTTATTGCTGTCGTTCTAATGGCCATCTTCATTGCTTTTGTGTCAGAAAAACAGATCTAACTGGAAAATTAGAAGCTTGCATGTGTTTGTGTGATTTTGTAATGTTTTTTGAAAGTATTCTTTAACAGTAAGATTGACGATTTGAAATATTATTGCAATTAAAAAAAAACATTTTCATAAGTTCTAATATAATTGTAATATATTTTAAAATGTTATTTATTTTTTGTAATGGCAAAGCTGAATTTTCCACAGCTGTTAGTGTCACATGATCCTTCAGAAAGCCATTACGGCATATTATTTTTATGTATTTTTGTTGCTTTAAAAAGTGTAAAAGTTAGATTGACACATTACTGATAATAATGTGGACACTTGTCAGTTACTAATAATTTTGCATCTAATGAATTTGTCTTCAGTCTTTTCATGCATATTGTGTATGAAAATGTGAATGAAAAAAAAATATGAGAAGAGGCTGGTGTATCAGCAAACTCTGCATTTGTTAATGTTCCTAAAATGAATTTTTAATGGGTCTTACCTTTAATAAATCATAATAAATTGAATTACTATTCACTTCTAATGCAGCATATGCTTATATTTGAATAAATGAAAAATTTTGTACATTAATCTTCATAATGTAAACCTTTTCAAATCATGTGTCTACAAACACTACTCATAAAACCTTCCAAGTCACCTTCAAGACAATGTACATTATGCTTCAGTTCTCTTCAGTATGCTTTTTTACCATTTTTTTTTTTTTTACCATTCTGTGTCTCATTTCTCTCGTTTCATGCTCGACTTCAGTCTATTTATGGATATGATGAGGAAAGAAGAGGGAGTAAGACAGAGAAATTGCATTTTACCACTAATGAGAAGCATATACTTTTTAGACAGAAGTAGGATTTTCTCCAGTAATATTCAGTTAGAAGAATATTGCTGAGTCTCCTCTAGCTTGCATTTAATCTTATTGTTATGACTGCACACTCACATTATTTCCCAATTAAGTCGTGAGCTCTTGTAATTGGACCCGCGGATTGACTAGAGCATCCAGATGTTACTGTCATATGGCAGAGAGTGGGACTTATTAAATTGATGAGGAAAAAGACACAATATTGTCTGGACGACACTGTCTAATTAGCAAAGGACACTCTCAATTCAGTCACCTTGAAAAGACAGTTCAGGTAAGGCTTCGTTTCTATGGTGACCCTGATCTCAGCTCCATACAAAATACTGTAAAAATAAGGCCTGCAAATAGATGCATTCAACCTTTCCTTTTTAGCTATATGGCAATATGTCAGTTTTACACCAAATAACTGCATCTGTTATAATAATAAAAAGAAGAATTGGAAGAAGACTTAATTTTAGATAACACTTTATTTTATGGTGTCTTTGTTACATTGCAAAACCTAACCCTACTTGTAGTTAATTAATATTATTATATATGTATAATTACACTGTAACAACAACACCTTAAAATAAAGTGTAACCAGATTTTGCATTTTATTTATTCATTTATTTATTTATTTATTTGATTTTTTCATAAAGTGCCAAATTCTCTAAAAGTTTTCTTATAAACAAAGTATAAATATTACATTTTGATGTACAGTGTATGTACTGTATATGCAAATACATTAATATGTATGCAACAACCAGCTTTATATAATCTCTCTATACACCAAAGGGTCCAGGCCAAGAATAGTCGAAGACCCTTCATATAAATACAACTGGCCAATATAATAAGTCATCTAATAAATAAACATAAATGTGACTAATGGCTCTGGGATAAAAAAAAAATAAAAAAAACTACTTTAAATGGGTGACACATTCTGCATAAGAGTGTGTGAGTGTGTATTTGTTTGAGTATTAAGACAACATATCCTTTCCACAACATTCCTCCATGTTTAACATTAAGACAGATGAAGACTTAATACGAGTTAAATTACCTAATAGTAGTGGGATTTTTTTCTTGCTATCCAAGACGTCTCGACTTACTTCTTATTACACTTACAAATATTGAATTCATGAATAATTTAACCTACCGCCCACACCCAAATGGTGCAATTGACTTCATTATTTATTTTCCAGCGCTTCAATAATTAATGCTATGTGTAGGAGAGCTTCTTGCTCTGGCTGGCTTTCTTATAATTAAACCAGCTGCCAGTGCTATGACGTCCTCTATCATTAAAAGCATTAGTGAGATTAGAAAGTTTGTCTGTACTTCTGTTTACCCTCGTCTTAGTTTCTCTTAGATTATTGTCTCTCTCTCACACAAAAAAACATAGAAATGGACTCATAAGACTGTAGAGATTATGACCCTAGAGAATGCAATAATCACTATATATATATATATATATATATATATATATATATATATATATATATATATTTAAATAGGTAATAAGCTCTTCTTCATTCTTAACCTTCATCTCACATTTCAGTGAGAGAACAAAGAACAAAGCCATTATGATGCAACTAGCTAATCTGCATTAGCTTATTGCATCAAGTCCACATTTGGAGTCCAGTCACAATTAAATGATAAAACTAGTCACATCCATTTCTGTGATTGTGTATGCTGGAGGAGAGATGAAAAATGCCAAGAATATATGATTTATGTGCATTCTCTGTTAAGTGCCCCCTTTTACAAAAAAATATAAGCCTTTGTAATAAATGGCTCTTTCAAGCATTACACAAATCAATAGCATCTAAAAATGGCTACTCCTCTCTTCTCGACCATCCTGCTTTTAAAAGTGCAGACATATTGAATTAAGGACACTCTCACCCATCCATCGCTTTTTGTCCGAGATAAAGTTCAGCTTTTTGTTTTTACTTTACATCTTCTTTTTTGTGCTGGTGGTCTAAAAACATTTCTCACTGGCCCTTAAAAAACTCTTTTGCCTGTTTTCAAAAAGTTTTTATATTTTTCCTGCCATAGACACACAGAAAGTTATTTAAAAAATAGGAAGTTCTGAATGAATAGTTTTAGGTTTACAGGTTTTTAGGTTAGATCAGAGTGCACTGGCTAAACTGAAGTTGTTTCACAGACAAAGGACTGTCAAGCGTTGTACAGTTCTCCTTTTCTCCCCTGTTATTTGACCGTTTTATATTAGCACATTCTCCAAAACACAGTTTTGACCTTAGGGAGCTCAAGATGTCATTCAAATGGTTCAACAGCTGTCTGTCAAACCTGTGTCCAAGGGGACAAGAGAAAATTCTTTGCAGCGTTAAATTACCCTCTGTCTGTGTTTTCAGGGAAAATGTTGATGTTGTTTAGACGGAATTGGAAGAAGCTCATGTGGGGACATGCTATTTCTCTCATGAATAATCCTATTTCATGAATAAATGGTTTTATTATAGGACCATGTTTGATGCACATGATGCCATGCCAAAAAATGTCAGTCTGAGGCATCTCTTGGATGATGAGGATTCAGGCACTGACACTGAAATATCAGTCCTTGTGTATTTATTACTGAAGGCTTTTTACTTGAGCGCTTGCTGGGAGCAGCTTTAATTTATGCCTGTTTGATTGGACATCATCATGTTGCACACAGTGGCTTTCAACTGGTTTTGCTTTGAGACCTAGATTTTTACAGGTGGTGAGTACAAATACAAATGTACAAATGTTTGCATAAACAACATTTATAATAAACAAAAATGTCCTTGTGGTCAAACATTTAAATGTATCAATATTACCATAATTGCATAGGCTTAAAGCAATGATTCTTAAGAATAGCTAAACACCATTGTGGCTTATTATTAAAATACTATTGACCCTTATGAGTCAGCTCTTTAAGTGATTCAAAAACATACAGCGCAACCAGTATAGTCTGATTCTTGAACAAATGACGAGTGAGCTGGTCATTTTAGTGAATCAAAACACACACAGGTTGTCCGATTCCCAAACACATGACACTTATGACTAATTGTGAGACATAACGAATGAAATATTACCATATTTTTACATTTAATTTAATTTATTTAATTTTTATTTTATTTTATTTTAATTATTTTATTTTATATATGGTGTATAATAATTATTATTAGATTGTATTTATGATACCTCTAAAAAAGTAAAAATCATCACATTTATATTAGTTTATTGATTGTTATAAATATGATTTATCACTGAATGTGCTTAATAATTCGTCCTCTTTTTTTAACCTACTTAAATATACTAGTATGGCCAAAAGTTTTAAATAATTAAGATTTTTTATATATGTTTTTGAAAGACGTCTCATATTTTCTCCAAAGCTACACTGATCAAAAATACAGTAAAACAGTAATACTGTGAAATATTATGACAATTTAAAAATGACTGTTCTATAGAAACATTTCTTATTATCGATGTTGAAAACAGTTGTGCTGCTTCATATTTGTGTGAAATTTGTGATACACTATCATTCAAAAGTTTTGTATAAGATAACAAAAAGATATATAATTGAATTTAGCAAAGACACTTTAAATTAATCAAAAGTGACAGTAAAGGTATTTATAATGTTACAAAAGATTTCTGCTTCAAATAAATTTTTTCCAGAAAAAAGTAGTCTCCACAAATTCTTCAAGTTCTTTGAAATTGTAATAATATTTTACAATATTACTGTTTTAATGTATTTTTTATCAAAAACTGCAGGCTTGATGTATGTAAAATACTTTTCTCAAAAACATCTAAAAAATATTTATTATTCCAAACTTTTGACCACTAGTGTGTATTTCTGTTTGCTTTGGTTTGTAGGTTCCTTCAGCTCATTATCAAATCGCCAAAATATTTCTATCTTAGAGGAAAATGAAGGATGTCATGTAGCCCTACAATTGATAGCAACCATCACTCTAAAGAATGCAGATATGAGTCACTATAATGCAGATATGAGTCAGAAGGATATATTAAGACACTGTTGTGGAAAAGTTTTCAATCAGCGACAAAAAGAAATTTAATCAACCACCCATTTAGATCTGTGCTGTCTGTTTGCCATAATATAGAACTAGAAAAAATACACACTCGCTTCTCTATTTCTGTACCTCTGTATATAACAGGGTGCCACCACTGCAATCAGACCCAGGGCAGTAAAAGTGTCATGGACTAGCAAGAGTAACCGCTGGCAAAACCAGCTATTTCACAGAGGAACACATGCAGCCGAGCTTATCAATCAGTTGTAGCAGGGAGGTGGAGTCTACAGAGAACAGTCACACTACTGAATATCCTTATTACAAGCCTCTGGTATATACTGCAGGTGAATACACGGTGGATGAACACACTGCACATTCACAGAACATGCAATAAAACATTGGATGGGTTAGTGGAGCAGTGAATCATGAACATGAAGTCATGCCACAAACCTTTTCATTTACAATATAAAATGTAAGAAATGGCACATATTGACATATTGACATCACCTTGGTAAAAACAACAGCATAGCTGTCACCGGTGTATGAAAGTCCATTTCTGCCTTGGAGTAAAAAATAAATAAATAAAAAAAGGTGAATTTGTATCAAATTTATCAATTCATTTATAACATAAAATGCAAGAAATGGCACATATTGACATATTGACATCACCTTGGCTACTTTTTTTATGAAAGTCTATTTCTGCCTTGAAATAAAAATAAACTTTATCTATCAATAAATAAAAGGTTAATTTCCCACAACGGGTTTTTTTTTTCTCTCTCTCTTTTTTTATGTTGGGCTAATCTGGGTTGCATTTTCCAAAAGCATAGTTAGCTGTTGTTATCAACATATAGTTAAACAATTTGCCATTTCTTGAATGAATAGCTCCAATAAACATTTGCAAACAGCATAGAAATGTTGTTGCCTAGTTGGAACTACAGTTCTCAACCTGTGGTCTCATATTATTATGACATATGGACATACATGGATGCACTTGAACAAAATAAGCAAAATAGCATGTAGTACAGTCTCATTGTACATTTTTTAGTTTGTTGAATCACCCTTTTTAATAACAGTGTGTATGAGCGTAAGTGGGAAATCTCCAGAGAAATGTAGGGGAACCAGCAAAATACCAACAAAGAACAAATCAATTCTCAGATTCCATGTTTGTTATTTACAGCAATAGTCTGACATTAACTTGATGTCAAACTGATATCTAAAATGTAATAAGTAGTGTAACTATTTCAATTACTTTATTAATGTAACTGATTACATTTGATGTAAACCAGGCAGGGTAAACCTTACAGTACTGAACACTGATTACTGTCACTTTCGAAATCCTTCATCACTTGAATTAAGCAGAGGTGGAAAGTAACTAATTGCAAATACTTTCGTTACATTACTTGAGTACATTTTTACATAATTAAAGTATAATTTAAGTATAATTAAATTGTGGCACTTTTACTTTTACTTGAGTAGAATTAAACTAAAGTATTCAACTTCGCTACATTTATTTTCACCAAAAGTACAAAGTACCAAAAAAAAAAAAAATAGACAAAGAAGGCGCAGATGGAGAAACAGAGCAAGCCGGCTTTTTCACATACCATTGATATTACCAGAGCACACAGCAGTATACGTAAAAAGAAACTTGGTTGATAGAAGGACAGTTATTGCATGGATGGAGCAAGAACAATGTAAGTGTCTAAAATACATGCACATACAGTTCAGTTGAATGGTAAAAAATCGCCCTCTTCAACAGTGCAGTTAAACTAAATGTACGAAGCTAAAATAACTTAATTAACAACAACATTGAACAACAGAGCGCATGCATTTTTACGTGCGTCTGGCTGATAGATCAACCATGATTTATCTGTCATTCAGATGCATTTAAAATCACTTTTTCCGTGTGCATGCTTTGGATGTGTGTGCACATGGGCAAAGAAACAAGATAGTCTATGAATGACGGGACGATTTATTCATTTCCAGAACGAGACGATGTACGGAGTGCTAAACACTCTCATGCAGTGCATGTTTCATTCATACTCGAAACCGGAGGGCGAAAGTCCAAAACGGCCTCGTAGAAGTAATTTATAAAAACTTATGATGTGCAGGAAATCCCTAATATGGACAAAGGCATCCTGTTATCGCTGTAGCTGAAAAAAAGGTGATTTCAGGTCATTTCCAGGTAGTTAATATAGTATATGAATAATACAGTGCTAACTGACATAACATTTAATTCAGTATAGAAACTATTCTGCCTTATTATGTGTTTGTATAAATCAATCCTAAAATTGTCATTCGGAAAATACAGAAAAAAAAATAAAAAAAATAGAGAATAGAAATTATTGGTTATCGTCCAGCAGTGTTTTTGATTTCTTAGCCAGTTAAAAGACATAAGAAAAAATAAACCCTGTCAATTAGACCAAAGTCAAGGTTTTTTTTTTTTTCTTCTTTTACATTTCTGTCCCCCTCATTTCTGAAATGATGGCTACGCCCCTACCCCCTATGTGTGCAGTACAGAAAACAGAGCACGAGTCTTCTTGTGCATTCTTGTGAATGGTTAAAGTCATTAAAATGCGCACAAAGGAATCATTAAGAGGAACTGAACTTTTAATTTTATAACAAGTAGACAATTCCTGACCTTAAGCATCCTATTCCAGAATTGGAATAGATTTTGGATTCCCATTAGGTATGGGTTAACATGTTAAATAAAATGCTCTTTTTTTGTCCTACCGAAAAAATGTACCTGGAGTCCACCTTTGTTATTATAACAAACTTCACTTTCAATGTGATTTTAAACCATTCAAGTCAAGAAGACTCATGGGCTGTTTTCTCTGCTGCACACACATCCTTGTGTAAGTGTTCTTTAGCTTATTGATTTTCATTCATAGTATTCAGCTAACAATTAAATATTTTGCAATAAGATGATATCTAAGATTTTTGATTTAATAAATTATTTTTGTATTTTTTTAGCTTATTGGAATTGAAATTAGGAATTGACAAGAATCGGAATCATTAAAATTCAAACGATGCCCAACCTTACCCATACCCCACATTATTTTTTACTGGCACCTTTCTATTCACACCTATTAAACCCTTTCTTTTCTTTTAAACCTTCACTTACCCTTCTTTGCTTTTGCCCTTCTTAAAAACAACCACATAATCTTAATACGTGAATGTACTTTTCAAAATTAGTTATAAAACAGGTGCTCCTGGCAACAGAAATAGGTGGTATGTTTGCTTAGCATAGCGTCAAACATGACAATTTATGAGACTAATTTCATGTTTTGCTCCAAAATCACTATATAACATCAGTCGTGTTTGAAACAGTTAGCTTCTGTGGTTCCATGTTGCTTCTTATCACAGTGAGACAGAAAATATATTTTATAAAATTCTATACTGATACAAGTTATGTCAATTAGGAAAAGGAAGGAAAGGAAAGGACGTGACGTGTGGCCAAGTATGGTGTCCCATACTTGGAATTTGTGCTCCGCATTTAACCCATCCACGTGCACACACACAGCAGTGAGAAGTGAACAAACACACACACACCCCGTGAACACACACCCGGAGCAGTGGGTAGCCAATGCTCGGAAACGAAAGGACGTGACGTGTGACCAAGTATGGTGAGGGAAGAGAGAGCACTGGATGTTCACTCCCCCCACCTACAATCCCTGCCGGACCTGAGACTCGAACCCGCGACCTTTGGGTTACAAGTACGACTCTCTATCCATTAGGCCACAACTGCCCCACATGCTTAAGCATGTGACCTATTTCAGAATGATGTGAGATCATTCTGAAATTAGAATTTCATTGCAGTTGTGTGTTTATTGTCTTCTATGTTTCATCGGTCAAAGCGTCTCTATCTGCATGTTATTATAGTGATGCATTTGTCCATATAAGGGATTTCCTGGGTCTCACTTGTGAAACAGACATTACAGTAGGCCTACATGGGTGTTAGGGTTAGGGTTAACCCTGCTCCATAATGCTCACATCGTCTCATTTTGGAAATAGAAAAATAATACTAAAGTACTTTGTAATGCAGTAACTTGAGTAGTTTTTCAGCTAACTACTTTTTTACTCTTACTTGAGTCATATTATTTTTCAGTACTTTTACATAAATTATTCCTTAAGTAGCAATATTTTTACTTAAGTACAATTTCTTAGTACTCTTTCCACCACTGGAATTAAGATTATAATAATTTAATTTTAAAGCACAGCCACCACAAAATCAGAACTTCTTTTTACTTTGAGATCATTCTGAGGTTAAATACAGATTTAAAACTTGCTTTTTTGAAATCAAATCTTTGCATAGTTATGACAGGAAACACTGGCATCTAACAATGGCTTGGGAAAAAAAAAACAAATAGGAAATAAAACAGTTATCAAATAAGCATGTGACCTATTCTGTGTACTAAACTCCTGAAACATATTTTAGAGCGGATACTGCAATTTATGAAAGATATTGATTAAATTTGTATGTGAGTGAGTGTGAAAAAAAATTCCAATGTAAACCTGTTTGTAATTGTTAACATTTTCATAAGTAACTGTATTTTAACTACACATTTTTTCTCAGTAACTATAACTGATTACAATTACATTTATTTTGTAATGAAATTGCATAATTTGGTTACATGTAACTAGTTACTTCCCAACACTGCTAATTAATTAGCAGAAGTTATCACTCCACTACCTGCTTGATGTCATTAATAACAATTTTAACCAATGTGGTTAGAATGACAGATGTACCGATGTTCCTAGGTTTCCTAGGTTTAGTTTCTACAACGATGCATTGGATCACAGTAGCGAGTTTTGTCTTTGTACAGGAAATGCACCCCTGGTCATTTTACCAGTCACTACTTGTGCACAAGCACTTAAAATTGTCATGAAATGGAAATTCACCTTTTTTTATTTTCTAAATGCATCTTTGTGAAAAAAAGCATTTTGACCTCGTAATTTTAAAACAAAATGTCATTTGGCCTTCATTAATCCCACACTTTTCTTGCAGTTGACTGCAAGCTTGTATTTGGATTTTTCCCAATAACATTTTTCAGAATTTGTATTTATTTATTTATTTTTTTATTTTTTTCAATTCAGTAATCCATTTCACTAGCAGCACCAAACAACATCTGTTAAATCTGTTAAAGCGCTTTTGTTTACATGTGCTACCTGCTTGTCCACACTGGAAGACAAAGGGAGTGTTTGAAACTTATTCAGAAACACTCATTATTTTTTGCAATTATTTCATGCCTCTAGTAATACAAAAATTACACACTACAGCTTTCAGCAACAAATCCCCAGCAATCGGCATCCCATCAGTAGGATTCATATTCAACACCCCACGAGAGACATTGTTCTTGCTAGCCCTTTTAAACGCTCTTGGCAACATTCAGATCAGCATTAAGGCACTCAATGAGCCTTGCCATGGCAATTCTCTTATAAACTTTCAGTAGCATAACTTACGACCAGTCCACAGAGAATGACCAGCTTGTGCTATGATGAAGGCAGTTTATCACAGCAGGGCAGTATTAAAAGATTCTTTTGACAGCACAGCACAGTCTCTGGCAGAGACAATCAGATGATGTTTTCCACAAACATCCAGAAAGAAAGAGAGAGGGAATTAACATTAATCTTGACTATTTTGTTTTAAAATCTGCACCTCTAGACCTTTCCACAGAAGCGTTTCCTTTTGAAACTAAGCAGACTAAAGCCACAGACTTAATTGTTGCCGTCCCTTTGTGCAAAAAAAGAATGCTACAGTGTGTCTTTTCACAGTTTTTGAGTACTTGAAAATTGGTTTACGATATCTTGAAAGGTCTATTTGAAAGTTGCAGCAGGGAGAAAATTGCTCGCATTTATTTTCCCCCACCATACATAATTGCGAGCTCGGCACATAAAACCTGTTCCTTGCCCTCAAAGTGAAGGGTCATGCTATTCGTATTCATGTTTTGACTATTGCACACCACATCTCGCAGTCCAAACATTGATGACCTCTGATTGAGCTGCCATTTTCATGTCTGTGGGCTGACAGACTGCACTTATTCTGTGTGTCTACACAATAGAGACCTTTCCCTACTGAATGAGATCGCTTGGCCTTATTTGTGACAAGGCTATTGATTCAAACCTTGAATCAAAAAGGTGCAGTATCGCCTCTCTATGTCATCGACATGTGGCAGAGCAAAGGCACACAAAGAGATTGAATGTGACTCTGAACATTAAGGGGGGAGGTCAGATCTTAAACGGGAATGTGCAAATCTTTTAAGGGTGTTGATTCCGAAGAAATTTTTGGGTCAAGTGAAAGAATGAGACAATGGCTGATAAAAAAAGTATAAACAAAACATGACTGGGGCTGGCTGTGAGACTCAAAGTGTAGAAAACTAGAGCAATTCTGGCTATATACGACTT
The DNA here is from genome assembly GCA_039654775.1 of Spinibarbus caldwelli. Classification (NCBI taxonomy): domain Eukaryota; kingdom Metazoa; phylum Chordata; class Actinopteri; order Cypriniformes; family Cyprinidae; genus Spinibarbus; species Spinibarbus caldwelli. The sequence continues at coordinate 11,183,651 of CM077246.1, read as the reverse complement.
AGAAGACTGTTAAACTGTCCTCCAGGGTGCATGTGGAGATTCAGCACTAGTAGAAAGTATTAATTGGCGTTCTGCCTGCTGTTTCTTCTTTTCAAAATAGCGTGTTGGTTCACAAAGCCCCAAAATCTCCTGTTGGGGAGCTCATTGCTTTCTTGTGCCCCAGTTCTTGCATTCGAACATGATGAAAATGCTTTTAAATTGTCGGTGAGGTATAGTAAATATCTTTGGTTTAGTCTTGTGAGTGGCGTGAGTTTACCTCACCTTACCTAAAATAGGTTAATTAAGAAGCTTCTATTGATCATTTACAGCATGGACCCACAACCCATTTTGCACAGTTAAAACTAGGTGCAGTTTTGAAGGATGGAGCCAGGCTTTTATATGGACCATCAAAACAATCAATAGCAAAAATATATAATGTGTCACAAACATAAAGAAAAAAACACTGCACTTTCCAGAAGAATTTAGTCATTTGAGATGAGCAAAACACTTTGGTCTGACTGTGAGAGACAGAAAGAGGTTGTGTGCACTCCTAACCGTCTGCTTAGTTAAAAAACCAAGACAGAAAAGGAGATGAGAGGGAATAAAGCAAAGCTTTAAAAAACATGACTCCATTGGTTCCTTTTCAGAATTCAATTAGACTGACTTCACTAAATTCATTCATTAATCTGGAAGTTTCTTTGTGTTTGCTACACCCTGTAACCTTCACATAACTCATATATTTTCTTAGCATTTTATCTGACATGAGGTGCAACATTCCTGTAAAAAAATATTATATTATTCAAAAATGATGAAAGGAGGCTAAACCGAATCTCTTAATTACAGACTTCACTGTGTGTCTTCACTGTAAATAATAAGCTGTTGATGAGCCCTAAAATGACCACTAACCACGTTCAGGTTAAATGAATTATTTTTCTTTAAAGATAAGTTCAGTGCGTTTTCTTAGAGGAACAATGTATTATATTATACTGAGTGTATATATTTGAGTGCATGCACGTTGAATCTTTTTTTTTTTTTTTTTACACCTATACCATGAGGTGAACTTGCTGCACTTTACATTTTCTTTTAACCTGTAAAGTAAATCCAATGAGCAGAGAGGGGGGAAGTGTTTTGCAATTATGTTGTTTTTAAAAGGTCACTGAAAGTAGTGCAGTCTGAGATTGCTTGAAAATATGGTTTCTTATATTTTGCCGCACCATGTCGCCTCTCTCTGCTTCATGGACGAAGTATTACAAAACAGTGTTGCTTCTTCAGAAATTTCATCATCTGTTCCAGACATATTGCATAAATTTTTGCTCTTCTGTCACTACCTATGGAATGGAAGACTCTTGCTTTATTTTGCATGTATAAATGCGAAGCCATTCACAAGTCCTCTTTTGAGTCAAATACTAGGCAGTGGTGTCCTAAAGAGTGTATTTAAAGTGACCCCTGTTGGTCAGAGAAGAAACTACACTCGTCCCACAGCTTACAAAACACATCCTCTGTGTATGTTAAGGTACATGCTGGCATGAGAATTGAACTGGGTCTGTGCTCCTCAACAGCTATTGCAACAGAAGATGCACTTAAGTTCGGTTTCAAGGGAACTTGGAAGTCACTAATTGCTCTGCTACTCACCATGACCACTGCTGGCTTCACGACATTGGTGTTAGTCTCTCCACACCTCCGCTGCCGGTGACGTTTCAAGTGGAAACAACTATTTATATCCATCTTTTACAGCCAGGACCAGCCTCGGTCAATTAACGGAGCCAATCTCTGTAAGGGCCACAGAGGACAAGACTGGCGCCCAGAGAGACGGGGTGTTAGTGAGTTTCTCCTGAGGCTTCACACCACAGATTGTTCTCAACACCCAATGCAGAATTTAGAACACTCTGTCTGCTTGCCACCAGGATGACTTGTGTCATCTAAAGCCAACTGTCAAGCATCTAGTGCGCTGTGCATACTGAAATCTATTAACGCCAAGTGTGGTGTCACGTTTGTATGGCACAAAACACATTTTTTCTTAGTTATGAATCATTGAAAGCATTTATCATGCAGACTATGAGTGTTCATGCTATTTATCTTTTAATGCAGATACGGTAGAAAATATACATAGAGCGATGAAGCGCGGGCATTTCAAATGACAGTGTCAAGGTTTACTGCCACTATCAAAATCTCCTGATCCAAGAACTTCCGCTAAACACCTGCAGATGAATGAGTGCTGCGAAGATGTCCTTGTTCAAGAGGCAGCTGTGGACATATTCATATAGATTTCAGAGTATTTCTGAGATCATTTATCTTTTCAGTGCATTGCAGAATGCATCATGTGGCCCTTTAAAACTTTGACTCTAAGGAGGCTTTCAGATGGTGACTTTACATGTGTTTTATTTTCCACAATCTCTGCTGTTGATTGAGAGTGCTATGCAATGGTTTCAGAGAATTGAAGAAAAGGGTGCTAATGCGTGGCAGAACACCCTAGAGCGTAAGTGTCCCTTGTGCACTAAAGTGTCTGAAGAAGCAGGTCTCTGGTTACTTATCCCCTGAAGCCCCTGTCTCATCAAATGCTGATGGAGTCAAAAAGTCCCTGGGCACAGGCAGATGGTGGTTATTAAAGCTGTCATTACAGGTCTGTCAGACTAAAAGATGGTCTGTTGCTTACTATAGAGTGTTCACTCTTCATATTTTATCTTGTTGGTGTATTGCTAGTGTTCTGAGAAGAGTGACTGGCAAATAACATACAACTAGTCTCCAGCCTCACACAGCCTGGGAGTCCCTTTGTAATCGAATAAATGGGGTGAAAAAAGCAGCAGCGGCTTATTATCTAGAATCTAATCTCCCATAAAAATGAATTACCATCTAATATTATAAAAGTAAGGTTGTTTAATTGTAACATCGCTTGCGTACGTTACTGTTCAAAGACCATTAAAAATGTTTATATATATATATATATATATATATATATATATATACACACACACACACACACACACACACACACACACACATATATATATATATATATATGTATGTATAATTAATACTGCACTTTATTAATTTTATTCAATATTGATCAAAAATGACTGTAAAGACTTTTATATTGTTACATCCTAAAAATAAAATGTGCAATGATTTCCACAAAAATATTAAGCACAACTGTTTTCAACAATGGTAATAATAATTAAATGCAGTCTTGATAATCATAAGAGACAAACCATTGAAAAATCTTACAAACTCAAAACTTTAGAACAGGCATTCAAAAGCAGCTTTGGATTTTTATGAAATATTTATATAAGAAGAGATGTAAAAAGATAATCAGATCTAAGATCATAAGATAAAATAAATCATATTTTTTCAAATCTGAATGCCAGACATGGGGGTGTCACACAACTATATAATTATATAAATCAGTTGACGGTTACCCTAGAGACGCATTGATTTCCCTGTGCCAATTTAAGATTAACTTGAATGTGAGATACAGGAAAGTCAGATATAAACATCATGAAGAAGGCAAATAGACAAATTTAAACTTCAAACTTTTATGGCTAACTTAAAGGGTTACTCCACCCCAAATTGAAAATTTTGTCATTAATCACTTACCCCCATGTCGTTCCAAACCCGTAAAAGCTTCGTTCGTCGTCGGAACACAATTTAAGATATTTTAGATGAAAACCGGGAGGCTTGTGACTGTCCCATTGACTGCCAAGTAATTCTCACTGTCAAGGCCCAGAAAAGTTTGAAAACCATCGTCAGGATAGACCATCTGCCATCAGTGGTTCAATCTGAATTTTATGACGCGACGAGAATACTTTTTGTACGCAAAGAAAATAAAAATAACGACTTTTTTTCAACAATTCATCTCCTCTCTGTCTCTCCGCATCACCGTAGCGCCATTTTGGATATTATCCACTGAATGCAAACCGCGTACACTCTTCTATATCAGCTGCAACACAAGGATACATATTCTACGTGTATTTACGCTTTGATTTGAATGAAAATCGCGTATCCTTGTGTTGTGGCTGATACTGAAGAGCATACGCAGTTTGCGTTCAGTGGATAATATCCAAAATGGCGCTACAGTGACGCGGAGAGACAGAGAGGAGACGAATTGTTGAAAAAAAGTCATTATTTTTATTTTCTTTGCGTACAAAAAGTATTCTCGTCACATCATAAAATTCAGATTGAACCACTGATGGCAGATGGACTATCCTGACGATGGTTTTCAAACTTTTCTGGGCCTTGACAGTGAGAATTACTTGGCAGTCAATGGGACAGTCACAAGTCTCCCGGTTTTCATCTAAAATATCTTAAATTGTGTTCTGGCGACGAACGAAGCTTTTACGGGTTTGGAACGACATGGGGCTAAGTGATTAATGACAAAATTTTCATTTTGGGGTGGAGTATCCCTTTAATGATCTATATCGGCCATGCGTAACTCTTGATTTGTGTACAGGCCTATATGGGAGTAAATAATTCAATCATATTCATAAAGTGTCCTAAATGAGCAGAAGGACAATGATTAAAATCATGCTCATGTCACAGGTTGCTAATGTTGAATGTGATGCCCTGTACTTGATTGACAACTGGCATTTAGCTGTAAAGAAACAGCCTGGGAGAAACCACGAGTGTTTTCAGGCAGCCAGTGTGGAACGAAGCGCAATGACCGTGGTGTTTTTTTGCGGCCATCTGAGAGTTCATTCAGAGTTGAGCCCTGGCCCTTTGTACTAATTAACCTGTCTAATGGGTTCAGCAAGTTCCCACTTCCACACTCGATGGAGTCCGTTTAGAGTTCTGTTATATTAATAACACGCCAGGAGAGAGATATGGAGAACAGAATGCCAAAAGGTGGAAGGTCTCACTGGGTGTTTTAATATAGCTCAGAAGACCCGCAGCTCTGTTCCTCTCCACTCTTTTCCCACATCTCTCACTTCACCAACACCCAGAGCTGTTTGCGTGCCGTGCCTCTTAATTTTAAATACAGTAGCCATTAGCTGTTCAAAACACCAGCTCGAGTAAGATGCAAGACATGCCGACTGGTTATTTGTCACAGCAGAGAGCCAATCATGAATTTCATGAGTTTACTGTGTATGGTTTGTATAGTTTTTTAAATTTAACTGTAGTATTCCCAAATCTATTGGTAACACTTTACAATAAGGCCCCGTTAGTCAACATTAACTAATGAGCAATACTTTTCTTACAGTATTTATTCATCTTTGTTAATGTTAGTTATTAAAAATATAACTGTTCATTGTTAGTTCATTTCGCTCATTACTAAATGTTGAACCAAGATTGAAAAGATTAATAAATGCTTTAAAAATGCTTTTATTTAAAGAAAATTTCCCGATCTTCTTAACAAATTGGCTGATTCAGTTGATCCTGTTACAAAAAAATAAATAAATAAATAAATAAATAAAAAAAATCAGTCACTGATTCAGTGGTTTATGGGGATCATTTTCATTTTATTGTGGATAATTTTAATTAATTGAAGGGTACATATAAATTAATTTGATTCAAATCAAGCCAAATAGATGTTACATGTGTAGTGAAATGGTATATTTCACATAGGTACTGATATTTCCAAGTCAGTCCAAGGCAGATATTCTTGAATGCAGCTTTAAGACATGCATAGAGAATCACATACTTGCTTAACACATGCTCTGAATGCAAACATTATACAATCATGTTATTCATATGGACCTGTGAGCATTCTGGCTATACGTTATCAGTTCACTTCTCAATATGCTTTCAGAGTCCATGTGTATGATATGTGTCTGTGTGTGATGGAGACGCAGAGAAAGAAAGAGCAAGAGAGACAGAAAAGATGAGACCTCTAAGTAGCAGCTGAACCGCCCACGGCTACCTGTGCCTCAGCTGTTTTCATCTCTTCTCTTTGATTTTCTGTGTCTGTACATCAGAGTCCTCAGAAGACAAACACAAACACAGCATTCCCACATGACACCCTTCAGAAAGACTCTCCATAAAAATATCCAAATATCAGAATGTCCAAGTAGTTGCGGTTTTAGGAACACCCAGATCCACTCACACCTACTGCACACAAATTGTCTTTTTCCACTGTCCAGCTCACCTAAACACAATGACACACAGTCCCATTTCTCCACCGTGTTGGCTTTATATAGCACTGAAAGTGGGCTGTGACTACGGTGGCGAGATGTCAGGATAAGAATCTCTTGCACGACCTGTGACCTCCCACGCAAACCTATTTAGAAACAGTTGACCGCTGCAATGCAATAAATCATTTTCTTTACCCTTCAAAAATGTGCATTAACTTGAAAAACAAAAAAGCATAAGATATTAAAATTTCTTACCCAATGGCAAATACTGTAGCTTTTTCTTGGTCTAAGCATAAATTGAATACAATTCTGTGAGGTTTATGCTTAAAACAAGAAATAAAACTGTTTGGGGGAAGAAAAATAAATTGAATTCAAGATATAATCTGTGGAAACAAGCCTCAGTACTGCATATTAAACAATTCTCTGTAATTCTTGACTCTGATTGGTCAATCCTGACACTTAATGGTGACATATTTCCTAATATTTACTGTTAACATGTGAACGCTGTATACACCTGTGCTGCTTCTTAAGTCTCGCTCGCTCTCTTGTTTTATATATTTATATAACTGGGGCCATTTTGCATCTCTTTTATTGCTTGTTTAACAAAATCATCTCAGAGGACTTCAGTATTAATATTACTGTAATATTATTGCAGTGTTCATCTTGTCACTGGCTGCTTGTTTTCTACATTGTAATGCAGGTTAGATTATTAAAAAAAGAACACAAAATAATAAAATAACAGGACTGAAAAAATACTGCTTGAAATATTTTCATGTTATTCTCACATGTAGCCTACACTTATAAAAGCTTATATAAAAGAAAATTAATCTAAGCTAACATTTTCAGGCAAGTATTGTATATGATCACTTGTATATGATCACTTATGTACTTTTATGAAAGGCCAACGCTTGTGTTTTTGTGCATGTTCATGCATGTGTAAATTAGTTTACTCCCCTGATGACATCTTGCTTTATAGCCGCTGGTCCTTGTTCCCCTGTGTGTGCCGTGTTTGTGCAGACTGACTGAGAGTATAGATTTAACCTTGCTCACCTCGCTTTAACATTTTCACTCCTGCGTTGGTAACCCAGGGCCGTTATTTCCATGCCGCACAGGCACGCTCTGACTCCGTCTGTGTGGTTCAATAGCCACGGGCCCTTGCTATTGAGTCTGTGGACCAGACCTCAGAATCAAATCAATACCAGCACTGTAAACATCAGACACTCTAAAGCCACTTAAAGCAGGGAGAGAGGAAAAAAAGCCCTAAAACAAATACAGCTGAACTGCAAATGTCATTTGCAGAATCAAAATACAGGTTATAAGATGTGAAACACACACTTAAGCACTTTATTATGATGTTACCGATGAAATGTGTTTGTTTGAATAAACTATGATAAATGGGTCATGAATTGAGAAATCTAAATTTCCTTTGTCTTTTGTAATATACAAAAGGTCGTTGTACTATAAAAAATATAATGCAAGTTTTAGAGATCAAAGCTTCCTTGTTAGTTCAAAAACAAAAGGTTTTACTGAAACCAAGTTGGAAAAAGACCCGGTTTCTACTTTACTATGAAATAGAGATGAATGCATCTGGTGCATTAGGTAAATGAGATATACGTCCAAAGGATCCTAATGTTTGGAAAGTGGCTGTTCATTTTCAACTGTGAATGTCTCAGTAGAGGATTATTTGTTTGTTCAGTTAATTTATCTTTGAATTCTTTTGTAAACCAGTCAAATTCAGTGCATAACAGACTTTTACGGAGAGATATTGTCCTGACAGTAATCACTGTTCAACACACATGACTGTAATTGGCTAAAATGCTCAGCAATACAACCCTTTTATGCCATAGGAATAAATCGAACAATAATGCTATAATCAGCACTTTTTATAATTAGGTAAAGGAATAGTTCACCCAAAAATGAAAATGTACTCACCCTCGGGTGTCCAAGATGGGGATGTGTTTATTTTTTCACTGGTACAGATTTGGAAAAATTTAGCATTACATCACTTGCTCACCAATGGATCCTCTGAATGAAAGTCCAAACAGCTATTATAAACTGTAATTTGTGTTTTAGCCGGAAGCAACGGTTTGAAGATATAAAACATCTTAAAGGAGTTATTTCATACGAACACACAGCTTTTCACTTCACAAGACGTTATAGACTGGTGTCATGTGGATATCTTGTGGATTAATGGGATGCTTTTATCAGCTATTTGGACTCTCATTCTGACGGCACCCATTCAGAGCATCCATTGGTGTTCTTAGATTATAAATGTAATACTTATTTCATAATGTAAATATTATACCCAATCATAGTAGTGGGGTTTTAATTGATGTCACAAAGGAGACATTCCCATTTAACGTGTAAAATGGCAATTTATTTCTAAATTATGACCGTTTTTGATGCGAAGATCCTACTAACATAAGTTGCACCAGAAGACATTATAAAATAAAACCCCTTTAAATATGAAATACATTGATGTGAAATAGTAATATGATTTTAAATTGTTTTATTATATTACTTACAGATTAGCTTCCTCTAAAAAACAGTCCCTGACAATAATTTATTTATTGCAATTCCTTTTGATGATGCTGGCTCAAAAATGCACTGTAGTTTTAAATAAAAGAGTAAGAAGGTTCTAAAAATCTTGATTACATGAGTTTGGAATGTTCAATATAGAAAGTTTCCTCTCTTAACCTAACCACTTATGCCAACTGTTCATCAAGACCCTTTAAGAACCTTAGAGCAAGTGTGGTTACTAAATAAGTAGGTCTTTGGGACTCTCCACCAAGCAGAAATCAGTTTGGAGAGTTTGGAGAGTTCCAAAGACTCAGACTGGGAGTCCTCAGTAGCCAACTCTCCCTCTACAATCAGTCTGTATCCTGCAGCTAATAAACATGTTCATTAATGGGCTTCTGAAAACTTAATTAAAGCTGGCGATAAGGAGGCACTGCCGCCCCAAAGAGGAATAATCCACTCTGCGGTGTAATTCAGCCCTTGTGTACATCAGGGAGAGAAGCCTGAGGCCTGAATGTCAAAATCCTCGTTAGATTAATGAATACTTATGCGGACCTTATAACATGACCCCTGTGCACATCCTCTTATATTTTACTATTTATAAGATGATTAAAATTGTTGGGGAGACTTTACAGACATGGGTTAAGAGGAATATCTTAACTGAACAAATTACTGTGAACAAGATGTTTATAATTTTGTGCATAACTGTATTAAAAATCCCATGTTTCTGCAACACTGTGTGCTTACTCTTTTAATTACACTACAAAATTATTTATAAATCATATCACATTTATTTGTTTGTTTAATCATTATATCTAACATCTAATCATTATATCTTCTTTTATTCTTTATCACTTTTGAAAGACTAAACTGCACAGTCGTGAACTTAGAAAGCACGCATTGATCTTCAAATAGGATCCGATAGTCATGTTGGCTTGGAAACAGGATAAAATAGATGGCTGGTGGTACTTGAGTGCTGTGATGTCTGAGAAAGAAAGGGGTAAGCAAAAGTAATATTTTGCTTCAAATAGAACAGAATTGCAAGGTTTATTCACTGCCAGTGGGGAGAGTGTTATAGCTTTTATATTTAAGAACAGAGAAGAAGAGCTGGTATTGCAGCAAGCAAGCCTGCCCATGGCCACCTCCATCTGAGTAATGTTTACTGAACCCTCTCTCTCTCTGTGTGTGTCTTCAATCTCACATATACATTCTTTTTTCTTTCTATTTCTTCTGTTGGATTGAGAAAGAGAGCGCGGCTTTGACACACACGAATGGACTTCAGCTATAATGCACAATTAATAACTGCGGAAGAGCCAGGACAACAGGTCAGAGTCAGTGAGAATAGAAAAGCTTTGATATCTGAGATACAGCTTCCTAAAGAGTGACACAGAGAGAAGGACACTGTGTAATCACATACATAAATATACACTGAACAACTTATCGCTGTGACAACCTAACTGAATAGTTTAATAGCCTTCACAATGGCATAATAATAGCGAGACCGAGGCTATGTCACTCTCTCCAGTGAATGTGTACATGATCCCTTTTTTTTAAAACAAAAACAAATTAATAATTTTATTACACAAGGATGCATCAAATTGATCAAAAGTAACTGTAAAGATATTTGTAATGATACAAAATATTTCTGTTTAATGTTCATGTTAAATGCAATTTATATCCAACAAAGAATCCTAAAAAATTATCACCGTTTCTCCAAAAATATTAAGCAGTAACTGTTTTCAACATTGATAATAATAAGAAATGTTTCCGCAAATCAGCATATTAGAACGATTTCTAAAGGATCATGTAATACTGAAGACTGCAATGTCGTTGCCATAACAGAATATCTTTACATTTTAATAAATGTTATAGGCTAAAAGAAGTAATTGTAAATTGTAATAATATTTCACAATGCTGCTCTTACTGACCCTAAAAATTTAAAAGTATATAAAAAGTGTATCTACAGGTATGGTAGATTTATTTGTCTTGGTTACAAACAAGTCATTATATCCACCGTCGAAAAAATAAATATATAGTTTATAAAATGCATTGACCTTTTTCCCCAATGTATGGTAATATGTGGAGTAAGATATCACAAAATAGTTCATTGCACTGTAGGTTTTTCATCTAAATTTAAACAGTTAAACAATTACTGTAAAGCAAAAAATAATCTATAATGCATCGAAAATTTAAGGTAGAAAAAAAATGTATACTGAAAACCATTTCCTTCTCAGGCTTGGCTTTATCAAATGAAGCAACGTACTATACATGTTTCTTCAAGCACTTCAGTTTCTCCAGAATAATGATAATATGTCACAAGCCCATAATTTTAACCCCCTCAGCCCATCAACACTGAGAAAAATTCACCCTCTCCCATTTAAACAGCCTTAAGAGACTCATCTATCAAGACCCAGCAATTAACAGCACAGCAGCTCATCAGAATCAGATGTGATTGCTCCATTCCAGTGGAAACAAGATTTTCTTTCTGTTCTGCCTCTTCTTTTTTTTTTTTTTCTTTTTTTTTGTTATCATTAATTGAAGTGGTGGCAGTCAGGGCAATACCTGATTAGGCAACACTATTCAATGACCTAGCCTGGATGGCAGATCCATCGTGTAATAACACAGGAGATGGATTATAGCTTTTCTGCCGAGCAGGCAAACATGAGTCCCATCGCCATTCACTGCTTCTTATTGCTGTACAGAAATCCATTAGCGAGGCTGTAGCACACTCTTCTGCTAATCTCATATCTGTCTCATCCAGCACACAGGGAATACTAGCGCTCTTCAGTCCATTCCACTCTTTCTTCTTTTTCCTTTTTCCGTTACTTAATATCTCATTTTTATTGATCAATGTACCAGTAACCTGTTTTTACAGTAACATCTGTCTCTTTTTCTATTCATTAAAAGTGGGGTGAATCACAGTCCAAAAAGTTTTGGAGTTTGAAATATCAGATTTTTAGGTAAATTGTAGTTATAATAAATTTTAATAAAAATAATAAAATTAAATCAAACAGACACTGCCACTGATTGGTCACGCAAATAGCTCTGCCCCAACTCACGCCATTGGTTGAAACAATCTGGCTAAAACCAACCCACAACCAAAAAATGACTTCCTTACAGTTGTCTCTCCACATTAAACTGGAAATTAAATATTTTATGTGCTTTGTTATGTATGCACAGTTGAAACACAAACCCATCTGCATTGAATGCAGGAAACCCTTCAGGGCTCACTCACTATATCTCGCTCCTTTATTTTCTCTTCTCTATCTCTGTCTCATATTCATATTCACCCTGATATACACTTATGCCTCTGTCATTATCTCTGTTCTTTATGCTCACACTTCTGTATCACTGTGGAAAGGGAGAGGTCAGTACATACTGTATAGATGAGAAAGAAAGAAAAGAACGGTGAGCAGTTCTGCAGACATTTTAGGCAAATGTCTGTAAATGGATTTTAAGGTATCCCTGAGTCAGAAAATATATTATTATTATTAACTTACTCCAGGACAGTTAGAGTGGGGATAAATTGCCTGGCCTACTCAACGCTTTCTTTGTGTGCTGGACTTTAAACATATAATCACCTGTGATGGACATTTGTGATTTGCTTGCAGAATGAATGGAGGGTGAAATCAAAACTGGACAATCGGCTTCGCACAGTAGGCCGTGATTTCCAATGAATAAGAACGAGTTCATTTAAATGAATTTGCACTGCCCAGAGGAACTCTCAGTGTCCTGGTTTGATCATCTGTAATGGAATGGATGAAAGTTTGGTCTGTGCAATTAGAGAGTAACAGTAGGGAGAGACATGAATAAAGACAGCTGGCAAGATCCAGCAAAGGGATGAAAATAGTTTTGATCATAATACCAGACTGCATGTGACGTGATCTGGATACATCTGGCATTTCATATGAAACAAATGGGAAAACAGCCACCTTTTATTATAAATGTATAAAATAAACTTTAGTAATATTGCACTTTTAAATTATTTGTGAAATATCATATTCACAATATACTGTATGCCTTAGTCAGTACTCTCAGAAAAAAAGGTACAAAAAAGGTACATTTCTGTATGCTAGAGTGCCTTCCTAGTGACAGCATTGTACATTTATTTTCTGAGAGAATATAATATAATATAATATGATAGCTAGAGGATCTGTTTCTCTACTGACAAGATCTGTGTCCATATTCAGAGGTTGAGGAGGATACATGACACTACAATACATCATGTTCACAACAGGACATTCATGTCCTTACGATGGGACAACACCAAGCACTGAGAGTGAGAGGACTGAAGAGAGATTGGGACATAAAGAAAATCTAAGAAAGTGATAAATGTTTGGTGTAGAAGTAAATCGCACAGTTGGCCGGTTCGTCCAGACGTTCACTACTGTCACTAAGGTTTATGGTCTCAGCAGAGCAAAGCTATGCTCTGAAGTACTAAAAATCCATTTGATTTTTTTTTTTTTTTTTGGAGGGACCAAGCAGTTGTACATGGAGTTTTACGAGACATGACTCAAATTTTACAGAGCTATAAAAATATATTTGATTTAAATAAGTATCAGATTTGTTTTTTTTGTTTTTTTATATTGCATATATTGTATTTTTTATATAACATTGCAAGTAGTTTAAAAATAACAAGATAGATAGATAGATTCCCTCGTGTGGCCATTCCTGATCCCACAAAATATTATATTAATTTGTTTCACAAACCACAACTTTCCATAACTTTCCACAATCAAATGCAACTGTGTATCTCTGTGAGCACTACTAAAGGGATGCTCATGGAGAAATATTGTTAATGGATGTCACTGCCTGCCAAGTGAAAATAAATAGAAGTTCAAAGAAGATAAACTTCTTCCAGTGCCAGTGTATTTAACTGGAAGCATTGTACATATTTGTTGCTCTAAAATCAGTGAACTTTAGTAAATATAGGGAGCCGCTTCCCCACAAGGTGTGTGATAGACTGTGTCTATACAGTATGTGTTAAAATAGCAAATGCTTCTTTATATCAGTGCTATTTCACCATGTTCTCAGAAACTGTTAGAAAATCTCTCTCTCTCTCTCTCTCTCTCTCTCTCTCTCTCTCTCTCTCTCTGTGGTTTGATGCAGTAACTTTATTATCAAATTGCAAAGCGCTGGGCAGTATTACAACTCTGTTATTTATTTATTTATTTATTTATTTATAATCATAAAGAAATACAGCTGAAATAAATGGCATATGTTCCTTTATGCGATAGACTTTGATTTGAAGTGGTTTCACAAGTTCGCCTGCCCATTCAGCCCTGCCAGATAATGGTAGATAACAAACTTGGCTTGCAGTCCACGAAGGAGGCTCTAGCTCGGCTCGAGCTCTGAGTGAGGAACCCCCCCCCCCCCCCCCCCCCCCCCCCCCTTAGAGGAGGAGAAGGGGCGGTGGAGGGATGACGGAAGAATTGTCGCTGGAATGGACCAATGACTGCTGCTTGTATACGGTCGTTGCGGTGATTGACAGGACTGGATGATTAGGCTCCTCCCAAACCTGCGTTTGGGAACTTCATTTCACGAGTTCGCCTGCCCATTCAGCCCTGCCAGATAATGGTAAACAAACTTGGCTTGCTGTCCGCGAAGGAGGCTCGAACCCGAGGCTCGGCTCGTGCTCTGAGTGAGAACCCCCCAAAAAAGGCTTATAAAAGACAGCAAGCTGGTGACTGATTGCGAACAATTTGGTGGTAGAGAAATTTAAAAGAATTTGATAATTTCCCCCCAAAAAAACTTATCTGACATGTTGAGGAGAAAAAAAGGCTCCGGGAGCGGAGAGAAGATCACTGCTGCGGCAGTGAAGTAATTTTTTGGAGCAATGGGGGCTACGGCGGGAGCGATGGGGAAGAATTCTGCAGCAGAAAAATAAATAAAAATGATAAATGTGGAGCGAAATTGCTGCTGCTGCTGGGGCGAGCTAATAAGTATTTGTCACTACTGCGGTAGTGACAAAGGAAGATTATATTGTGCCGCGAAGGCTGCGGGGTGCAGCAGTGAGTTATTAATAAAAGATTATAGGTTGGAAAAGCCACTGCTGTGGCAGTGGAAATGTCGAGAAGGAAAAATTCACTGCTGCGGCAGTGAAGTTGTTAAAGGTTTGTAGGAGAGAAAGCCGCTGCTGCGGCAACGGTATATTGGAGGTTAGGAGTTAGTTGCAAAGGCTGCAGGACAACTCACTGCTGCGACAGTAAGTTATTAATAAATTATTATATGGTAGAAAACCCACTGTTGCAGCAGTGGAAGAGTCAAGAAGAAAAAATTCACTACTGCGGCAGTGACGTGGTTAAAGGTGTGCAGGAGAGAAAGTCGCTGCTGCGGCAGTGGCATATTGAAGGATTAAGGCTAAAAGGGATATGTATCGCGCTACTGGGCATGTGCACATCAATACAGCGTTTTTTTTTTTTTGTTGTTGTTTGTTTGTTTTTTTCACACAGTTACTATTCTTTCATTATTGTAAGGGGTAGGTGGGTAGGTTTAGGGTTGGGGTAGGTGTAGACGTTAATAAAGCACAATCTAATAGGTAGAAAATTCAATTTCATTGTTAGTTTCTGGTTAGAGCTGTATCCCTTCTAACCACAGCCATACTGAAGGTTAGGAATTGTTGTTGTTCTTCTTCATTTTTTATTGGCGGTTTGCATTCTTAAGTAGAGCATTACCACCATCTACTGTGGGTAATGGATCAGAGACTTATATCCCTATTCCCCAGATCTATCAGGACTCGAACTTTCAATGTTGCTGCGTGTTCAGGTCCTCCATCTACAGCCCAATTCCCTCACAGCCCAGAGAAGGGGAATAATAATAATAATAATCTGTCTATATTCTCTGAATTAAACGAGTACTTTTTTGAAATTGTATTAATGGACTATGACCTCCTACTGGATTCAAAATCTATGTTAAATGTTAAATGCTGTCCACCATTCTTCTGTAGGTTGTCAATTAGTTTACCTCTTTCCTCTGTATATCTATTACACTGGACAAGTACATGTCCCACTGTTTCTCTATCTCTGCACCAATCACAATGTCTTGTTGGATGTTTTCCTATTGTATGCAATATTGAATTAAGTCCTGCCTTATACCTATAAAGTACCCAGCCTTAGCCTATAAAGAATACAATCCTCCTTCCTTCTTAGGTTAGGAGTTTGCTGTGGGACAACTCACTGCTGTGGCAGTGAGTGATTAATAAAGGATTATATGGTGGAAAAGCCACTGTTGCAGCTGTGTAAAAGTTGAGAAGAAACATTTCACTGCTGCGGCAGTGAATTGGTTAAATATTTGCAGGAGAGAAAGTCGCTGCTGGAGCAGTGGCATATTGGAGGTTAGGAGGCTGACAGTCCTGGTGGCTGTATGGCAATGAGACTTACGGTTGGGTAAAGGCAATTCCTTGCTTGGAAGGATTGGGCTAGGTGACGCAATGGGAGCTAGAGGGCAAGGAAGGGGGAACCCTTCTATTTCCGCAAAATTGAGAGCGAGTGGAGCTTAATGATTAACTAAGAACAGGTGCGTGGCGTTTTGAGTTGCAGAATCTATGCAGAAAGAATGGCTGGAATACTGGTTTGCTGGAATGCCTGATCTGGTTAGGACTGATTAGGTGTTTTATTAAAAGCAATGTCTGGAGATGGGGCTATTATTGTTGTCTGCGAAAAGGGGATTGGTGGGAGACTTAATCTGAGAACTTCTGTGAGCTAAGCACTGGGGGAATATAAAGGCAGGTGAAGGGCTAACGAACAAGAGGGATCCTGTGGGAGAAGGGTGAGAAATCACTGCTGTGGCAGTGATATAGAAAGAAAATTTAATGGAGGAGAGGTCACTGCTCTTGCGATTGGAAGAAAATATATATGAAGTTTTAGTCAGGGTATTGCGAGAGTGCAGCGCAAATTCACTGATGCAGTAGTGAGAAATGGAAGTTAGTATGAAATCTGCTGCAAGAGCGGTGGGAGAAGTTGCTGCTGTGGAGGTGAGAAATAGAATTTAGAATGACATCTGCTACAAGAGTGGCGGGGGAGAGTTTAGTATGTCTGTTCGATCAAGTTTATTTTTGCTATGGGCAGCTCTACTGAAGACGGCAATAGTAAGCGATGGCAAATTCAATCGAAGAAAAAGATTGCTGCTGTAATTATTGATGGGTTAGAAATCAATGCTGAGGCAGTAGAATTATGGAAATTAATGTAGGGGCAATTCATAACTGTGACAATGTGGTAGTAAGTGATTTGTCATGGAAAAATCACTGTTGTGGCAGTAAGAAATAACATGGCCAATTTGCGAGCAGTGTAAAAATGTTACTGCTGGAGCAGTGACATACTGAAGTTTTGCTGGATGGCAAACCTTACGAAAAGGAGGAGGGGGTCCAAGACGTACAGTTGCCTGAGGGTAATCCCGTGCTGGGTAGAAGGCTCTCAGCACTGACACGGTATGAGCTGCGGGGTGGAAATCCTGCTATTGCTGGGGAATGGCAAATGAGAATCTAGATGACTGGGTAGAGATTTGTTGGATGTTAAGTTAATAGCAGGGCAACGTTGATTGAAGATTAGTTTATAGAAACATTGGAATGATTTACTGGAACATCAGATTTCGTATGGAGTTAATCACCTAAATTTCTGAAGGGGAGAAATTGGAAAAGACAGCAATTTGAATTTTAAATCCAGTTGTAAGTTTAAATATAATGCAAATGGAAGACCAGAATAAAAACTTGAGGAACTGCATTAGTTCGGCAGAACTTGATCTGCATTTGATGAAACAATAGACTACAGTGAAGTTTTCCCGATGGAAGAAAAATTCTTTGGAGGCCCGATTACTGGATAGTGGACACGACGAGCGGAGGGAGAAATGTTTGCTGCGGCAGTTAAGTGACATGGTTTAATCATAAAAGCTGCTGTAGAACGGCGTAATGAAGTGATGTAATGCGGTAAAGTAACGTAAGATATCAAGTACTGATAATACAGGCCGTTTAAAGTATCCTTCTTCACAAGCCAAATTTTATAGCATTGTAGCACATGGCTGACTTTTAGTTAGCCTGAACCAAGCAGACCATCTTCAGAAACATGCGAAAGAAGTTTACACATGGCCCATTATGCAAAAATCTGAGAGAGATGTGATAGCACTGATTTTACTTGCTAATTTACTATGGTTTGAAATAAAGAGATCAAATTTTTATAGATAATTTTATTTTATTTTTATTTATTTATTTTATTTTTTAAATTTCCCTTAAATCATTTATTTGACGAAGCAATTGTAACATCCACATATAAATGTTCATGCGGTGGTTTAATAATATCATTAAATATCATGTTGTGAGCATAACAAAAAAAATGTATGTTGTGAATATACTTTGTAGAAATCTGCCACAAACAACAGCCATGGAAAATCACTTTGAACAGAAGCATCTGATTACCAGCTAAATTGGAATTCACAATCATTAAGTAAGCCTGGAGCAATATTTGTTCACGATGCACAGTTTACAGAACCATACTGATAGCTGAAAGCGAACCATACTCAGACCACCTTCCAAGATGGACTTGGTTTACAAAGGTCTACAATATTTTTTGGGTGCTGATGTACAGGCCAAATCTAGTGGAACATGTTCAGACTCCTTAAAATGACTATGTGTGAAAACACCCAGACCGGTGGAAGTTTCATAGCAGTAGTGTGGGTTGGGGTTCCTATTGGGGTGGCTGTAAAGAGGGTGCAAGATGGACGTTCAGCTGATGTAGGTCGTAGCGGTGATTGACAGGACTGGATGATTAGGCTCCTCCCGAACCTGCGTTTGGGAACTTCATTTAATGGTTGCAGGTGGCCATCAGCTCCATCAGCATCAGAAGTATTTGGTGGGATCCGATATGTTACACATTTGAACGTGAACATGGGAAGTGATGCCATCATAAACCTGAAAAATGACTAAATGTAAATGTAAATGTAATAAACCTTCTGCATTGGGAGCAGAGTTCCGATCATCTGCCCTTTCTTCAGGGTCTCAGAGTAACTGACCGGCTTAACATAGAACAGCTTGAAGCAGAGACCTGCCAAACAAATCATGTGGGGAGATAGAAGATTACTTATTTATGAAATCTTATTCTATATGTCCTATATTATTAATAATAATAGTATTTTATTCACAAACATGAAATGACCTATAGTCCCTAAAAGAAAGTTGTGCTACATTGCTATTCATTCTTTAGAACATTTAACAGATATACAGACCTTCTCCACTCAAATTAATGCCATCGTTGATAGGCTCCGTTTCAGGTTCATTTCGATATGGTACAGCTTTGCCATTCAGCTTCACATCAAATGGAGCATGAACCATGGCTCCATCAGCACACACAGTGTCAAGACCCTCATGTGGCTTGTGCCCACTGTAAGTGCAGCACAAACACACATACACTTCAGAGGAAAGTTTACCAACCAAAGTCAAGTAAGCTGAAAAATGCTTTGCCTCCAAGCTAGATCTGACGGTGATGTCAAACTTTCAAACTTTGTTCATTCACATGTCTTGCACATGGGTGTAACAGTGGTAAGGAGGTGCCCAGAATGCGATTTTAACCAAGGAGCCTCACAATTCCTTGCGATGCTGCTTGCCTTGTGGCCAGTCGTTCAGTTATTAATAACTTTAGTCACCATTCATTTCCACTGTATGGAAAAACTGCCTTGTTTGTCTGCAAAATATTTACTTTTGAATTTAACAGAAGAAAGAAAGTCAAACAGGTTTGAAATGGCATGAAGGTGAGGAAATGATGACGATTTCAAACATCCTTGTTTTAATTAGTATGTAAACTCATCTATGGTGCAGAATAAAGATCTTTGGTAACACTGGGTTGTTGGGTAGTGACAAGTTTGTGTGACAAAATATTCCAAACAAAATAATGATATCAATATAGCACAGCCTCCACTACAAATGTGTAATCATTGATTTATGGAAAGAGCTATGAAAAAAATAACCTGTTTAAAAATAGTGTTATATATAAAGGTGGATAGAAGAAACACACAAATACACAATTTACCGGGGGGCTCCATATTTTCCGCAGCCTTTTTTATCACATCCTCTTTTGCTGTTACTTGGGTTACCACTGCAGAGGGGGCCAAATTTCACTGTCAAATTAAAAGAAAAACTCATTCCTGTTGCTTACATTACGCTTTCTGTCTGTTTTTTATTTGTCTGTTTGTCTTTCCTGTCAATACCTTCACTGACATCAACACGAGAGCTGCAAAGCACTGAAAAAGAGACATATTGAGACTTTAATTTGCATTATTTTTTGTTTGTTTTTACAATGGTTACATTGGATTTTAATTTGCATGTTTACTGTTTTTGCAGTGTTTTACAATGATACGCCAGAAAACATCTGTGAACTTTATCAAATTATAATGCTCACAATAAAACAACAGACTCATTCTTGTTTGTGAGAATATGAAGATTTTTTGGTTACCTGTAAATAAATTAATTTAACCTTAGACTAAATCTAAATTTTAGAAGATAAACATTTAAATATTAGATTAGACCATTTAATATTAAATTAGACTAAATTGGACAAGTTTTTTTAAGGTTTAAGTTCAAACAACATTGTCCAGTATTAAGCAAATGTCCATTTAGCAATTACATTGTTTCTTACCAGACAAAAGCAGAAAACCGAAAAGGATGTAAAGTTTCATGGTCCTGTAAGTGTTTGTTCTCAGATTTTTTCTTCTCTGCTGTTGTCCTCAGTCTGTCTGGCTTTTTTGAAGTATGAGTTTTTATATCTTGTACAGAGTCCTTTGTAAATTTTGCTTTCAACACATAAACACACCCACACCCACACACGGATGTTTACTTAGGGGCCTATCCCACACCCAACCCTAAATGAATCAATTAAAACGAATCAATAAACTTTATTTAATTTATTTTTATGCTGTTGTTTTCAAATCAGGATGTCCCCAAAATGAGGTTTTGGGAGATTTTGTCAGGTTTAGCTCACTTCTGGCTAAAAAGTTGTCTCATAATGTGGTTATGTATGTACACACAAACACACACATGTACAAACACAATATAATGTACCAATTTGTGTTTTAAAATATTTACCAATGAGTACCAATGTTTACACAAAGCAATTAAAAGCTGTCCTTGAGGTCTCTCTAAATCAATAAATTATGAAATCATAACGCTTCTGAATCATTGAGTGTGGGAAAACTAATGAACAAAATACACTGTAATTAAAACAGTCATCATCTTGCGTGACAAGTAAAGTAGCTATTATTTTTGTCACAATTATTTTAAGTAGACTCAAACCTGCGTGATATTGTCCACATTACATTCACACTCATGTTTTTAGGTTGCCAAACTATTTCAGCCTATTATCATTATTATTATTATCATTGCTGTTGTTTTTCTAATAGAGAAAATATAAATAATATTTCACGATAAGTATATTAATTAATTAACTTATATTACATATAAAATGTTGCATATTACATATATTACAGATAATACATATGTCTAAATTTATCTTTAAGAGTTCAACTCTTTAGCTTTTATTTTGGTTTTATATTCTGTAAAAACAGGTTTACAAATCTAGTGAGATATGCAAAATTAAAAATAAAGCATAACTGTCACACATTGCATAATTGAACACAGTTCTGCTCTTTACTCCTTAATGTAGGCTACTTATTTACTTCAATAGGTCAAGTCACTTTTATCGCTTTTCACAATACACATTGTTTCAAAACAACTTTACAGAAGCAGTGTTAATATTTTAATACTTTTAATGTCTAATTGTTGACATTTATCAGCTTGCAATTTTGAATTTAGGTCGATTGACAGCTTTACCAAAGCAATGACACAAAACATATCAATATATGTTATATATATATTATCGATAAAGCTGTTTCTAATCATTAGAGATATTTCACGTTATTCTGAAAAGTGCGAACCAAATTTTGAGTTACTGTATTTTTAATGTAGGCTAATTTAGGTTAATAGTATTTCGAAAGCACCTATTTTTAAATTCAGTATTATAGGCTATTATTATTATAGTTGTATGCATCTAAATGTCTAATAGTATAACCCACATTCTACTTCTAATACAGGATGCAAGTAATGTTCTCAACCTGCTTATCAGCACTATTCATCAAAAACAGAAGTTGGTTCCCGTCTGTGTACTCTGATTCCCTCTTGTGGCCAAACCTGATGCCACCAAACCCACAATTTAATTTATACTGAACGTGGGAACATGATATTGCTTATGATAAGAAACCCATTTACCCATCCCTGACTAATGGAAAACCATAATGACAGTTATTTGAAATATGAGAAACATTGGTAAGTTTTTCTACAGTCCACTATGTACAGATTATTCAGCAGCATATCAGGACACTGATGAATGCAGGGGAAAATGGAAACTTAAAAGAAAGCATGCCAATTTCCCTTCACAGTACTATAATTTAACCTGAGATTCAATGTAAAAAGAAATAAATACTCTATGAATATGTACATGTGTTGCTGTAATGGAATCATGATTTATATGGTAGCTTATAACAAAAAAACATTTTAATATATTTGCTAGATTTGATGACTAGATGTGCAGCATTAATTCTGAGTAACCATATTTTGACCACATGTCCTTTTAGATGTGAGCCATCTGTATCTATGCACTCAAATAGCAAATGCTGCACATGGTTTGAGGTCAGTGTATCAGTACTGTTTCACAATGTTCTCATAGACTATTAAAATATCTCTCTGTCTGGTTTTCTGCACTGACATACACAAATGGACTTCAGCTAAATGCTAAATTAATGGTTGCTACAAAGAACCTCGGACAGAGGTCGGAGAAGCACACAAAAGGACATGAAAAATAAAAGCAGGTTGGCTTAAACTAAACATGAACGTTCATTAGAGCACACAGCCACACTACAGATTCAAATGTCATATGATTATTTTTGACTTTGCTTACTAATTATCAGTTTGTATAACTTCAGTGCATATAGCAGACACTGTTTTGTATTTCTTTGTGAATTAGTCTAAAAAAACAGGATAATTTATATGCTATGATGGTACAATTTACCACATGTGACACTGAGAACATAATAGTCTTCAGAACTTTATTGTTAGATTGCAAAGCGCAGGGCACCAGCATAAAGAAAGAAAGCTGATATAAATGGCACAAGATTCTGAAGTGGTTTGCAGGTGGCCATCAGCTCCATCAGCATCAGAAGTATTTGGTGGGATCTGATCTGTCACACATTTGAACGTGAACGTGGGAAGTGATGCCAGGATAAACTTTCTGCATGGGGAGCAGAGTTCCGATCTTCTGCCCTTTCTTCAGGGTCCCAGAGTAACTGACCGGCTTAACATAGAACAGCTTGAAGCAGAGACCTGCCAAACAAATCACGTGGGGAGATAGAAGATTACTGTGAGATTATGACTTTGATGTATGTAATCTTTTTTCACATGTCCTAGTATTTTATTAAGCAAGCACTTTGTTCTTTTCTACAAACATGAAAGTCTATAAAATTAAGTTGTGCTACATTGCTATTAAAGGGTTAGTTCACCCCAAAATGAAAATTCTGTCATTAATTACTCACCCTCATGTCGTTCCAAACCCGTAAGACCTTCGTTCATCTTCGGAACACAAATTAAGATATTTTTGATGAAATCCGAGAGCTTTCTGACCCTCCATAGACAGCAACGCAACTGAAATGTTCCCAGGTCCAGAAACGTAGTAAATACATCGATGAAACAGTCCATGTGACATCGGTGGCTCAACTTCAATTTTGCGACGATGAGAATACTTTTTTTTTTGCGCAAATAAAATAAAAATAACATAATTTACTCAACCATTATTCTCCCCCGAGTTACGTCTTCCGCCATTTTAGAGAGTATCACAATACATACGCATGCTTTCCCCTAAGCGTAAACAACACTTATTACGCAGATTACGTTCATGTGCGCTTTCCCTCTGAACGTAAATAACGCTGATTACGTCAAATACTTTCTTGGGTACTCTCCAAAATGGTGGAAGACATAACTCAGGGGAGTAAATTATGTTATTTTTGTTTTCTTTACGCAAAAAAAAAAAAGTATTCTCGTAGCGTCGCAAAACTGAAGCTGAGCCACTGATGTCACATGGACTGTTTTACCAATGTATTTACTACGCTTCTGGACCTGGGAACATTTCAGTTGCGTTGCTGTCTATGGAGGGTCAGACAGCTCTTCAATTTCATCAAAAATATTGGAACGACATGAGGGTGAGTAATTAATGACAGAATTTTCATTTTGGGGTGAACTAACCCTTTAATGCTTTTAGAACATTTAACAGATGTGAAGATGTGAGTACAAACCTTCTCCGCTCAAGTTAATGCCGTCATTGATAGCATTGTTCTTTTTGTATGGTACAGCTTTGCCGTTCAGCTTCACGTCAAATGGAGCATAAACCGTGGCTCCATCAGCACACACAATGTCAAGACCCTCATGTTTCCGTTTCCCACCGTCTCTGCAGCACAAACACACATAAAAGAATAATTCACCACAAAATTAATATTCTGTCATCATTTACTCAACATGATCAAAAGGAAGTTTTCAAAAACTTTTTCAAATCTTAATGTACAATCAAGCTAGATCTGAGTTGTGTCATCAAATATTATTTGTTCTTGTGTGTCTTGTGGCAGTTTTTCAGTAAATAATAATGTTAGTACACATCCATTTCCACTGTATAAAAAAAACAGCCTGGTCTGTTTGGAAAATATCTTATGTTTGAATGAAATGAAGATATGGATTTAAAACTAAATAAAGGTGTGTAAATGATAATGGATTTTATTAGTACACTGTAAAAGATGATGCACTGTTAACTTAGTAAAATTACGTTCATCTTATTTGTTTCTGATCTGTTGACATTACTCAGTTTGATCGAGTTTTTAATACTTTCTGTTACTTAAAGCATTGCAATTAAGTTCAGTAAACTTAATTTCTTTGTGTTCAACGAAAAGGTCGAACATGTGACTCCGTTGTGCATGTGTTATAGACAGAGGTGCACATTAGTTTTTAGGTTCTCATAAGAGAACATGGAGATTTGGTTTGGTCCTCACACTGCACATAGTGTGACCCAATTAAGTAAGTAAATACATACATAAATAAATAAAAAGTGCTGTCAAACGATTAATCGCATTTAAACTGAAAGTTTTTGTTTACGTAATATATGTGCATATACTGTGTGTATTTATTTTGTATATATAAATACAAACACGTTCATGTATATATTTAAGAAAAATATGTTTATATATTAAATATATTTTTATATAATATAAATTATAAGAATATAAATATATAAATGTATATACATGTAAATATTTTCAAAATATATAGGCTACTGTATGTGTGTGTATAATAAATGTGTAATTTAAGTGTACATAATAAATATACACAGTACACATACATTGTGTAAACAAAAACTTTTATTTTGGATGCGATGAATCGTTTGAGGAGTTTATTTGCAAAAACAGATAACTATTTATAATTTATAATTTTTAAAAATCATGTTTTTTTTTTTATTATGTTATAATGTTTTTATTGTGATTTATTGTTTCAGTTAGCTGTATTTTTTTTTGTTATTTTTTTTTAACCTAATCAAAATAACCCAACTGCAGTTTGATGAAAAAACACGATTTTTGAAAATGGTTAAAAACTGAGTTATATGTTTTTTGCAAATGAACTCTTCATATAATAAATATAACTATAAAATAAATAAATAATAGATATAATATTATAGCACTTTATTTACTTAGTAATAATAAACAAAATAATAAAGTGTGATAATACTACACATAATTTTAAATATTTTAAAATAAAAAGTGAGTACTAAATACAAATACAATTATTATATAGTAAATTTAAATATAAAATGCTAATATTTACTTCTTTTTTAAATATGAATTTTCATAATTTTCAAACTTAAAATCAGCAGGCTTTTATTTTGGCGGGTTGCCGGCGCTTCAGACAGACGCGTGCGGGCGATTTCAAAAGACTTTTGTGTGTTTTTTTATATTGTCAAACGGCGGTAAGTTATTTACTTACACAGTCTATAAATATATAAGCAAAAACACTGTAATGGTAATGCTTAAAGTGTTGTCAGGTGGTAATTGAAGCAAAATTAACCCTTTGAAATTAGCCGCGAAATGAACTTGTCTCTGAAGATAATACCACCGCGATAGATTCTGTATGTAACTGACTTTATTCTGCGTTGAGGACACTTTATCAGACCTACAGAGGACGAGACTCAGAGGCCTTCACTAACATGAAGCAGTTTGAAATTCAAACCGTAACGGTCTTCTGACGGTGACGCAGCTCTAACGGTCTTCTGACGGTGACGCAGCTCTAACGGTCTTCTGACTGTGACGCAGCTCTAACGGTCATCTGAGACTGACTGGTGATAAGCCAAAGGTAAGCTTTATAAATCTACTTTTATTCGTCGTTTTGTCCATGTAAGGTTAGATTTCACACTAATTTTATATTGTTCTGTGTTAATAAGTTTTCAGATTCCCCACTTTGTTATATTACATGGGCTATACCTGTTGGTGTATTTGCGCGTGAGGTGGTTCAAGATACAGTCTGAGGTAAATTTGTTTATCCCTTTTAACATTAACGTTAGTTGTTTAAACTGATCACTAAAACATGTAACTTTACAATAATATATTTAATATTTTCAAAACTTTATCTGGTGTGAAGTGTTTGTTCTTGTAGTAAAATCAAAGACTATAGAATACTGAAAAAAAAAATATATATATATATATATATATTTAATTATATTTAGAAATATTTGGTTAGCAGAAGAGACTTCTTTAAAAACTTAAAAAAAAAAAATAATAATAATAATAAAAAAAAAAACAGACCTTACTGTTCAAAAACTTTTGACTGGTAGTGTTCTTTATGGACCCAACTAAACTAAATTGTTTGTTATTTGTTAATTGTTATCCACTGTATGATAAGTAAAGTTTCTTTGTTTTCTTGATTTTTATACAAACACTCTGTGTCTGTGAGTTGATTTGCATGAGTTTTAATTGAATGCAGCCTAAACAGTTTGTCAAGCAGTATAAATGATGTCTAAATGAGACTGTGGTTATTCCTAGTTAACCATTTTGTGTTAATGGCTCTCATATCATTTCAGGCATATGCTAAGAACACGCTTAAGCAGAAGTGTCAGCGCGGGACTATTTAATGGATTATACATTCTTCTTTCGTGTGGGGGAATTGTGGTAAGTTATTTACTTTGACAGTCTTGCAATATGTAAAGAAAAATAGAGTAATTGTAGTGTTTGAAGTGTCTGTGAAATTAGTCCCAAAAAGGCCACGTCTCATTCTGAAGGTGTTCGCTAACAATAACAATGTCAATAACACCTGATGTACTTGTTACATCATAAGAAGTATGGCATCTATGCTAATATTAGTCTGTTTCATTCTTATTCCGAGGTCACTGTAGCCACCCGGACCCACTCCGTATCCAGATCAGATGGTCACTGCAGTCACCCGGACCCAGTCCGTATCCAGATCAGATGGTCACTGCAGTCACCCGGACCCAGTCCGTATCCAGATCAGATGGTCACTGCAGTCACCCGGACCCAGTCCGTATCCAGATC
Organism: Spinibarbus caldwelli; assembly: GCA_039654775.1. NCBI lineage: Eukaryota > Metazoa > Chordata > Actinopteri > Cypriniformes > Cyprinidae > Spinibarbus > Spinibarbus caldwelli. The sequence goes on along the minus strand of CM077246.1, from coordinate 11,156,487 downwards.
AGATGGTCACTGCAGTCACCCGGACCCAGTCCGTATCCAGATCAGATGGTGGAGACAACTCTACAGCCCTGAATGTCAGCAGAGACCATGTCAACTTTATGAGACCCAAAGACAGATCCCCAGTGAAGGCCTCATCAACTATATGGCCATCGGCACAAAACCTCAGCAAAGACTAAGATGACAAACACCACGTTGGTTTGTCTGGCCAGAGAAGAACTGGCCCCCCGACTGAGCCTGCTTTCTACCAAGGTTTTTTCTCCATTTATGATACCTTTGGCTTGCTTATTTGGGGACACTTCATTTTTGGGAATATTAACGACGTGATTGCAGAGACACTATTTGAAGAGAACTGAACATATCTGGAAGATGATGAAATCACTGAATCAACGATGAACTGACTTTAACTGAAATATTGACTGTTTACTTTTGTCCTCTTTTTAGAGCTGCTTTACTACATAACTGAATTTTGTTTGCATTATTGACACTATTTTCCTGTTTAACAATGTAAAGCTGCTTTGACACAATCTGTATTGCATGAAGTGCTATATATAAATAAGGGTGAGTTGACTTGCTTTTGACAATTCTTCATAGAAATGGTTGTGTGCTGTCTGTTTTGAACAATTTTGTCTTTTTGAGAATTGTATTAGTAGCCTTCAGTGTGAAAGAAATCAGTAAAATAAGATTACATCAAATCAGCCTCAAGTGAATTGTAATTACACAAATACAATAAATTGTGGTTACTTAATTTTCTCAAGGCAACGGGTTTCCTCAATTTAATTAAGTAGACAGAACTCAGATTAACTTGTTAGTTTTAAGTTAAGTAGATTCACACTTTTAAGTAACCACAATTTAATGAAGTTAAGTTAGTCCAACTTAAAATAAAAAGTGACCACAACACATTTTCTTTTATTTGTTAATGTAACTCAGAATTGTCAAGTTCACTTAACTTTTTTTTCTTTTAATTATGCATAAATTTCCTTTACTTAATAATTTCAAGGCAAAAAAGACAATTTTTTTTAAGTAAAGTCAACTGATCACTTTTTACAGTGTATGTTGTTTATGGCGCAAAAGATCTTAACATTGGTCTGTTGGGTAGTGTCAAGTTTGTGTGTTCTGGGAAGAGCTATGAGGAGAGGTCAGAGAAAACTAAATTTGTTTGAGGGATTTGTTTGCCCTATATAAGGGGAGTCAGATGAAACACATTAAAAAAATAAATAAATAAAAAAACACAATTTACCGGCTGGCTCCATAGTTTCCACAGCCATACTTTGCATCACATCTTCTCTTGCTGTTATTTGAGTTACCACTGCATAGGGGGCCAAATTTCACTGTGAAATTAAAAAATAATTCTGTTACTTTATGCTCTGTCTGTCTATATGTCTGCCTTTTTGTCTTTTTCTTCATTTACATTTCATACCTTGGCTAGCATCAACAAGACAGCTGCAAATCACTGAAAAAGAGACACACATTGAGACTTTAATTTGCATAATTAGTTTTTTGTTTTGTTTAACGGTCTTTGCCATGTTTACTTTGCATGTTTACTCTTTTCGCAATATTTATTTTTTTTTTTTTGACACCATAAAACATCAGTCAATTTTAGCAAATATTAAAATGGTAACAATAAAACTCATCTTAATACTTATTCTTGTTTGTGAGGAAATGTCATGCATTTAATTTAACCTTAAACAGATTCAAAGTAAAATTAGAACATGCTTTATTTGTGCTGTAGATGTGCTTTTTTTTTTTTTTTTTTTCTCTCTCTCCATAACAAAGTTAAGTTTTAGAATAAAATTTAAGGGAATCATTTTTTAGGTTTAAAGAATGTTTTCTAGTTGAAAGCTAATGTCCATTTTGCAATTAAATTGTAATTTCTTACCAGCCAAAAGCAGAAAACTGAAAAGGATGTAAAGTCTCATGGTCCTGTACGCATTTGTTTTCAGATGCTGTCTTCTCTGCTGTCAACCTCAGTCTGCTAGAAACATTTAACTGTGAGTTTTTATATTTTGGCTGGGGTCATGTGGAAATTCTGTGGAAATTCTGCTTTCGACACTCATACACACAATCCAAGCAATGGCATTGCATAACTGCCAAAAAGGGGAACAACAGACCAGTCTCTAATTTAAACATATTTTCTGTTTCAGTGAAAATAAGCCAGTACAAAACATACAATGCAAACTAAATTCTTACAACCACTCTATTATGACCATTTTAGTTTTTCTCATTGGATATTGTTTTGTTGGGCTTTGTCAGTTATTCTACAATGCGCAACTAAATGTGGTGGTTAAAAAAAAAAAAAAAAACACTTAACTTATACACAAGTATACATTTTTAGTATAACTTTTTAGTATAAATACATGCAGTATAGTGCTACTTTATCAATCTAAACTCTTTGACAGTGTGCATGCAAGTGGGAACATTCCAGCTTACCAATGAATGTTTACAAAAAGCGAATAAACCCTGCCCTTGTGTTCTCCTTAAATCAATAAATTATAAAATCACAGCACTTCTGATCCACTGAATGTGGGAATCCAAGTGAACAAAACAGACTGTTATTAGGAATGTCATTACACGTTTCAGTGACAAGTAAGAGTTTGTGGAGCATGTCTAAAGGCTGCAATGTATCATTAAAGAAGCTAATGTAGAAATCAGAAAAATAAACCGTTGAATTATTGAAGTCTGATTGCAAATAAACCACAGCACAGAATCAGTTCAACTGTCAGTTGTTATGGCCAGCTATTTCACGTTTCTCCTTTTCTGTTTCGGCTGCTTTCAACAGTGACAGGATAAAGTGAACATGCAGACAGTTCAATAACAAAGCAAGAGGAAGAATGAAATCAAAGGGCCATTTGTTGTTGTGAGTCAATCTAGGGCATGTTAACTGTGCTCTTACAAATCAGACATACATATTCTTTTGTGTGTGTGTTAATGAATATAATAATGCACACTTTTATATTTGTCAGTTTATACAACAGTATGTTTTAACCTAACCCAAGCAATGACAAACAAGGATACAATTTAGAAATCATTACATTTTAAACACTTCTTCTTCAGTCCAATCATGCGAATATCCACTTTGCAAATACTTCAAATTTTCCTCAGTCTTTAAAACTGACTCTTGGTAAGTCACTTTTTCAAAAAGGTAGGATGAAAAATAGCAGCAAGCAAACGTGTTACAATTTGTATCTTTTGTAATAAAGTTGTTATGTAGCCTACCTTAATTTTTCTCACCCATAGGTCAAGTAGAACATTCACTTCCAAAGTAAATTTGAAATTATCCACAAAACTGTCACAAATTCATGAGCTGTATTGATCACACAGATACAGAATATATCATCAGTATATCCATACCCTTTTAGGATACATGGAAGAAAGGGATTAACATCACTATTAAATATATAACAATCCTCAAAGTTGGCATAATTTGGGGCAAAAATGGAGCCCATTGCCATAACACTCACTCAATCATTATCAAAAATGAAACAATTGCATTTTAAGACATAAGAGGCCATCTGTATTAGAAATTCTGAAGGTGCACTCGCTTCTCCTGGCTGAGAATGATAATGTTTAAGCATACAAAGACACTTCTCATGTGAAATATATTTATATAAAGGCTAGTAATATCCAAAGTGAGTGACAAAGATGTCTTCGGTAGATCATACACATCCAATTTTTATTAATAAATCTGCTGAATCTCTAATATAAGATGGTAACAAATGAACAAACATTTTAATGGAAAAGTCAACATATTGCCCTAAAGGAGATAAAAGAGCATTGAGCCACAACTGGACAAAAGACTTTTGTAAATCTTTGGAAGACTTTAAAAAAAAAAAAAAAAAATACAGGCCTAATAGAGTTCTGGCAAAATAAAAAGTCAAACTCTGTCTGGAATATCCACCCGTGTATTTTTGCATTGTTTAAAAAAAGAAAATACCTCAGACTGATAAATACTTGTAGGGGCCATTAGGGAGTTTTAGTTTTTCAATTCTCAGTCATATCAAGGTTTTAAATGTCTCCACTAGAGGTCGGTATTGTTTACTAAAAGGAGTACTACGTTCAGAATGATCATTTTAGCAGCTACATTAGTCAAATCATTTAATGTTGTGATGTTAGTACACTCTTAAGAAAAATTGTTCTAAACAGTACCAGAAAAGGGTTCTTCAGCTTGTAACAATAGCAGAACCCTTTTTAGTGCTAAATAGAACCTTTTTTATAGGGTTCCATATAGAACCAGTCTTTGAAAATGCTATATAGGACCTTAATGGTGTTATAATAACCTTTTTAATGATAGCTTTTCATTAATGTTAGTATGTTAATATCATTAATAGTATTATTTGTATATATTATTTTTTAATATTGTTTTTTACCCCTCTGCCTGGTCTTATATTTTGAAGTGTCTATTAGGGTTTTACAAAAAAATCAACAACAACGTGTCAATCAGGTACTTATTTATTTATTTATTTTTTTAATGACATGAAATTGTAGCAAAAATGACAGTGTTCAAACAACAGTTATTAGCAGAATACATTAATGAATGACAATGGACATTGAACATAAATAAATGCTTAAAGTAAAACAAAATAGAACATAAAATAGTGTATTGAAGACCAAGCTCGAGTGAAATATCTTCACAATCCTCTATGATGCCTCTAAGTTAATTGTTATCTGTATTTTGGTGTGACTGAATGGCAGTTTCTCTCTGCAGATGATGAGGTTGTAGGATGTGATAGCATCTGAAATGCACAATTGAGTTTAGATATACAGTTTGTCTCCTTTCATTTGTTTATGTGAAAACAATTGTTTATGAAGGCCAAAAGTAGTATGTGAGCACTTCACAATGTTAAAAGAAAAAGTGATATAAAGTCATGGGATAGTTTTAATATTTTTTGTGACTGGGTATGTTTATACATAAACCCATGTAATGAACAATATAAATTATAACAATATAACAATATAAATTATAAATTCATTGTCTCTTTTACTTAGTGGAGAAGAGGAGAGAAGTTTCCACAGTTTAGCAGAGCTGCACAGACTTGTATGTGACCAAGAACTAAAAAAAAAAAAAAAAAAAAAAAAGATAAGAACATGTTTGTTTGGAAACCAGTTACAAGTTATATTTAATTTATATTTAAATTTAAGAATGAAATCATTTACCTGTTGAGAGTGTGTTGACAGTCTGTGTAGTTGTATCACTAAAGTCCAGAAAATAAGTAATGTGGTGATTTGACAGTTAAAGGTTTGAAAGAAGAAAAAAAAAAAAAGGGGGCGGGAACAAAGAACTCTAATACAAAGAACCATTTCAGCATAAAAGGGTTCTTCAGAATGCTATGGTTCTAAATAAAACCATTACTGCATGTAATGAACCTTTAAAGAACCATATTTTTTTTAGAGTGTACATATTTTAATTTTTATAAGTAAATGTAATTGGAAAGAGGAATACTTTTTAAGCAAATCATCATACAAAAATAAATATTTCAGGTATTATAAAACAACATAATGTTTAAATATACATTCAAATACATTTTTGGTGGTCATGTACATAGTTAATGTTAGGAATTAACAACACGAAAAATACAGCCATCAGTTCTTGACATAAGAGTTAGACATGGTTGCAGATATGATGTGGTTAAGCACAGGAGGTACACAAATATATAGAAACTTCTATTGCAAGAACAGGCTCATAAAAGGCATTTTAGTCCTCCATTTGCTAATTAATGATTAATACTATACACCACAACTGCATTGTCACACTGTATATTACGTGGCTGAAATGTACATTACATTTTACCTTTCAAAGTTTGAACTCATTAAATGCATTCAGTTTTTAGTTCACAGTTAAATTTAATTGCAGTTATATATTCCATATTTTTTTTTCTAAATTAATAGACACATCCTTCATTACTGTTTACTATAATATAATATAATATAATATACAAACACAGAATTGTTTGGTATTTGTTGGATCACTGCAAGAACTGCATGACTGTTTGTGGCAGTGTGAAAATGACCACCATTAATGTTTTCCACCATTATTAATCTAGCAGTCAACTTCAGGTCATGGAGATCGCTGAGTCATCGTGTGTATCTTTACAAACAGCATTCAACGCATTCAAATTTTTGATGCCAACAAGCAGTGGGCTTCATGCTAGAAAGCCTGAAAGCATGACTGCTGTTGCTTGTTGCCTTTCCTTTTTAAATGTTTTTAAATATATCTATTTGTCTCCTGTATCACTAATGACTAAAGGAAATAAGAAGGAAATGAATTTATATCTCCTCATGCTAGTTTTTCTGTGCAAATTAAATTTAAGGTGGGTGGACAGATAGACAGTTCTCTAGAGTAATCATTCAATTTTTTGAATTGCATAACCTAATGTCTAACCTCATGATCAGGCAGCTCCTTCAGTCCTGCTCATCTTTGATAGTAAGGTCATCTTTGTCCTCGATTCTGAGGAGGACTCTGAATCAGACCCAGAACATCTGAGAGCCTCCCATAACTTCTTTCTGAAATCCTTAGACACATAATAAAAGATGAAAGGATCGAAGCAGCTGTTAAAGGTGCTGAAAGACAAAGCGATCTGGTATGGAACATAAAGGTCGAAAGCTGATTTGGAGTAATGCAAAAGCAAGAGAATGTTACTAGGCAATAAGCAAACTACAAAAACCATTAACATCAGCACAGTCACTTTAATCGCATGGGCAAAACGCTGCCCTTCAGCCATAAGGGTGCGTAACACTGCAGAATAGCAGAACAGCACAACCAGCAGTGGAAGCAGGAAGCATATGGAGAAAAGAATAGCAAAGTACGGCAGGAAGTACTTTTCTTGCTGTTCTATAGGTAGTGCATCATGGCAGGTTGTTAGAGTAGAGTCGATTATCTTATAGGACTGTTGTGAGGCTAATAAGGGCACAACAGCAGCTAAAACCACTATCCAAACCAAAACACTCATACAGACAGAATTCTTGTTACTTCGAAGCATCTTGGCATCAAAAGGGTGAACGAGAGCTATGTAGCGATCCATGGCGATCAGTGCCAGACAAACCACTGAGCCGTACATGTTTCCATAGAGGAGCCCAATCACAACACGACAAAATGGTTCTCCAAATGTCCAGTTGTTGCCCAGGAAGTGGTAGACGATACGGAAGGGGAGCACCAGCAGTAGCAGAAGATCGCAGATGGTGAGGTTGATCAGCAAAATGGTGGATGGGAGTTTCTTGGTTCGGAAGAGCAGCACAAAGAGAGCCAACAAGTTTGACGGAAGCCCGATGAGAAAGGCGAAGAGGCAGACAAGAGGAACCACTAGTGTAAAGCTGTAGCTCTGAATCTGCTCCTTATACTCGTCTGGAAGTGAACCGTTAATCAGAGGCATGCCTCGCACCCCTAAGTGGAGGAAAGACAGATTTGTCAGTTATATATCTTGTTATAGTTGAGGTCAAAAGTTTACACCCCCCTTTCAGAATCTGCAAAATGTTCATTATTTTACCAAAATAAGAGGGATCATACAAAATGCATGTTATTGTTTATTTAGTACTGAGTTGAATAAGATATTTCACATAAAAGATGTTTACATATAGTCCACAAGAGAAAATAATAGTTGAATTTATAAAAAATGACCCCGTTCAAAAGTTTACATCTACTTGATTCTTAATACTTAGTGTATTATAGTGTTGTTACCTGAATGTTTACTCATAATGCTCATATAACTCATATGCAACTATTACAGAAGGTTCAAACGCTCACTGATGCTCCAGAAGGAAACACGATGCATTAAGAGCTGGGGGGTGAAAACTTTTTGAATTTGAAGATCAGGGTAAATTTAACTTATTTTGTCTTCCTGGAAACATGTAACTATCTTCTGTAGCCTCTGAAGGGCAGTACTAAATGAAAAAATATGATATTTAAGCAAAATAAGAAAAATCTACACATCTCCTTTCTGTTCAAAAGTTTTCACCCTCGGCTCTTAATACATGGTTTTTCCTTCTGGAGCATCAGTGAGCATTTGAACCTTCTATAATAGTTGCATATGAGTCCCTCAGTTGTCCTCGGTGTGAAAAGATGGATCTCAGAATCATATAGTCATTGTTGGAAAGGGTTCAAATGCACAAAAATGCTGGAAAACCAAAGAATTTGTGGGACCTGAAGGATTTTTCTGAAGAACAGAAGGCAGTTTAACTGTTCAGGACAAACAAGGGACTCAAAAAAACAAAAACAAAACAAAGCTGTGGATCATTCAGGTAACAACACAGTATTAAGAATCAAGGGTATGCAAACTTTTGAACGGGGTTATTTTTATAAATTCAACTATTATTTTCTCTTGTGGACTATATGTAAACATCTTTTATGTGAAATATCTTATTCAGGTCAGTACTAAATAAACAATAACATGCATTTTGTATGATCCCTCTAATTTTGGTAAAATAATTAACATTTTGCAGATTCTGAAAGGGGGATGTAAACTTTTGACCTCAACTTTACTTTTCCTAAGAATGACAGAATAGACTTATTCATTCAGTCACAATGTAGGACCACCCAGAATGTAATCAGACATCACTTCTCCTTACACCTTATTTTGCTTAAAATGAACATTCTATCAATTACTCATCATGACTAATCATTTACTGTGTTCTACACAAGTCATAAAAGTTTGAAATTATGTATACTGAAGCCCATTTCCACCACCAAAAAAAAAAAAGTAAAAACCTTTGGCAAATCATATTGACATAAAATGTCTAAATAATGAGATTGTGACACATGAGAGTGTGAAAAAATGTGACAAAAGTCAAAATTATGATAGAAGTAATTTTGAGTTAAAAAGTTAAAATTGACAAAATGTTATAATTTCAAAGAAAAGTCTGACTTTCAAAAAATGATGACATCCTAAATGTTATAATTATGACATAAGAAGTTATGACAAAATGTCAGTCAACTTTTCAGTTGTCTTATCAAAATTTAATTAATTATTAAGTGTCTGTCTATCTTGAGAAGTTGAAATGATGATAAAATGTCAGTCAAATTTCAGCTGTCTTATCAAAATTTAATTAATTATTAATTATGTCTGTCTGTCTTGAGAAGTTGAAATTATGACAAAATGTTAGTCAACTTTTCAGCTGTCTTATCAAAATTAAATCAATTATTAATTAAATTAATAACTATGGCTGGCTGTCTGTCTTACAATTTTGACTTTTTATGTCATAATCATGATTCGTATGTCACAATTTTGACTTCTTTGCTCAGTATGGCTTTTTATCTCATAATTTCGACATTTTAGCTCATAATTAGGCCTATGACTTATGACATAGGCTAAATTTTGACTTTTTATCTCATAGGCTACGTAGCCTACTCACAATGTCAAATTTTACGTAATTTTATTTATTTCTCTCCGTTATGTGGTGAAATGGCTTCCAAGATATGAGGGTGAATAATGATGAAATTATGAAATAATTTACATTTGTGGGTGACCTACATTCTAAAGAATTATTTATTTTAAGGTCTAAAAAATCTATGCACTCTCGTGTAGTTTTACCGCAAAATGATAGCCTATAATGTAGATAGCTATGCTACATCAAATCATGTAGCTCAGTGCCGTCCACATATTTTCTACACATGCTGTGTTGACCTGAATTATATTCGAACTGTTATGTTAAAATCAAGGCAGATTTATAATTTATTTAAACAATAATGGTGCTTACATAGATTACTGTAGCCTACTTTTTCTGCTAGGCCTATGTTTTTAACAAAAAGGCGAACTTTTCATACATGGAAACTTATAAAAGACAATTAAAACAGGATCTGTTAACCTTAAAGTTATTCATATAATGAGAATCAAGACTTACTGACACTGTTGTTTGAGCTGTGCACCTTTGAAGCTGATGAGACGTTCAGAAAAATGAGGAGACAGAGAAAAAGAACTCGAGGAATTACAAAAAATCTCATGGCGCTGAAATCTCTTTCTATATATAAAAGTTTTACGTTTTTTTTTTTTTTTTTTAAATGGTTTAAAGGTGAAATCTCTCCTTTGTCTATTGATTATTTTCTAGAGGTGTGCTATTCAAAGGTTTTTCAGGTTGTAGAAGTACCGGTCCACCGCGTCTCTTTACAGTTTATCCTCTTTACAGTTTATCATCTACTCGCTTAGCGTTTGTTTCTTGGTAGGCTAAATAAAGGTTAAACAGAAAAGTGTTTTAATAGTTTTGTTGTCTCGTGTGGTTTCTCATCCCGCCCCCTCGTGAATTCATACCAACCAATGAGTCTCTCTTGGCTGTTCCTCTCTCCGTGTCTGTTAAGATTTGAAACAGATTTGAGTCACATGCCTCACTGTTTACATATTTCTCTGCTACTTTACTTCATATGGGCTATGGGACATATGGGACTTGGCTATAGCTCAAATCGTTTGAAATGATAATAATTATTTAAAGATTATAATAATAAAACAACTGACAACTTTATTGATACCTTTTTGAACAATAAGTCTAGCTGAATATTGTAAATGGTTAGAATTATAAAGCCAAATGATTTATGGTGAGAGATGTCTGAAGATGTTTAGCTGTTTATGAGTAGGCCTACTGATTTTTAGCTTATAAATTATGCCTGCTTTTATGTTTAAGGCATTTAGTGGAGAATGCTAATGTAACACAGTAGCCTAATAACATTCTGGAATGTCCCATAACCGCAACTCTCTACCAAACAGGAAGAGATAGGATCTTAGGGAGGAAATGAAACGTATGGAAAAATGTCGTTTGCTGGACAGAATAAGTCTACTTTTCACACAAACCATTGTCCTTTCTATAGTTCTTTTAAAACAAAAAATTAATTAATAAATAAATAAATAAATAAAAGAAGGTAAATAATAGCACTTGTTCCATAAAACATTTGAGGTTTATTTTTTTTTTACCTAATAATAACTTCCATTAATAAAATTAGCGAATATTACGTTGTGCTCAAAGGATTCAGAGTCCGAGATGTAATTAAACTTTAAAAGAAATATTCAATATTTCATAAATATTCCAATTTCAAATACACTTTTGTAAATAACTATTAGTTTTTGGTATTGGGACCGAGGGCCTGTTTCATAAAACAAGTTTACCAAAGCCATGTTTATTTCAGTTAGTCTGACTTGTTGTCAGTTGATTTGGTTCAAAATAAGTCAGACTAACTGAAATAAGCCTGGCTTGCTTGGTAAACTTGTTTTATGAAACAGCCCCTGGGTTTTCATCTCAGTGAACACAATAACACATTTGAGTGATGTAATTTCATTGAAATTGAACGCTAGATAGCGCAGTTGCTGCACTCTTGATGTGCAAGATTGGTGTCATTATTGCCGATACAGTAAATAAATACACAGCACAACTGCTTGGTCCTAGTTCGAGTCCAATAATGGGCAATATTTCTTATTGCAAAGCATTTACAGGTTTAAGAATAGACATAGACTTACCTATTACACACTCGCTGGAGTGTGAGAACAGTTTTGTTGTACAGAGGGCTCAACTCAAAAATCCTTTGACACTTAATAAAATATGACAAATGTAACTGTTGAAGGTACTGATAGACTAATTAATCAGGTACAACATATGCAAGTCATTAATTGACAAAGTCTAAGTTCGAGTAATGCAACAGGAGAGGACTGGAACCAGTAGTGCTGTGAATTCTGACAGGAACTCCATCTTTTTGTCCACAGTATACAAGTCATTTTCATGTGTGTATACTTTAAAAGGACCCCTGTCTGAGAGTAGAAAAGGGAATTTAATATCAGTTAGTCAACTGTTAGTTTCAGTTGTCCATTGTATCATGTCTGTGCATGCCATGTGCTGCATCATGTCTGTGCGTGCATCAGCTGTGATCACTATCACAGGTTTACATTCCACCTGCCCTGCATTGTTCTCAATTTGAAATAAAAATGTAAATTAGAGGGACTGAAACATTTTCTTAAGTATACATTTTTAAGAATATTTAGCGAAATGAGCTGATAAGTGTAAATCCTGCATCCTCTGAAAAGAAAACATGAAGGGTTATATGGAAAGGGGGTAAAAAAAAAAAAAAAAAGAAAACAAAATTTTTTCCGTTTTTAACAAAGTTCTTGGATAATTTCCACCAGGTTCATAAAAAATAAAAGTTAATAACTGAAGTTTAAAGTAAATGTGTTTTAAATTTGAGTCTTAAAATTTAATTAAACATGACATTGCATTCTGCCTTCTGTAACAGGAGTTGTAAAAATATAATTTATTTTAATGTAGGACTATATGACCTCCACTAGAGAGAGCCAGAGATCTGAATAGTTGTTGATATGGTTCAGCTAAAAACTGATCTCTGCTATTATTGGGCTACACAAGAAATTTGCATATGATAGAGGTAGATATAGGTAATTGTTTAAGGGTGAAATTATGGACAATAAAGTTGGAAATAATATGATGTGGGATTCTTGTCACTGCTGCTGATGTTTGTCGAGATTAAGCATAGATTTGTTGGCTATATTGTGGAAAGAAAAGAAAAGAAAAGAAAAGAAAAGAAAAGAAAAGAAAAGAAAAGAAAAGAAAAGAAAAGAAAAGAAAAGACTCATCATAGACTGTGAGCTGGATTTGTTGTCCAGTGCACCTTCAAACCATCTGGCTATACAGATGCAGCCAGGTGTGGCAAATGTTCTGCAGGCACCATAAATATGACTTAACCCACTTAGTCACAAATTGTTCCCAGCTGAGTGACTGCATGCATTTCACTTAGATAACCAAATGAAACAATATGCATGACTGCAAACAATTAACAAGTAACACAATTTAATAATGTGAATCAAGTAGTTATGGGTAACACTTTACAATAATGATCCATTTAACATTACTTAACTAGTTAAGTTTTAGGCTACCTTTATTTATTTAGTAGATGCTTTTATCCAAAATGACTTAAAAGTGAAGAATAAAATGTCAAAGCGATTATCATAACTCAAAAAGTAACATTATCCAAGATTAAATGCTGTAGAAGTATTGTTCATTTGGTTAATTTATTACATTTAGGGCACTACTACATTTTTGAAATCAGAGTTGTTACTTCAAAGTTCAAATGCACTTTGAACATCAATAATGAACAATTGCATTTTTACTGACTAACAGTGCTAAATATGAAAACAAAAAAATTCTGAAAGCAATATTGTTAGTTTAGCTAATGCATAGCTAATGTTAACAAGTCTTATTGTAAAGTGTTACTGTTACTTATTTAAAGGGGTCATGAACTGAGAAACCAAAATTCCCTTGATCTTTTGACATATATGAGGTCATTGTATTATAAAAACATCCTGTAAGTTTCAGAACTCAAAACTGTTGTTAGTCTAAACAACTTATATTGAAGGCAGTCTGCCAAAATGCCAGCTTTTGGAATGTTTTACTCTATGATGTAATAGTGTGGATAAGCACCACCTCTGCAGAATAAGATCAACGTCACTGCCTGTTTAACCCCGCCCACCGGTTTGCGCATGTGGTGTTTACGAGAGAATCAAACCTGCAGGTCAATGCAGAAACCAAACGATAAAGATGGCTCTGAAGTCAACAAGATGCTGTGCAGTGAAACAGTGTTTGTGTTGCCTTCGTTCTGATTCCAACGTTAGGAAAGAGAGCATGAACTTTATTTTCATTTTACGGATTCATTTACAAACAAGGTACAATTTGACGCGGGACTTTCAAAAAGATAGAAACTAAAAGATGATGCTGTGCTGACTACATTGGGTCCGACAGTAATGTCGCAACACAAGTGTGAGTAACTGTTTTCAGGTCACTATTGCTTTGTCTCTTCTTACAGATCGTTTGTATTGAGTTATTTATGCATTTTTGACATAAATCAGAGCAGCGTCTGTGAGGAATGTACAGTGTCAAACATACACAAGTGTTAGCCAATCATAGCAGTGTCTACAATCTGCCATTCAAACAGAGCGTTCTGATGAGGGGGGTTAAAAAGAAGACAGAAAATAGCTTATTATTTCTAAATAATGATATTTTTTGATGTAAAAAAAAATCTTGATAACATTGTAAGTTACCTACAGAAGGCAGTTCAAAGTTTATTTATTCAGTTTTCAGATGTATAAATCTCATTTCAAAAAATGGACCCTTATGACTGGTTTTGTAGTCCAGGGTCGCAAATATTAATCTTTACAGAGCAATACATTAAAAGAGCCTTTTTCCAGGCTACCAAATTTGGAAATTGCATCGCTGACATCATCAGTACTGTATTGTGCTTTGCATGCTTCTTTTCATAAACATCATCTTCCAGATGAGCAAACAGCTCTGATCACTAGCAATACAGAAATGATTAATAAAATAGCATACAAAACCTCTACACATTAAATACATCAGCAACTCCTTGTGAACTGTAGACTCTTCAAATGTAAAAGTAAACGGCCACAAATGCTACGACTGGTAGTAAATGAGTGATTAAGGGCCAGTATAGGCACTGAGATGATGGTGATGTGGCCCCGTCTTTCCCTCCCACTGATCAGTGCGAGAGACGCGCAGCGCCGCGCATGCGCACACGCCTGAGGTTCAGTGTTGGGAAGAAGGAAACCAGGCGAGCAGAACAGCGACACATCGGTCCGCCTATGGCCGAACGAGCCACGGCGCTGTCAAATATCACAACAAACAGAGAGTCTGGCTGCAAATAATACAGGTGGAAGCGACCGAGCAGGTAAGATATCACGTCAGAACCTTTTTTTTTTAAGTAAATCAAAATCTCAGCTCGTGAGGAAAGGTGTTTTTATTGCATAGCAGCTGGTTGTACGAACAAAGCGGTCCTGACAGCAGTTGTTGCCCTTTAACAGTCGTTAAAAGCCTGTGTACTAGTTAAAGGACCTTTAGACAGGCTTAACGCCTTTAATAAAACCAAACAGGGAACCCAAGCCTCTCTGGTAAAATCCACGCGTTTTGTTGTCATCGCAAAGTCAGTAACGTCGAGAAATCTGTACCGTTTCCTTCTTTCTGTCTATCAGGGGAAGCGCCGCATGGCTCTTCATATGAACGCTGTGGCTTGAGAGGAGGACGGTATGTTTACATGAGGGCTCTTGAGACAGAGCGCTGACCGTTGAAAGATTCGCAGAGTCGGGTTGCGTTGATCGGTGAAGACACTGCCGAAGATGCTGAAGAGATTGGCCGCGCCGGGGTCATGCAGCAGCTGCCTTCTCGCCTTCCTTCTCGCCTTCGTCTCGCCCAGGTGTACGCTGTCTATCGGTGCCGACAAAACTATGGTGAACAAGGAGGATTATTATAGCGCCACGGTCAACGCCACCGTTTTGGACCATAAAGGCAATCCTCAACAGATGGTGACGAAGAATGACGGGCGCTACGGGCAGAATTCCCCCAAAACAGAGGCGAAAGGGATCGTGATCGCACCTGCTGCTGTTAATGGGGGTGAGTGTGTGTGTATATATATTGATATTTTAAACAGGTGTGCAAAAAAGTCTTTGCTTTACAGCTCTTCACTTTTCAGATTAATAGCAACTCTTATAAAATAACCCTGTTGAGGGAAAGGGCATCTTGAAGCAGTCTTGAGATGGTTTGCAGGTCCTCTCTGGCCTCCTAGTTTAGGTGAACTGGGCTGCTCTTCCCCAAAGCATCGTAAGCTTAAGTACATCGTAGACTAGTTTGGAGCTACGATCAATTTAAGCTTAAGATGCTTTTTTTCTTGTCTTCAGCTGGTTTGGCTATGTGGCCAAATGAACCACACTGGCTGAAAAAAAAAAATGCCCCAAACCGTTGTGAAACCAGGCTGAGAGACCAGCTAAACCGTCTTAGGCATGGAATATGTTCATAGATCATCTCAGGCCAGTAAATTACCAGCTAATGACCAGGTTGAGCCAACTAATCTAGTGGTTTTGTGGTTTGTTTTATTCTTTCACATTTGCAAGTATTTTAAAATCCATCTTGGTTTATGAAACAGAACAATTTTGAAAGTAATTTTAATAAAGTGTGGGCTTGCAGATCAGAAACTTCCTGTGATATTTGACATCTTCACATGACTGTCGTGTCATTTCCTCTGTTGTGCAAAAACTGATGTTGAATATTTCCTACATTAGAAAGCTTCAGAAAAAGTCTGCTGGTTGTTCAGTGGAGTTTCTTCCATTTTTCTTACACTGGATACTGACAGTTGCTTTCTGTATATGAGACCTTGTGGATAGTCAGGTGCCCTGCTTTGGCTGATTCTCTTGTAATGATTCAGTAAACAAAACTGTACACCCTTCGTATACTTACATAACCTCCCCTGAAGAGGCCCTACACCACTGTGTGCTCTGTTCTGAAGAGTCAGTGACGTAGGAGATAAGGGACACAAGTGTGGCTTGCTTTGTTTGCAATAACAGTAATCCATCCCTTGCCATCCTCTGCACTAAATTAGCAGCTCTTGTGTCTCAGAGCATGTGTAAGGTGGCCCGCTTGATGCCAGCCAATGTTACGCAATTGCTTAGCAAACTCGTGTTTAATAATCCCAGTACCGTCCGTGCTCTTTGAAGCCAAAGTTGCTCTTTGCATTGCCATGGCTGCTGTCTGTGGCTGCCTTTATCAATCTCCCATTTCTTTTTTAGCTGACACATTTAGGCAAATTCATCTCCATTAGCTGCACTTGTTATTCAAAATTTTGCTGAATCGTTTACTTTTTCCTAGATCCTCCTGTATGTATTGAATGGCTCGAGGGAAGTGCAGTATCTATAATCATTCTTAGGTTGGCTGGTGTCGTCTTCCAGTGTTCGGATGTATATTTCTCTCTCCCTCACTATCCCAGTTGTTCTTTTATACTCTACTTGTTCAGGTTACAGGATGCTCAGAAATCACCAGAAATCATTGAGACAGAGATTCTCTGTAAATCAATTATTAATCAATATTTATAGCACCATAAGAATGCTTATTGAGGTGCTGGGCACTTTGATTGGTTTAGTGCCATTGTGGTAAGACTAAGGAAGATGAATATGTCAATATCAACCATTGCAATCCATACTGCTGATCGCAGATTTTGAGTTCTGTTTTCAAGGCTTGTTTTTGATGAGTTCAGCAGCGCAGTTTTCTGCCGCGTGTCCGTTCCTCATTGTACCAATTTTAGCTTACATGCTGTTCTAGTTAACTTGGTGTGTTGAATTGACCTGAGGCAGTTGTCTGACCTACTGGTCATTATGCCAGTGAACCCAGTGGAGGTCATTAATCCTGATCCAGTCAGGAGCTGGAACAGGGACACTGGGCTCTATATTTAATGTGAAATATGTTCTCAAGGACATTAGCACATCCATCCCCCGTTTGAAGTGAGGAAACATACTACCCCCAAAAAGACAATAGCTAAAGAAGACATTCCATCATTTTAAAAGTAAGTGTTCACAGTAAATCTAAAGCTAAACTTCCACCATTTATTCTGCTTCTTTTATTGCCATCTCAATTGGATCTGAGGCAAAGTAATGATTCTTAGCAGAAGATTGTGTAAAAAGAGACCAGAGTCCTGACATAAAGCAGTGACACCCACTTCCTCTGTTACTCTAATCACTTTCAGGTCAGGATGCTCTCTCTCTCTCTCTCTCTGAGGATGGCTGCATTTGTGATTTCACTATAGCATAATCATTCCTAAGTGGTTCAGTACTACTGATCAGCTGACCAAGAATTTTCTCCTAAAGGAAGGAATGTTTGGGATGTTATTGCTCTCAGCTGCATACATTTAAAGAGGAAGATGCGTGGGTTTGGGCTTGTCTTGTTTTTGTCACATAGTCTTTTGGAGTGTTAAATAACACTGATTAAACTGATCATGATTCTCCACAGTGGGCACTGCGGTAATACTAATTACGTGGATATATGTCAGAAAATAGTTTAAAATGACCTTTGTTTGATACAGAAAAATGCCATATTTTATGAAATTGAAAAACTCAAAATTTAAATCAGAATGAAATCAAAATGGACAATTCTTGTATTTTATGGAATATTTATTATGAATGATTTATCTGTGCACATCAATTATATATATATATATATATATATTTTTAATTCATGTGCCCTTGTAGTCTTTAATTAAAAAAAAAAAAAAAAAATTTAAACGAATTAACAAATGGCAATGATTCAGTCTATGTCCAGTGGACATAGATATAACTCGGATATGCACCATAATAAGGAAGAAAAATTGTTTGGTGGTGGTTTTAAGTTTGACTGAAATAATGATTGTAATAGTAATAGCCTATGTGCTGTTTTTGAGAAAGTTCTTATTATTCTTATTTGTTCTTATTTACTATTAACGTATACACCGTCTGTCTGCTGCTACCCATGTTACATCAAGCATACTCCGATTTGTATTTGCACCTTTGGGGTTTCCGTCATTTTTACATTTATTTGCATTTTTTTTTCTGTCACTACTCACAAACTGGTCATAGTATCGACAGAATTACAGTAGTTATTCTTGAAACTGGGCACATCGCAATTCATACGTGTTTAACATTTATATTTCTAAATGCAAACAGCCATAAACACATTCATCCTGCAATATGTGCATGCTGCACTTAAAAATACTAGCCCTGAATTTAAGTACGTTCCGCATTTGGCAGATCACAGGTTTAAGACAAATATTGGCTGATATTGATCAGTCCATTCTTATTTACTTTCATTTCACTTATAAGCCATACAAGAACAGATTTTTGAAAGCAGTTGCTGAACCTTGATAACTGTCAATCACCAATAACGTTTGTGCTCCAGCACTAAACAGAACATAAGATTGTGCAGTATTTGTCTTTGAAAAACTACTAAGTCACTATAAGCCTCAGTGAGCCTGTCTTATACAGAAAAAAACAAGCAGCTCTCTGCTTCCTGTTTGACTGCTTCAAGATTATATTTCCTCAGGAGACCTCAATGTATTCGACTGACCTCTGTTTATCTCTTCTCCTGCCCCTCAGATAGCTTACCAGTGGCTCATCAGTCTAAACAAGGTGGTGAGCACAAAAAGATTTTCTTGCTCTTAGTTCATCCCATTGAAAGAGAGAACAGGAGAAACAGACAGGAGTGCAGGTCTTGTGACTCACCATTTTCTTTTTCACTCAATTCTCTCAGTTTCCCCACCAGCTGCTCCTATCATTAGGGGTCTGGCAACATAACAAACCACACTTAACTAATGGGTAGTGAGACAGAAAATCACCTGCCAATATGCAGAGGTAACTTAGTGTCCAATAAAAGCCAGTCCAGCAAAGCCCCCAATCAGACATGAAGCATCAAGCCAAAGAGATACTGTAGCAACCTCAAACAAGACTGTGGCCAGTGGGAAGTGATACATATTTGTTGTCATAAGCATCCTGTAGCATGATTCCATAGTGCATAGCAATTTATGACACTTGAACAAGCCCAAATGGCAGTATATGACCCCGACATAAGGGCTAATTAGATTCGCTTCAGGTCATGAGCAGGACAAGTGCACCAATGGGCAAGTGACCCCATGGTCCATCTTTTTCAAGTAGGCCAATACTTCCTGTAGAGTTTGTGTAGATTGAAAGTATTAATTGTGTCATTTAAAAAGTTAGCTAGAGATATAAGCTTAAACCAACGCTATCTGTAAGTGTTTCTTTTCTCATATAGGTTTTTCTTTATTTCATTTTCTTTCTTGTTGAAGAGACTATAATAAGAGAAAGATAGTGGTTTGAGTGGTATTATCCCATAAAAAATATACTCACAGATATTGGATATTAAATTGGAGTTTTTTCATACAATAATAATGCGTTCCATCTCGAATTAAGACATTTCAATTTTTTTTCCTTCCTATCCTTCTTAAAGAAATAGCCTAGTTCACCCAAAAATAAAAATTTTCTGACAAATTCTCAGACTCATACCATCCAAGGTGTAGATGAGTTTGTTTCTTTATATTTGGAGAAATTTATGATTACACCAATGCATCCTCTGCAGTGAGTGTCCAAATAGCTGATAAAAACATCACAATAATCCACAAGTAATCCACACATTTTTCTATAAATATGAACTATTCCTTTAAAGTGCAGGAACAAAATGGTAACCTAAAAATGGTAATATCTCAATTAAATTGAAAATTATTATTTAATACACCCCGAATTCCGGAAATGTTGGGACGTTTTTTTTTAATTTGAATAAAATGAAAACTAAAAGAATTTCAAATCACATGAGCCAATATTTTATTCACAATAGAACATAGATAAAATAACAAATGTTTAAACTGAGAAATTTTACAATTTTATACACAAAATGAGCTCATTTCAAATTTGATGCCTGCTACAGGTCTCAAATTAGTTGGGACGGGGGCATGTTTACCATGGTGTAGCATCTCCTCTTCTTTTCAAAACAGTTTGAAGAAGTCTGGGCATCGAGGTTATGAGTTTCTGGAGTTTTGGTGCTGGAATTTGGTCCCATTCTTGCCTGATAAAGGTTTCCAGCTGCTGAAGAGTTCGTGGTCGTCTTTGACGTATTTTTCGTTTAATGATGCGCCAAATGTTCCCTATAGGTGACAGGCAGGACAATTCAGCACCCAGACTCTTCTACTACAAAGCCATGCTGTTGTAATAGCTGCAGTATGTGGTTTTGCATTGTCCTGCTGATATACACGTCATCTGGAGGGGGGCATATGTTGCTCTAAAACCTTTATATACCTTTCAGCATTCATAGTGCCTTCCAAAACATGCAAGTTGCCCATACCATATGCACTTATGCACCCCCATACCATCAGAGATGCTGGCTTTTGACCTGAATGCTGATAACACGCTGGAAGGTCTCCCTCTTCTTTAGCCCGGCAGACACGGCATCCGTGATTTCCAACAAGAATGTCAAATTTGGACTCGTCTGACCATAGAACACTTTTCCACTTTGAAACAGTACAGTTTAAATGAGCCTTGGCCCACAGGACACGACGGCGCTTCTGGACCATGTTCAAATATGGCTTCCTTTTTGCATGATAGAGCTTTAGTTGGCATCTGCAGATGGCATGGCGGATTGTGTTTACCAACAGTGGTTTCAGGAAGTATTCCTGGGCCCATTTAGTAATGTCAATGACAGAATCATGCTGATGAGTGATTCAGTGTCGTCTGAGGGCCTGAACACCACGGGCATCCAACAAAGGTCTTCGGCCTTGTCCCTTACAGACAGAGATTTCTCCAGTTTCTCTGAATAATGTTATGCACTGTAGATGATGAGATTTGCAAAGCCTTTGCAATTTGACGTTGAGGAACGTTGTTTTTAAAGTATTCCACAATCTTTTTACGCACTTTCACAGATTGGAGAGCCTCTGTCCAGCTTTACTTTTGAGAGACTCTGCCTCTCGAAGACATCCCTTTTATAGCTAATCATGTTACAGACCTGATGTCAATTAAATTCATTTGTTGCTAGATGTTCTCCCAGCTGAATCTTTTCAAAATTTCTTGCTTTTTCAGCCCTTTGTTGCCCCCGCGCCAACTTTTTTGAGACCTGTAGCAGGCATCAAATTAGAAATGAGCTCATTTAGTGGATAAAATTGTAAAATTTCTCCGTTTGAACATTTATGTTTTCAGGAACAATGTGACATGCCATATGCTTCTAATTGATCCAGGCAGGAAATATGAGCTGGAGTAATGTTGGGACATTGATTGCAGTGGTGTTGTTGTCATATGAAGTGAGGTTGGAGGGGGCCAGCAGGGTTGAGGAAGCAAATTGGCTGCCTGTGTTTTTCTTAATACCCGTGATTTTCCTCTGTGTGGGTGCATGTGAGGTCGTAATGTATTCTTATTTGAGATGAACACAATGTTAGAAGACGAGCTGCAGAGGATCAAATTAGTGTTGTGTCTGAACCTAGTTTGTAGAGATCCGGTAAAGATTTACTGTAAACCAGGTTGATATTCACACAAATGCTTAATGGGTTTTGTGGCTCTTCTGAACATGTCTGAAATAACATTATAGATTTTATTTGTTTTTGAAGAAGCACTTTAAATAATTCCTTAAAGTCTCAGTGCTGTTAGCAATTGCTTGAGCTGAACCTGAGTTCAGTTTCACCCCCTTTCCGCTCTGAGTTACAGGACATTCGCATTTCTCAAATTTGCTACCTCAAGTTCTACGAAAGACACTTGGAGAAGGCACAAGCTGCTCATATTTTACTTCCTTGTTTTTGTCCCTTAGGATTTACTACCACAGCACAGAACAGCACTTGCATGTACATGCATGTTTGCATCTGAGAAAATGTAGTAATCTGCTCATCAAACAGTTTGTGCTGATGAGTAGTGAAATACATTATGCTAGGGCTAAAACGATTAGTCAACATTTAGACAGTTGTTGACAATAAAAAATGTTTGAAAAATATTTTCATTGCCGAGTAGTCGTTTGATCTTAGGTGACCCAATATAAGAGCCTGCAATAATGCGGTTTGACCAGTGTAGTGCTGTAGCATCTGACTGTAACTGTAATGGAATGCAAATGCAGCTGAACCAGATCCTGCAGAGAGTGGCGTTTATAGGATTATGTAAATATGTCCTGCGTGGTTTCTTCGAAAAGCATGCAACAAAACTGACAGAGGTGAAAAAACAGCCATTAAGAAAGCATCTGATCATAGCATTTTTGTAACAGCTCTTCAATCGGCACTCCAGTCACATTTATTTATGTAGCGCTTTATACAATAATATAAGCAGCTTTACAGTATTAAATATAAAATAGTGTCAGTGTCGCTTTCAGTTAGGATTACTAGAGTTTCTAGAAATTGATTTTCTGTTACTAGGCAGCTCTCCAGTGTGGAGCTAGCTAGTGATAAAATCTTTTTAATAGTGAATGCAATCAATCAATAATAAAACATAGGCTATTACTACATTAAAATGATAGTTTGTTTGCAGATTAAAGCCCAGGACTGTTTAGCTCGGGACTGTTTCGATTCCTATAACACTACAAGGTCTTTTAAGAGAGTTAATGGTGTAAATAAATGAATGTATCCAAAAATAAAATGTCTTATCACTTACCTTTATTTTGTTCCATATCAATATGACTTACAAAAGGAGAATGATGCATCAGTCAGTCAGTAATTTTTTTCATATAGTTAATTAAATGGTGAATGAGAGTCTCTATGTCTGCCATCTCATTTTGTGTGCCAAATATATTTTTGTATTATAAAAGATAATTGTAATTGTACAATAAAAATATAATTTTGACTTTTTTTTTAAAACCTGAAGTGATTTATTTAGTTAGAAAATGTGTAACTCTTTAATTATAAAAGCTAAATAATGGAACAAAGCCTACTGATTGATTGGTGAAATAATTATTGATTAGTTGATTAATCATTGTAATAATCGATAGATTAAATGATTATTGAAATAATAATTTGTTGCAGCCTTACTTTATAATACAACAGGCCAAATATTCGTTATCGACAGTGAGGTAATTCCTGTTATACAGGACATTTTGAACTCTGTAACATGCTTGTTTTAATTTAAGAATTTGTTTATATTAAAGTACTAATATTTAGTAGTAGAGTTGGCTTACTAGAGTGTAAACTTTTGGAATGTTTGTATGTCATACAAATTAATTTTTATCAAACAAGATAGAATGTTTTAGAGGGAAACAAACCCAACTGATACCACAAAACATTCCAGAATTCATCAAATTGTCTCTCCCTCGTAGAGGATGAGGACGTAAGGAGCTGGCTTTTGCTCGTACAGGGGGAAAAAAAAAAAAACTATGAGTTCATTATAATCAACATAGGAACATGAAGAAATATCCTTTGTCTAATTCAGTATTTCATTACAATATAATATATTACACTGTCTAATGTTTCCATCTTTCCATCTTTTTTCATCAAGTTCCATTTTTAGAAATTGTGATATGTATGTATATATATATATATACACACACATATATACATACATACTCTCCCTCTCTCTAGCATGTCTTCTGCTGCAAACTTTACCTCTTAGCAGCACCCAGATTTAAATACAGTAGATGCGAAGTGCCTTGTCATCATCAACAGTTCTTATGTGCACTTCTGTCAGGTGGATTGACCTACATATCAGTCTAACAGGATTTTCTGTTGTGGAGTTCTGCTTTGGATGAATGACTCGGCATCTGTCTGAAAGCTTTTCCTGGAATTTAATGTGTGCTTTATGTAATATTGAAGTGATTAAAACTACTCGTAGATTAACCTGAAAATTGTTCTTGGTGTGATGCAAATATCACATTCTGTTTCAGATATAGCATAAGAACAGGTTTCAGCTGTTCAGGCTTGCAAAACCAAGTTGTATCTTTCCAGTTGACTCCCACAGGGAGAGATGAGATACCTCACTGAGATATGGGTTATTGTGACGTTTGTCTGGTTGTAGTGCAGGTGGTCTGATGGTAGGATTTTGTTGCTTCTGCTGATGGTATCTAGCATTCCTAAGCTTGCACATGCCTGTCATGGTTATGCAGACAATGTTAGAGCTAGAAAAACAAAGATAAAAATGAAGGCTGTTTTGAAGGCAACAGATGTGTTCTGCACATACTTTGTGATTATATTTTATGTTTGAAACAGTTTTATTTCTAGTTGAGAAGTATCAGTTTAGGATTGTTTTCAGAGTCTTTTGTCTAAAAATTAGTAGTGCAAAGGTGAATAATGTGCTTTGAACGGGAATTAAACCTGTTATGTACAATATTCCAGTTTTACAAATTGTATCTATGCTTTGTAATTGTCTGTGACTTGATTTGTCTATTTTTCCATGTAGATTTTATTTTTCATACATGCAGACTGTTTAGTCTTTGTATATTCAGACCAAGCTGTTCACATATGCAAAGGCATTAAAATAATTAATTTTGATCATGATACCTAAGTAAAATCATATTTAATGATATCAGATCATATTTTAATCATATATATAAGAATAACTATTTTAATCATTATTGTTTTAATGTCATCATATTAATTGTATTTACAATTTACACCAAAAATTGACATAATATTGCATTGTATTTTAATGCATATTTTAATTGTATTTCCCTGCCTAAAATGAGTTGTCAGACCTTTTGTTGATGACCCCTGCCCTGGTATAGATGGCACATAACTTGGTATTAATTTTATTCTTAAAGTTAAGGAAGTTCAGATATCAAAATAGCAGAGATATCAAATGGCAGCTTTACATTTGTTTTTCAACATTAATTGTTTAGTTTAGTTTATGGCTGAGTTGTTGACTTGATTGTATGTAATGTAGCTTTAGAAATATGCACCAATAATAATTAATGCTGATGTGTCCCCACTACCCGGTGGTGACAAGCAGACTGGGGTCCGATACACGGGATCAATTCAGTTTAAAACTCACACTGATCAACTCTCATGCCCCACATCGTCTGATCAGAATTAACGGAGATGGGTTTCTAGGAAGCACATGTCCTCCGGCACTGCATTTAATTTGTGAAAACCATAATGCTCTGACTAGCTATTGGACAAGATCCCGATTTGATTTGCAGACAATCTGTTCGATAGCTAATGATTGGCAGAAATGATCTAGTGCCAGATTGCTTGACCAGCCTCTAATCCAGTGTTATTGGCTCTGAAAATATGGGCCATGTCCAGAACGGTTGATAACATTTCCATTAGAATTGTGTTCTGATATTAATGTTCATGTCTTCATTATAAGCAATGTAAGTTTATTTTGCAGCTGCATGGTCGAGTGATGTTGTAATGATGCAGTAATGGCAAAGCCTCACAACAGGATCCCATTTGGAAGACTGCATTAAGTTTTGTCTCATGTTCTGCATTAGTAATTCTCCCCATTTTACTAGAGAGCAGAGAGTGTGAGAACATGCATTTGAATGTTTCTTGTTTTGCATTTGACCATTTGCAGGCTTTGCATTTAGTTCATTTAAATGTTGATGCAATGAAATGAAAATGAAAACAGACAGACATTGTTTATTTCTCTTTTCTAAGATCAAAAAAAACCTGATTTTACCAGCTTTTACTATGGTAGCTTCTTGTCGAGCCTGAAGCTTTTGGAACACGCTGAGTCATTAAGTTGAAATAATTTCCGGTTGTGTATTAAGTAGAGCAAGACTGAAAAGATACTTTAACAAGGACTTCTCACTGCTGTAGATGACATATGACATGGAATTTAATCCATCTCAATTCTCCAGCAAGACATCTTATTAAGATTACTTTTAAAATTGTGTGCACATTCCTGCACTTTTGCCCTAATTAGATCATGAATTAGTCTAAAGGATAAGTAACCAATTGTATCATTTTATGCAGATGACTCAATTTGGCATTGCTGCTGATGAATTTCTCACAAACTTTCCCTGACAGATGGAGAATTTTGGCATTTAAACGCTTTCCTCTTTAAAAAGGGGATTTTGTTCTGTCTCACATCAGAAGTGTTGACTCTTGTATCCAACAATCATGCACCAATGTCATAATTCTGTCATAATCTAATTGATATTTTATTCTTGTAGAATATTTTAATTAATAAAATGTAATACCAAAAATGTTATATTTTGGTGGATCGTAACCTTATTAACATATGATCAACTGTCTTAATTAAGTTCGACCTTTCTGCCATGTTCCAGTTATTGCAAGATAAAATCTTCAAACAAGTACGGGTTCCTCGTTTTGTAATTTCCCACTTAGGTGACTCTTATAGTGGGGATTTTTTAATTTGAAGGGGAAGAGGAGGGGAGGGAGACATTTTAGACATATTTATAAAAAAAAAGAAAATACTATTATCTCTCCTAAATGTTTCCTTGAAGTATTTGTTTTTACAATTTATATAATTATGTGTTGATTCATATTTATGTTGTTAGGAAAATACAAACAATTTGTAATCGCAAAACTGTAGTTGGTGGTATAGGGTAGTTTTAATACACAATAGCTTACACAGCCCAAGGAAGCATGATTTCAAACTTCAAATTGAATTTATTGTAGCTCTTCTTATTTTAGTTAATGTGAATACTCGACAAAACTGGCATTTTGATAACGTTGTATGTATTTGACAGTTTAAGTGAAATAAATTGTGAAAAATAACTCAATTTGGTACTTGCGAGCTGTTAAAGTGTTAGCTCTGTGTGGGTGCGGTTTGGGTGTGAGAGCACAAAAAAGAGCACGTGAGTTCTCTGAAAAAGGAAAATGCGATAGCACTGAATCATTTGTTTCGTTTGTGAAATTACAGTCTCAACGGAATGTTTTCACAATACTATTTTGATATGATAATCTGTGTGAACTAATTTGCTCATTCAGCATACTTTAGTGAATAATTGTTTGTGGGAATTTCCTGCATTATATGCTGGGAACCTACTGGAATTGGTAAAATTATCCACAACCTCCACTCCAAAATTCAAGCCTTGAAATATTTTCATTATTTTATAGGACCATAAGTAACTACAATCCATTGTATGGCTTTATGTAGGTTATTTTTTCATTAGCAACTTGTTACCCATGGTTATATTTTATAAATTATTAACATTTAGTTTTTTGGTGTTTTGATGTTTATTTACGTTTAGTCATTTAGCAGACACTTTCATCCAAAGCGACTTACAAATGAGAACAATAGAAGCAATAAAAATCAACAAAAGAGCAATGATATGCAAGTGCTATAACAAATCTCAGTTAGCTTAACGCAGTACATGTAGCAATTTTTTTATTATATAATAAATAAAAAGAAAACAGATAGAATAGAAAAAGAATAGAGCAAGCTAGTGTAAGAGGCATTTTTTGCTTTTGTTAATTGTATAATAAATAAAAAGAGAACAAATAGATAGAATACAAAAAGATTAGAGAAGCTAGTGTTATTTATTTATTTTTACAAAAACAAGCAGTTAGTAAATGAATAGAGTGCAAGTCTAAAAGGGGCAAGTTTTTTTTTTTTTTTTTTTTTTTTTAAGAATAGAATTAGAATAGAGAGTGCTAGAGTTAGAGGGTCAAATAAAGATGGAAGAGATGTGTCTTTAGACGTTTCTTGAAGATGGCTAAGGACTCAGCTGCTCGGATTGAGTTGGGCGGGTCATTCCACCAGGAGGGAACAGTTAATGTAAAAGTCAGTGAAAGTGATTTTGTGCCTCTTTGGGATGGCACAATAAAGCGACGTTCACTTGCAGAACTCAAGCTTCTAGAGAGCACATAATTCTGAAGTAATGAATTTAGATAAAGGGGTGCAGAGCCAGTGGTGATTTTGTTGGCAAACATTAATGCCTTGAATTTTATGCGAGCAGCTATAGGTAGCCAGTGCAGATTGATAAACAGAGGTGTAGAAAATGACAATTGTGCAGATCAGGGTCTTAAATTGTATTTAGATGCGTCCAACAGTTTGGTTTCAGGACTTGGTTGCAACCTTCAAAAATTACAAATAAAATATACATAACAGTAATAATATTCTTTGACCTCCTGAGGATGATGATCAACATTTAAAATGAGGTTAAAGTTCTCTTTTTCACTGACCAATCTTGTTTCATAGCCATGGAAAGTGCCTTTTTATTCCACAAGAAGTGCAATAGACTCATCCTCTCATGCTGAGGACACACACATTCACAGTTTGAATATTTCCGTGTCAAAGTTAAAGCGCAGAACTGAACCGTCACGATTGTTTCACGTGTTCTTGTTTTATCACTAAGTTTTTGGGATGTCATTGAGTTGTTCATGATATAACCTTACGCAATTTTTGAGAAAGATCAAATAGAAGACCAGATTTCACCAGCTTTCCTTACGAACCCAAACATGCCCTCTCAGCACTGATAACACTGCAAAGTCAGAGATGCACTGCAACACCAACCTCGACCTTAAAGGACTTTCAGTACTAACTGCAATTACAGCACATTAATTATTTAAACATTTTCATTTAATGAACACACATTGATGAACACAAGCATGAAATCAGTATATGAATTGCCAAAATTAGATTCTATATTTATCTCTTTATTTCATTCTTACAAGGTTCTTTTGTAGAAATATATCATTGTGAATTCATTCCTCCTTCGAGCTTTTGTTATTTTCTCTCAGTCCATCTATGATGCACCATCAGGCTGTTTTTATGCTTTAATGTCAGGTGATTTTTGGATTCAAATTACGGCTGTATCTCAGCTCTGCTCATCGGCTACTGCAGGTCAGCTGCATGAATCATTCATGCTGATACTAATATTATGGTGCTCATAGGGCCTACAATATTAGCTTGTGAACCAACATTATTAGCTTCTGGACTCGTCTGTTGTTCATCCACCCCAGTAAACACACACACACACACCTAAACACCATCATTATCTCAGTGTTTATGCTGCAAACTGATGAATATTTGATTCTGCTTCATCTTCTGTCTGTGTGAGCGTCCCCAGATATGTGAAAGTGCATGCATTTGTGTGTGTGTGTGTGACCTAATGGTAAAGAGATTTCTTTCTGCATTTGTGCGTTTAGTGCACAAGTCTTACTAGAATTCCTTGAGAGAAGGATGGTGGGCTTGCTGGGGAGGTGGGCTGGTTGCTGAACAAAGCCTTCGTATTACCTTTTAAAGACAATCAATTATCATGACCTGCTCTGCCTCCCTGTGGGGGTTCCACCTCTCCTCCAGAGCGGGCCAGGCGGCTTCGACGTATGAGGCAGTGTTTGGAAGTGACAGGGCATTAGTTTGCATAGCTCAACTCATCAGAGCGCCTCCATAATCTCCAGTGTCAATGGAACAGTCGCATAAGAAATAGGGAGGCAAGCAGCCCCCCACATACTCAATTACATCGTTAATGAGTTTACTGGTGATATGCTTTCAGTCCACAAATGTCATGGTGGTGAGTGTGAGTTTCATCAGAAATGCATGTCAACAGAACACAGTGAGGCTGCATTTAAGCACAACCTACTGCTAATTCAGTTCCTCCAGTTGGATTTGTAGTGGATTCTTAGTTGATCATTTTAGGATTGTTAATGAATAAGATTGTTTATGAATTATTACTGCAGTCTTCAGCGTTACATGATTCTTTGGAAATCAGTCTAATATACTGATTTGGTGCGCAAGAAACATTTCTTATTAACAATGCTGAAAACAGCTGTTCTCCGTAATACTTTTTGTGGAATCAGTGATACTTTAAGGATTTTTCGATGGATAGAAAGTTGCATAGAAAGGATAGGAAGAGCAGCATCATTTTTGTCATTATAAATGTCTTTGCTGTCTCTTTTGATCAATTTAATGTGTCTTTGCTGATTAAAAGTATTAATTTCTTTAAAGAAAATCTTACTTTTTGACTTGAACTTTACTTTATATTGTGGTATACAATAATAAATAGTTTTGTGTGTGTGTATGCATAAGGATGTACTCTACAGTAGGTCTTGGGATGACATCCAAATTTCAATAGTCAAGACCAGTAGAATTTCATGATTATTAATAGTCTTTGATGTGAAATATGAATGTACAATAAAGTGTGAAATATAAAATACAGTGACTTACTATATATTATATTTCTATAAATATAATATATAGTAAGTCACTTACTATATAGTATTTTACTATATAATATATTTCTGTATTGCTGCAAAAAGTTTAGAAAATGGCAACTCAAAACAGGATGAGCAAATGAGTGTCACTTGTATTGGAGCATGTGTAATGTACAAAATGTAAATGAAGACAGGAATTGAGGCCTTGTTTCTTTTTTTCCTTTTTAGCAGTGGATTTGCAAGGCTGCTGTTCACCCACCCGGTTCATAGTCCCTCCGAAAACCACACACTGGGTGGCCATTATGCAGAGAGGGAAGTGCACCTTCAAGGAGAAGATCCTTAAGGCAGCTGCTTTCAATGCCTCGGCTGTCATTATCTACAATAACAGCACCAAAGAGGACACAGTCACGATGGCTCATGAAGGTGAGCGGCATAATCAATGTATTCTCATTATGACTAATGCAACTCTCTCCTTCTAATCTGTGCCGTGCACTTAGTGTCATGCAGACTTTTCTAACTTCTATTGTCAGTTCCTTTAGATGGAACTCAAAGCTTGTTCCTGTTGTAGTAATTTTAATACTACATGTTAACATGCAGGAGTTTTGTTTAGAGTGTATGTACATGTAAATGTATATTTTTATTTGACCAAAGGAATCAGTTGTGTTGGTTGAAAATATAGGAAGTGGTAGGTGATATTTTATGACAGAGCAGATGCACCTGACCGGTTACTTTAAGGTCTTTGTAGTGCTTGCAGCCGATTTTAATACAGTGTGGTACATTATCTGGAAAAATAATTGTCCAAGGACTAAATGGGAGAGTGTGTACCGTGTACGTGTGTGTCAGTGCAATAAAGAAACAGTTTTATTTTGCAGCTCCAAAATTTGCAAAGTAAAGCTAACTGCATAATGAAAATAGTCAAAACTCCTTGTATATGTGTAGCTGTCACTTACTGCAGAAGAGTTTTGTGCACTGGACAGCAGACAGTTTGAGGGAAAATGTTGCTGTGCTCAGCAAAAATGTATTTTTATTATTATTTATTTTTAAAGCATTTTGGTAAAAGCAACAGCTGACACAGTAATTTTAATGGCCATTACATTCCATTAATGTTTACTAAGCAGACCACATAGATGGTAACCGGACGTGAGATAACTGCACCACAGTACATCAAGCTACATATAATACATTATGGATTGTTTATTATGAATTATGCAAGTGTATATAATACTTGCATGTAACATTAATCATGCTTTTGAAATGTATTGTAGTCCTGTCAGATAGTAGATCAAATTGTAATACGCAGTTTAATTTTATTTTATTTTGAGTATTGCCGTATCTAACAGTGATGCCATTAGTAGTACTATTTAAAAAAAAAATGACACCTGTTCAGAATATATAATTATTCTTAATTTTACAACTAAGTGGTCTGAGGTAGATTTACTCAGTATTTTTTAAACTGTTGATCTGTGTACACATGCAAACTGACGTCTGTGACAGTTGCATCGCAACTATTTTTAAAATGTTTTCTGCCATGGGTGCATTTCTAAGATGCTTTGAAACTTCTCGAAACCTCTGTGTTGTGTTCCATTTATGTGGTGCTCTGTCTAGTTGTTTTTGAATGCAAGAACACATCCTGTATGAACATTTCCGCACTCATTCTGTGCTGCTTGCTCTCTATAAGTGTGGTTTGAGGTGTGTGGCATTTAGTAGCAGATGGGACTGGAGGTTATTAATTCATGGAGTGTTATTTTTTAATGTTACGAGAAAATATATGGATGATTCTCAGTTGTATAGAACCAAAACAGCAGCCTTGAGGAGCAGGAACATTCAGGATTAATTGTTTGTGTATGTAGGTATTTCATCATTTATCTTGGGGTTATAAACCTGCCATGAGAGTGTGACAGAGACTGTTGGTTTGGTTTTTGAGGACATCTGGACATGTTGAAGGACTGTGCGTACTGGAATCCATCCCCCAGTGCAGTTACTGTTGCTCTGCAGGTGCACACACACACTTCTAGCTTGGCACATTTCCAAGAGCTTAGGATGCACAGGGCACATAGGATTCAACCTAAAGCTTCTCATAAGTGTGATAAGATGTATAAAGGGGTGGGTTGAATCTGCGAAAAGGGGAAGATAAGGGGAGATGGTGAGTCACGGCAGCGCTGTCAGAATGGGATCGATGAGATGTTTAATTATAGCAGGATTGCATGATTTATTCAGAGGGTCCTTTTCCCCTGCCACCTATGGGATTCAAACCTCGATGTACCATCTGTTAATCTTGAGGTACCTCACGATTCAGCTGGATTTTGATTCATAGTGTTATGGGACATTTGTACAATTATCTCAGTTTTTTTTAATTTATTTTTTTTTTATTATTTTTTTTTTATCAACAGTATAGGTATGCAAGCCTTCTTGAGTTAGGGTGACTTGTTGCCAAATTCATTAAGATCTTATACAAGATCTTCTGCTTTTGTATAATGTGAATGGAATGCTAAATCGTAATGAAAATCTTAAACTGAAAAGCTTAAAGAAAAACTTGAAATGAAGAGTTCATTTGCAAAAACCGATAACTCCCATTTTTATTTTTATTTTTTCAGAAATCACGTTTTTTTTTTATTGCGCATTCCAAGTAATATCAATCAAACTGCAGTTGGGTTGTTTTAATTAAGTAATAATAGCTTAAACAAATACAGGTAATTTACAAAATTAAAGTTCATTGAAAGTATTTTTATTTTTTTACATATTAAAAGTTTGTTTTATAGCAAAAACAGATAACTCCAACAGTCGTTTTTTGGCAAAAGCAGATAACTCCACATTTCATGTTTTAGAGTTAAAAAAATAAATAAATAAACACTCGTTTAATCTTTGTAATCTCTTCAGATGACAATGTAGACTCCTGACAGACGTTGTTGTTGTTGTGATCACAGACTGAATGGATGTGATTACACGGAGCTTTTCCCTCATCATTGTAACGCGCTGCTTTTGTAAGGTTCCGTGAAAACGTTTCAGCTTTTATTTTCCTTTTACGCCCCGAAGAAGATATCACAGATTCATCAAGTACGTCGAAATTATCCATCCTCGATCACTTTTAGTCAGCTTTGGCGAAACTCCTCTCAGTTAGCACGTCTTTTCAAAGTGAATGTAGCCTTGTCACCTGACCTGAATACAGTGCGCTGATTCGCTAAAATGGACTTAACGGCTTCTGTTTAAAAACAACAAGGGTGCTTGTCGGCTTCTGCTGTAAAACGTGAATTTGCGATGCCTTGAAAGTGGACAATACCGGCTTTTTTGACCAAACGAGTTTAGGGTTCAGATCGTGCTATATGTGGAGAATAATGCACGGCAATCAGCTCATTTTTTTTGAAAGTGGCGTTTATCAGTTTTTGTTCTCTTCAAATGCTACCTTGGCAACTAACTAAAATAAAATAAGTTGAAGAACTAAAATTACAAAACTATAATAATAATAATAATTATTATTATTATTATTAGTAGTAGTAGTAGTACTAGTCGTAGTAGTAGTATAATTTAAAGATAATCAGAAATAAAAAAAAATAATAAAAATGACAAAAGCACATAACAAAATGCCTGGATCAATCTAGAACATTTTTTGAAAGAGAATTGCAATGCAGTGTATGGGTTTATCCAGGTGGATCATTGTTCTTGCACCACATGACATTTTTTCTGTTATTATTATTATTTTTAAATACATGAGGCAACATTTGCATATGTAGATTTCAGTCACACATTCAGATCACTACCTTTAAAAAAAAAAAAAAGTATTTTGTGCACCCACAGGAAGTTTGGGGTTGCATTTGTGTATGTGTGTGGGGGTGGAGACATGTTTGCAAACTGAAAGCTGCAAGCAAACTGACACATTATTTATATTATATATTTGGTAACACTTTATTTTAAGGTGCAGTAATTTTTATTGTAAATTTATTTTTATAATAAGGAGTATGATAAGTCATATGCTTTTCTCTGAGAATTATTTGTACAATAGCATCCACACCTTTAAATATCTGTTCAAGTACTGTTTAAAGAGACTGTAGTATGAGTTGAAACCAATATTTTAAAACCAGTTACATGCAGAGTGCATCTAAATTCATAATGCCACATGCTCTCTTGAGTCACTGTGGTTTGAAGGATCGCATCACCTTCACTGTCGGTGTCAGTCAGCATGTGCGGGGCTTAAGACCACCTTTGAGGGAGTTTCCCCTTTAACACAGATCAATATTTGCATGGCTTGACCTTTATGCAAGGAACAATCAATAATGAATAAGATTAATTTCCAATCGCTGTTATAAAGTAAGGCCATTTAGACTTTTTCAGAAATTGTAAATGCATGAAGGATGAGTCATTAACTTTTTTACATTTTAATCCATATTTGCCTAATTTTATTGAGATCTCTATTGGAATCATATTTGATAATAATATGATTATTATTATAGCTCATAATATTTGGTTTGATAATACTGTAAGTGTCATCAGCAGACTGTTCCTGTGTACGTAAGTTATGCACCATGATGTATATCATGATATACATCTGTTGGTTCTCATGCTGCTTATGGAGAAAAAACGGCCTTGGAGTTGGTCAGAGCTGCTCCATCAGTCACCGCTGGAGCAAATTGTCCCTGTCCTGCCCTAGACATCATCTTTACTGCTGACAAACTGCCTTCTGAGCCAGGCAGCATGCTACACAGTCACGTCTCATTCACACCTGCGCATAAACATAAGTGTTCACGTACACCAGTGCATATACATAAAAAAATCTATACAAAATCACACCAGCAGGTAAAATGCAAATTAAACCTTTGTTTATGCATGATGAAACAACCATAATGTCAGACACACAAGCAGCCACATTCACACTGACATTCTGTGACATTCAGACTCCTTTTTCACACTCTTTGCACCCTTATGACATTCAGGATTTGGCTGTAAGATGCAGCAGTTTTTATACACAAGGGATGATGTACCCTTGATTACTTCCATAATACATGCTTGTTCACCCTTTAACCTTACACTACTGTCGTAATCTACTCAAACTCTAATGAACTACTGAAAATTAATTATTTTAATGTGCTGATTGTATGTAGTTTTAAGCATTCTCTTTATTGGACATATACTGTATAGAGCAGTTTTTTTTTTTTTTTGTACATTTGATGAAAGTACTAATAAGTAGAAAGAAGGCTGACTCATATAATACAAATTTTTTTATACAATATAACAATTAATATGGTGTTTATTTAAATTTTCTTATATAAAAAGCTTATTTCATTCGACATTTGCTTAAAATGTAGACATTTGCAACCACTAGTAAAATGTTTCTGTTTCGCTTTCTTCTTATTAGGGCAAAAAATTTCAAAGTTGCACTGAAACTTTTTGATGTATTTCAGAATGTTGTATCCTGATGTTCAGGATGTATGTAATCCTGATGTTAATGTTTTGAGATTGCACATGTTTTGAGAATGATCCACAGCTTATCTTTGTGCACAGGACAGTGTCCAAATGCACTGTTTGTACCAGCTCAATAGAAATGCAAAATATTCTCATATACATTCTCATAGTTAGTATTAAAGTTGTCGAGCTGTGCCATTTAGAAAATATAGGATTTGTTTCACTATGCTTCACATTTCTTTGTAATTAACAAAGATTCATTCTTTCACAGCCCTGTCATGCTATCTGCTGCTACAAAGCTGTGAAAGTAGATTTGTGCCTGGTAGACCCTAGAAGCATTGAGACTCGTCATTGGAAAAAGCCAGTTAATGTTGTATTATGGCATCTCAGTGGTTTATCAGAGAACCTTACCTCAAAGATGTGTTCCTGTAGTCTGTCAGTCCAAACACTTGCAGTCTAAAATGCCAGAAACCACAAACACAATGTTGTATGTGAAAATGTCAGGGCACCGCTAGATATGACAGAGGCAGTCTGGGATATATCTCTCAAAATGGTTTGTATTTCGAGTTTGTGCCATCAAGGTTTATCATATCTTAGCTATAGTCAAAATAACAAAGATTTGCTTAAATGTGTTTTGACCAGCATAATAATAGTTATGTGTTGGTATTTGTCATTGCATTTGTTTTCCTGTATATAGGGCAGTTCAAGTGCAGAATACGGTGAGATTAGATCGCTGACTAGGACAGGTCTGCAATAGGTTTCCATCTGTACTGTTCTAACCTTATTATTTTAAAGCCTAAGGGCCAGTATTATATCAGTGTCTATGGCACGGCCTAAGCCCTAGATCGGTGTCATTGTGTGTGTTTGTGGTTGGGGGGGATGGACGGGGTGTTTGTTTGTCCTCATTTTGTGTTGGCATGATTACTGTGCCATTAGTGTGACTGTGAATGTTTAATAGGTCAGATCAGGAGTATTAAACTGAGTTGGACAACATCCATGCATTTGTATGCTTTCAATGCAGGTAAAAAAAAAATAAAAATCCATACATCTGCAATGAATTGTGAAGCTTTCCTGTAAAATGTTGTTTGTACCCTTTTACAGGGCTACAAACAATATTTTACAGATCTCTCTGTATTTGTTGTATATTTTATAAACTTTATACTTAATCATTTCAGAAAACTCACGTGGAAAGAGTTTTCATAGGCCTCATTCCCACTGTTTTTACCAATTCAGTATGACTATAATATAATAATTAAAATAAGTTTTATTTTTATCTTTCCTAAAATATACATGTAAACAAAATAAGAAATTTATTGTAATATTTTTAAATAATACTGTAAAATATATACTGTAAAATAAGTAATACAAATAATTTTATTTTACTGTAAAATTACAATACTAATATTTATATCCTCATTTCTTCATTTTCAAACAGTATATACCATAAAGCTTTTGTTCTGACAGGTTGCAATCATGAAAGTATGCAGACATTTAAATCTGAAATTTGAAATGTGCTGTAAAATTATAAAATACATATTATTATTATTATTATTATTATTATTATTCATACTTGTAGTATTTTTATTTTATTAATTATTTAATAATTGTATTAGTAACCTTTTTTTTCTCCTTCATATAATTAATTGGATGAAAACAACCTATATCTCGATATAATTTATCTCTCCTAAGGCACTGGAGACATAGTGGCAGTAATGATCACAGAGTCCTTTGGAAAAGATATTCTGGGATTCCTGGAGAAGAACCAGACTGTGTTGGTGTCCGTGATGGTTGGGTCACGAGGGCTGCCCAAGAACATCAACCGCGGCTCCTTGGTGTTCGTCTCCATCTCCTTTATCGTACTGATGATTATCTCCTCTGCTTGGCTGATCTTCTACTTCATCCAGAAGATCAGAGACACCAGCGCACGGGACCGCAGTCAGGTCTTACACAACACACACAGATCTACCAGCCTAGTGCTTCTGCTTCTGTA
The DNA here is from genome assembly GCA_039654775.1 of Spinibarbus caldwelli. Classification (NCBI taxonomy): domain Eukaryota; kingdom Metazoa; phylum Chordata; class Actinopteri; order Cypriniformes; family Cyprinidae; genus Spinibarbus; species Spinibarbus caldwelli. The sequence goes on along the minus strand of CM077246.1, from coordinate 11,118,799 downwards.
TTCTCCTGTTGCTCTTTTGAACAAAACACACATAAACACACTCTCACCCTCAAGCTTGCGTCTAAAAACCTTGCCAGATTTTTTCTTCCAAAGATCTCTCTGATATTTAACAGGCTTATCTGACCTTCAAGAACTTCCTGTGTGTTCAAAGATAGTAGTAAATGTCCCAGCCTTCCCAGCTCATGAAATCTTAATGCAGAAATGTGTGTGTGTTTGGTGACACTCTGCCTCTTCAGCATCTGGTTCCACACACACAGACTCATAGTCCTCATTACTCCACTGTAGTGTTGATGTCTCTCATCCCTTTCGCTTTTATCAGGCCTCTGAATTTACTATATTCTCTGAATTTACTATATGGTATAAACAGGCTTTAATCAAGCTGTTTTAACATCTGCTGGTATAAAAGTGAATTATGTCAAATCAGAATCTATTTACCAGTTAAATTTAAAGTAGTAGACACAGTTTATACTATGAAGGAGTGAAATAAAAACAGTGAGTGCATTTAAATGCAAGGCCTTGCCCTGACAATGTGTAAGGTTACTTAAATCTTTTTTTATAGGGGGCAAGTCATAAACAGTTTCAGAAAAAGCTCATTAGCACATCTTTGCCAGTGTGATTATTGCTTATTCAGTTTTGCGAATATATCTTACTTTTTTTGGTTGTGTTATTAGCTGATTTTTGAGTGATCGGCTACCATAATTTTTCCAAAAAAAAAAAACAACAACAAAATCAGCAAGAGTGCAATACATTATTCAGAAGTGGCAGTGAAAACATTTACAATGTTACAAAACATTTCTGTTTCAAATAAAGGCTGTTCTTTTAAACTTTCTGTTTATCCAAGAATCCTAAAAATGTATGACAGTTTCCACAAAAATATTAAGCAGAACAACTGTTTTCAACATTAGCTAAAATATAAATGAAATGTGTCTTGAGCACCAAATTGATATTAGAATAATTTCTGAGGGATCTAATAATTTAAATAAATATTCTGATAATATTTTACAATAGTATTTACTGTATTTTTACTGTATTACTATTCACTGTATTAGCAAATAAATGAAATAAATGGTGAACATGAGAAACGTCTTTCATAAACATTTTAAATGGATTGAGTATTTAGCAGATTAACAGATCATTTTAGTGTTTTGGTGGCATCTAACCTAAATGTAATTGCAAACATTTACACACACCGGCACACACATATACTGCACCTCCCATTGACTTCTATTGTTTTTTAATTAAGCTTATTATAATTAGTGCAGACTGACCCTAACCCCTTTGGCATTTTTAGATTTTAATTAAAACATCATTTGGCCATTTTACTTGTGAAGACATCCTCATGAATCAGTTTATTTGTGTCTATATTTGAGAGGACATTTTGAGACCCTTGCAAATATAGCACACAAACACACACACAGTTTAGCTAGCACAAATCCTTTGGCCCTGATTGGCCCTTTGGCTTTTTCTGTAAACTGTCGGTGGTAAATCACTGGGTTGTTTATTTAGCAATAAACTGGCAGAATGAAGACCGAGGACATCTCAGAGCAAACACTCATAAACACACACACAGACAATGAACTGCCCATCACAGACGGCACTTTTATTTATGGCCCTCACTGTCAGGCCTTTCACTAACTCAGCCTCATTTGCTTTATACAATCCTGATAAGACACTCTGATATGCTGCTTTTATCACAATTAATATTGCTAATGCTTTCTCCTCTGCATTATTATTCAGCTCTGCCTTGTTTATCAAAATCTGAATTGCAATTTTTTTCTGCTGTTCAGAGTCTTCTATTCCCAGACTTTTAGTCATTTTAATTTCCTGTTTCATTAAGTCAAGCTGTGAATCTAAAATGATGTGAATTACTGTCTCCTCTCTGTCCTTTGTTACTATAGCGACGGCTGGGAGATGCTGCCAAGAAGGCCATTAGCAAGCTGACTACCAGGACAGTAAAAAGAGGGGACAAGGTGAGGTCTTTTGACGTCATTGCTTGTTTACTTTTCTCAGGCTCGACTCTATCCATGTCATGTCTGCCAGGCTAGAGTAAGCAGCACTGTGTCCTATTATGGAACTGTTTGTGCAATTCTCCATTCATAATGCATCTCCGTATTCTATGAAGGACTCACTGGATACGTACGCACTGCTGCTAAATATGGCTGTCACTATTCTTCTGAGTGCTTAATCACATTCTTTACGCACATAGCTTGGTTATTTACAGCTGCGTTCAGCAACTGAAAAATACAAGTAGTTAGAAACAAATTTACATTAAATCCAGTTTTCTCCCACCAGCCTTGCTGTCTAGCAGCAACCCATACATTACAGTCTACACAGAGTGCATGCAGTTTAAAAGCAGACGCCTAAAGAGCATAAACAAAACACGGCGCCTTTGGAAATTGCTGGATGGTTATATGTATCTGCTCACTATTATTACTTTAGAAAAAGCTAACTAAGAGCAGGTGAATCTGTTGAAATCCCTGTTTCTGTTTACAGCAAAAACAAACAACACTGCACTGCACTGCATGTACTGGTTTAATAATATAATGCATAATACTTTTTATAGAAATTAATACTTTGTTAGCAAGGATTTAATAAATTATTAAGTGACAGTAAAGACATTTATAATGTTGCAAAACATTTCTATTTCAAATAAATGCTATATTTTTTAACTTCTGTTCATCCAAGTATCATTAAAAAATTTATGACCGTTTCCATAAAAATATTAAGTAACACAACTGTTTTCAACATTGATAGTAATAAGTGTTTCTTGAGCACTAAACTCAGATCAGGTTAAAATTTTAAAATCCTTGTTTCTGTTTACAGCAAAACAAACATACTGCACAGCATGTACTGGTTTTAACAAAAAAAAAAAAAAAAAAAGCACAGTAAATTCATCATTGCTTGCATAGTATAATGCATAATATATTTTTTAAGAAGTTAATATTTTATTAAGCAAGGATTTAATAAATTAATCAAAAGTGACAGTAAAGATATTTATAATGTTACCACACATTTCTATTTCAAATAAATGCTGTTTTTTGAACCTTCTATTCATCCAAGTATCATAAAAAATGTATGACAGTTTACATAAAAATATTAAGCAGCGCAACTGTTTTTAACATTGACTGTTTCTTGAGCACTAAATCAGCATGTATTCTGGCTGCTGTAAATTCAGCTTTGCCATTTTTGCCATTTTTAAAATATAATAAGTAAACTCAGATCAGGTTAAACTGTTGAAGTCCATCTTTCTGATACAGGAAAACAAACAATGCACTGCTTTTTTGTCCTCTTTATAATAGAGTAATTAAGGATCTCATGATTTTTACAAAAACTAATGCACAGTATATTTATGCATTTAGTGCATCATTGCTTGTATAATAATACAATGCATATGAAACCTTTGCTCAAGGTCTAATTTAATCAATAATTGGCTGTTAAATATTGGTGACAGACAGTTTAGGTTCATCTCTAAAAGTAATCTTGCTGAATGTACCACAAAGTCCAAAGAAAGACATTGACCTGTGTAAAGGTGAATGACTGTCAGGTGAGCGATGAGGTAAGAAGGGTCGTGAGACTTCACAGATGTTTGGTTTGGAGAAGGGGTGGAGCCATGCTAGTCAGTGTGTATCATAGCCCAGTCAAGGTCAGCTCACATCAGCCATGAATAAAACATCAGTGGCCTTGGAGAAGTGCTGCAAGAAATTGAAACCTTTCATCTGAGAGGTCATGCTCGGTAGATATTGAGTGCGAGAACATCTGTCTGTCTTCCTCTGCCTCTCTCTCTCGGTCTCTCTCCTTTTTCCTTTTCCTTTTCAAGTGATCGTATACACTTTTTCGATCAGTTATGACGTATTTTCCAGCAATGAAGTATCCTTACAGCTTCACTGCCTTGGCTGAAGCCTCTAAGCCTCTGAGTATCGGCCACGTCCCTCTGCAGGGACCGACCGGACCACAGTCGATGACTCTCACGCTGAGAGGGGCCCATAAGAAACCGAACACCACTCGCCACAACATGACCTTGAGCATGCAGAGTAGACAGGACACTGCCAGGTGACGGAAATAGCATCTAGAGTAGAGAAGATGCTTCCAGGAAGAGCAGGGCAGAGTGTGATATAAAACCTAGGAGGATTTTTGTCACTTTCTAAATGGCTTCATGCCCAGGGAGCTCTAGTTAGCTGCCTGAGTGATGTGTTGCCTGCTACTAGAGGTATGTTTATGCTATTATAATATATAAATAGTATTTGAAAGCATTACTGCTGCTTGGTTTTCCTACATAACTCTAAGTCTTATAGGGAATTTATGATGAAGTCACATTAAATATAGGGTAAGAATGCCACATAAGTAGATATTGCAGCACTATATATTAGGGCTATTAATAGATTTTAAAAAGTGGAATTAATTAATTGATATGCTGATTAAATTTATTATTTTATTTTATTTCAGCTTTATTTGAATTATGCTTTTTTTGTTAATGATAACAATACTGTTCATTGCAAAATCATATAATATAAATGCCAAGTTCTGTCATGATGCAAATTGAAGATATTTACAGCGTTAAACTACTTGGCACAAGCTGATTGGTTCATGTTGCATACACAGCTTGCTGCTTTACGGTTAAATGTCTAGCGTTCACTAGAGCAGTTCGCTGCACGCTTTCAGAGTTCCTCTGAAACCCTCCACCTTCCCCAGCTCCACCTGTGTAGATCTGCTACGGGTTATTATATATGCTACTTGTGCAGCAGCATTGTATCTTAAATACTCACAGCACCGTATCGGCATATGTATTGGCAGTAACAAGTTCCTGTACTTGCTTTGCAGCAGCAGCAATAATCTACAGCAACAGCAACAGCAGCAACGTAGCAGATCCATTACGCTACGACCAAATACATTAACATTGTCATATCCATTACCATGCTAAAATCTTCCCAGAGTTCTGGTGATAGAAAAAAGCATGTATTTACACACAAACATCACTACATTAGCTCATTTTATCACAGCTTTGTCATTATCAGGCTTTTTTTTTTTTTAATTGGTACTAAAGGGTTATAAAAAACACTAAAGCTTAGTATTATTCTTCAAAAAAATGCATGTGAAGAAATGCAGATCACTGGTCACTGCTATGAGTAGGCAGTGTTTCCTCTGTGGTGTCAAGATTTGCTTCAGACTGACCTCATAGGTCAGTCAAGTGACAGATGGACTGAAAGCAGAGCCAGAGAAATACAGCATCTTTGACACATTGTATCTACTAAATCTGCTGAACGATCGCTCTCTCCTGCTCAGTCACCCAGCAATAACTAGATAGCAACACTGTTACCCGAGCAGCTTCCTAGATTTTTCTCTGAGAGCTGAAATGAGTTTCTAGAACCACTCTGATGGAATGTTTTCCACACTACTTTCTGTTTTTATTCTATTTATATTCCAGTATTTTTGGGATCCATGGTAGGAAATTATTTGACACAAAATACAGTCAGAATGCTCAGAATGCCATGCTGTCATACCTTATGCTAGGAATGGAGTATGTCGTAAGTGTACTGTGCAGAGTATGCAAATGTACGGTGTGCATGGAATACTCAGATGACCTACTTGATTTGCCAAAATGACTTCATCCCATAATACTATGTGCTCACCTTGATCTTTGTTTTTTAAGTGTTCCTAGAATTGTAAAACTAATGTGTCTAAATAAGTGTCACTAAAAAAACGTTTACAAAATTAGAATATTACCCATTTTCCTGCCTGCTTTATGGATAAAATCAAATTTGATGTGAGATTAAATTGTATTTTATTGCTCTCAGTTACAGGTGGCTTTGTATATGATATTTGATATGATACAAATGTGCACTGTAACAGGTCTATTTATGCAGTTTTGGTGTCACTATATTTAGGACACGTGTATTCTCTTTTCACAGGAGCCATGTGTTTTAACATAATAACATACTAGCTGAAATATTAGCTTACTGCATAATGAACAGCTTACAGTGCATATTTTGCTGCCTTACTATTTGCATTATGCAATGATATTGTTTAACTGTTATTCAGCACTATACTCATGCAGATCACATGTTTTTAGGTGACCTCATTTACCATATATTTTTAATTAAGCGAGTGACAGCTAGTTATCACCTCATTCATAAAAACAGTTATTGTGCATTTAAACCCTTGATGTATTGTTTGACTGGACTGTCAGAAGTTAAGAAAGAGATTATTATGTGCAGTGTGCTCTAATGTTAACAGCATTCTGCATGCAATACTGTGTACATGTATATTACATACTTTGCTACTGTAACTGTACATATTGCTATAGTTAGACCATTTTAATCTTATCTACAGTCATGGTCAAAAATATCGGCACCCTTGGTGAATATGATCAAAGGCGGCTGTGAAAATTATTCTGCATTGTTAATCCTTTTGATCTTTTATTTAAAAAATTCACAAAAATCTAACCTTTCATTGGATAATAAGACTTTAAAATGGGGGAAAATATCATTATAAAATGTTTTTTCTCTAATACACATTGGCCACAATTAACGACACCCTTTTATTCAATACTTTTTGAAACCTCCATTTGCCAGTTTAACAGCTCTAAATGTTCTCCTATAATGCCTGATGAGGTTAGAGAACATCTGACAAGAGATAAGAGACCATTCCTTCATCCAGAATCACTCCAGACCCTTTAGATTCCCAGCTCCATGTTGGTGCTTCTTCTCTTCAGTTCACCTCACTCATTTTCTATAGGGTTCAGGTCAGAGGACTGGAATGGCCATAGCAGAAGCTTGGTTTTGTGCTCAGTGACGCATTTTTGTGTTGTTTTTAAGGTTTGTGTTTGGATTATTGTACGGTTGGAAGATCCAAACATGGCCCATTATAAGATTTCTAACACAGTCAGTCACTTATTAATTTTTTTATCTGTTGGTATTTGATAGAATCCAGGACCTCCAGAAGAAATATAGGCCCACAACATCAAAAATACAGCGGTATATTTCATTGTACACATGGGGTACTTTTTATCCCTGTGTTCACCAAACCCATCTTGAGTGTTTGCAGCTAAAAAGCTAATTTTTTTAGTTTCATCTGACCATAGAAGCCAGTCCCATTTGAAGTTCCAGTCGTGTCTGATAACTGAATATGCTGGAGTTTGTTTTTGGATAAGCTAGGAGAATTTTTCTTGAAACCCTCCCAAACAACATGTGGCGATGTAGGTGCTGTTTGACATTTTTTTTTTTTAAGGTTTTCTGACCCCGAGACTCAACTATTTTCTGTAGTTCTCCAGCTGTGGTGCTTGGAGAGTCTTGAGCCACACAAACTCTCCTTCTCACCGTGCATTAGGACGATATAGACACACGTCCTCTTCCAGGCAGTTTCCTAACATTTTCTGTTGATTGGAAATTCTTAATTATTGCCCTGATGGTGGAAATGGGAATTTTCACTGCTCTAGCTCTTTTCTTAAAGCCACTTCACTAATTTGTGAAGCTCAATTATCTTTTGCTGCACATCAGAAATATATTCTTTGGTTTTTCTCATTGTGATGGATGATTAAGGGAATTTGGGCTTTGTTTTCCCTCCTATTTATATTTCTGTGAAACAGGAAGCCATGGCTGGATAATTTCATGTTCATAATCACCCTTAGGTGCTCAAAATTGTGAATATGAATTGGAATGTACTTCAGAGATATTTTACTCATAAGAATTTCTAGGGGTACCAATAATTGTGTCCAATGTGTATTAGAGAAAAAAATTATTTCATAATGATATTTCCCCCCATTTTAAATTCTTATTATCCAATGAAGGGTTAGATTTTTGTGATTTATTTATTTTTTTTAAAATAAAAGATCAAAAGAATTAACAATGCAGATTAATTTTCACAGCCTCCTTTGATCATATTTACCAAGGGTGCCAATATTTTTGGCCATGACTGTATTTAAAGAATATCATATTAGTTTGACTTTATAATAGTGTATGAGTGTGGTATCTGAACCTTAAATGGTGCACTTGAGAATAGCTGGGCAAGATGAATACAAGGACGAGGCAGCGAGGAGGTCAAGAGATCAGATCAATATAGAGCGAAATGCAGGTACTCAAAGTATATTGAGTTTAAAGAGAATTTCACACCTGCCTTATTCCCATTTCTCACAGATACGTGTCAAAAGGCCAGCATATTTAATAATAATGGGCTAGTGGTGCTTAAGTAGAAATAGTACGGAAGATTCAAGGTCCTAAATGGAGTTATATTAAGAGTTTTTCTGTACGTTATATTTCTGTATTGATATTCATTTATCTTATACAGTTTTCCATTTTTTTGTCCTTAGCTTGTCACATCCAACAAATGATAAGCAGCAGAACCTTACAATGGTCACTTTGTTTCTATTTCTGTGGTGTTTTGATGAGTAGCATTGGTCAAAAATGCAGCTGCACGTAATTAAAAAAAAAAAAATAAATAAATTAGCAACATCATCTTGCCTATTAAGGTGTCTTGTCAGACAGCATTTTCACTTTGCGTGTGGTCAGTCATCATTTATTGCATTTTAGCTTAGCTTCTGTAAAAATGATCATTTGACAGTCCTGTTCTTGTTTGACTGGCAAATGATCCTAAAACTGCCCTGATGTACCCTGTATCTGTGTCCTAATGAAACTTTCTAATGTTGAAAATGACATTTTTAACTATATTTTGACTAATGAAAAGGCTAATCTTTATTCTTCATCTTGTGTTCATATTTTGCAGGAAACAGAGCCAGATTTTAATCATTGTGCAGTGTGCATTGAAGGTTATCAGCTAAACGATGTGGTCCGGATCCTACCCTGCAAGTAAGTTTGTGTGTCTGTGTGTATTTACATATGCATTTAGTTTCACTTTGTGAAACAAGGTTAATGAAATATCCACTTTTTTCTGCAAATTAACTTTTTATGTTTGGTTTTTTAATGCTGGTCCACAATTTCTTACTTTCTCTTTTTTGTGCACTGCTACTACTACTACTACTAATAATAATATTTATTAATATAAATTTCCTTCATTCTCTTTTGTTGTTGTTGTATAGTAAGAATAATACAATTTACATTTATATTAAGGTTATCTTTAATGTTTTTATTCAGAATTTAAACAGAAACTTATGGTAGTAAATTATAATTTTTCCCCCCATTTTAACATTTTGGCTTATGTTGTCCGCTGGCAAAATATTTTTGCATTATCCAGTGCAATTTGGATTTCACCCCAGACTTTGAATGATGGTCAAATGACATTTGGAGAGAGACGGGGGAAAGAAAGGGAGATCAGGGGTCACTTGCTGTTGTGAGATGTGAGTTTGTTGAGGAAATATGGCACTGCTGTGGCTGTGAATCACTGCCCTGTCAGACCCGCTCTGCTTATTTTTAGCAGCTCAGCTTCCAGTGACCTCTAGGCAGCCAACACACAAACACACACGCATTTGTACTTACAAACAGATACACACTAGTCATGCACAGTGTATTAAAGGGATGCGACATACAGTATGCACACACAAATACACAAACATGCCCTTTCCTACAGTTTCAGACACCATCTGCCGAGTATGACCCGGTCACACAGCTGGAAGTCTAGCTACTAATTTTGTGGATCATCTTACACCAAACACGTGTCAGTCATATAGGTTTGGAACGAGTAAATGATTTGAAAAATGAAAAATAAATAAATACAAATTGGTGGACTATCTCTAGTACAGTATCAGTCATCTCTCCATGATATCTACTAGCATTGATATTTTTCTCTTTTCATCCACACCCACTCACGCACTATCCTTATTATCTCTTTCGATCCTTCTTTCTGTCTCTACAACTGTACAGCAGCGATGAAGCACTAATCCAGAGCCTGGTTAATTGCATTGTTCTCTGCTTACGGCTGAATCAGTGCTTCACTCCAGTCAGATCATATAACACACTCATGAGCTGCAGCCTGTGCTGCCTCAGACAGCTGCTGGCATCCAGCAACAAACCAGTCTGAAAATCTTAGTCATTGTGAGAAATGGTTGGATGACCATCCAGGTCTTAAAGTACCAAGCATTGTAGATGGTATATGGTAGCATACTCCCAAAATGTGACAAAATATATAAATGAGAGCCCATTGGCTATTAAAAATTTTGGACATTAAAAATATTGGCTGCTGTAACCTCCTGTTTGAAGACTTGATGTCAACACGGGAAAGAAAACAGACACTTATCTTTGATTTCATGGGGTCTTTAAGATACCAGTGCTTCCTAGCAATTCCTCATAATTGATTACAATAAGAATGTTGGATATTTAGCATATTTACTGTTGAGCATTAGATATTCACAGCTAGTTTAGCTCTGAGGGATCTGCAAAAAGGTGTTCAGTTAAAAGAAGAAAGCAAATTGCAAAAAATAAAGAAGTTTAAATACACAATGCAATTGCATGACCTCCATAAGGATAGGCACTGATGTTGAATGATTCATAAGCGATTTCAATTCATCCCAAAGGTGTTCAATAGGGGTTTAAGGTTTGACCAGGCAAGTTCTTTCAAACTTTTTCTATGGAACTTGCTTTGTGCATCAGGTTTATTGTCATGCTGGAATAGAAAAGGCCCTACCCAATGTTAGAGTTGGCATACAGTTATGTCATTCTATTCTGTATTATTACGATCTGTTTGGAGTTTGTAACTGGAATAGCCAAACCCATTTGTCATAAAGAGGTGTCTGCTTATTTTCTAACCATATAGTTTATTTCTTAAAAAAAAAAAAAAAAAAAAAGTAAAAATATTCAGGATATACAGTGGGGAAAATAATTATTTCATCCCCTGCTGATTTTGTAAGTTTGCCCACTTAAAAAAAAGAAGGGTTTATCATTTTTTATGGTAGGATTATTTTAACTGATAGAGACAGAATATCAAAAAAAAAAAAAAAAAATTCCTGAAAAAAGCGGCATACAAATGTTAAAAAAATTTTACATTTTAATAAGTCAAATAAGTATTTGATCCCCAAGCAAAACATGACCTAGTACTTGGTGCAGAAACCCTTGTTGGCAAGCACAGAGGTAAGACGTTTCTTGCAGCTGGTCACCCAGTTTGCACACATCTCAGGAGGGATTTTGGGAGCCCACTCCTCTTTACAGATCCTCTCTAAATTATTAAGGTTTCTTGTCTGTCTCTTGGAAACTCTTAGTTTCAGCTCCCTCCACAGATTTTCTATAGGATTAAGGTCTGGAGACTGGCTAGGCCACTCCATGACCTTAATGTGCTGCTTCTTGAGCCACTCCTTTGTTGCCTTGGCGGTATGTTTTGGGTCACTGTCATGCTGGAAGACCCATCCATGACCCATCTTCAGTGTTCTGGCTGAGGGAAGGAGGTTCTCATCTAATCTACCTTTAGCAGAGAAACAGCCCCAAAGCATGATGTTTCCACCTCCGTGCTTGACTGTAGGGATGGTGTTCTTGGGGTGATAGTCAGCATTTCTCTTCCTCCAAACACGACAAGTCGAGTTGATGCCAAAGAGCTCAATTTTCCCAAGCACATTCTCCTAAGCCTTCTCTGACTCATTTAGATTTTCATTGGCAAACTTCAGACGGGCCTGTACATGTGCTTTCTTGAGCAGGGGGACTTTGCGGGCACTGCAGGATTTCAGTCCATTGCGGCGTAGTGTGTTACCAATGGTTTGCTTGGTGACTATGGTCCCAACTGCCTTGAGATCATTAACAAGCTCCTTCCGTGTAGTTCTGGACTGATCCCTCACCTTTCTCATGATCATCCTTACCCCATGAGGTGAGATCTTGCATGAAGCTCCAGACCGAGGGCGATTGATGGTTATTTTGTATTTCTTCCATTTCCCAATAATCCCACCAACAGTTGTCTCCTTCTCACCAAGCTTCTTGCTGATGGTCTTGTAGCCCATTCCAGTCTTGTGCAGATCTACAGTCTTGTCCCTGATGTCCTTTGACAGCTCTTTGGTCTTGCCCATGGTAGTGGAGAGGTTGGAATGGAAGATACAGATTCTATGGACAGGAGTCTTTTATACACACAATGAGCTGAAATTAGGAGTATCTTCTTAAAGTGACAGGACTAATCTGTGTTCCACATGTGCACATAACCAATCTGTGGGAGCCAAAATTCCTGCTGGTTGGTATATAATACTTATTTGACTTACTAAAATGTAAATCTTTTTTTAACATTTGTATGCTGCTTTTTTTCTGGATTTTTGGATTGATATTCTGTCTCTATCAGTAAAAATAAACCTACCATAAAAATGATAAACCCTTCTTTTTTAAGTGGGCAAACTTACAAAATCAGCAGGGGATCAAATAAAAAAAATTTGAATAAATAAAAAAAACAATTAATTGTTTTCATTGGAATAATGTTTAGATTTTTTTTTTTTTAAAGAAATGTACTTATATTTATTAAATCAAATAGATCAAAAGCAACAGTAAAGTCATTTGTAATGTTACAACAACAACAAAAAAAAATCAAATACATGCTGTCCTTTTGAACTTTCTAGTAATCACAGAATACTTAAAGTGTCACCGTTTCCACAAAAAATATCAAACAGCATTAAGCAACTTTTTTCTGCCTTGATGATAATAATAAGAGCTATTTCTTGAGCACAAATCATCATATTAGAATGATTTCTGATTGATCATGTGACATTGAAGAAGACACTGAAGAGTAAAGACCCTAAACTTTTAAGTGTGTGTGTGGAAATGGTTGTCATCTGTTCTTATCTTATGGTTATCTCTTCTTAAGGTGAGTATCTCTGCTCTCTTAAGCTTAAGCATCTCCAGCCACAATCAATAACTCATAGCACAAGTAATGGCAGCACTTGACCTAGCCATGGCCATTCAATTTACATCCCTGTGCATTAGCTTCGCTTTAACTTCCTTAGGGGTGTGCCCTTCACTTCATGGATATGACTTACTGTTTTATGTCATGGTGGACTGAAATTTGTATTTAAATATGCATGTGATATGGTAACTGTAAAATAATACAGATCATAGAGAAGGGGTTCACACACAGAGCTGGTATGTCTTAGTTTGATGGCATGCACCTCTTTATGTATCCTTTGTGTTGTAAGCACCCTCATCATTAATTCATTTGACTCTTGTTTGCATGTTCTCCCTCCAAGCAAATAAAGCTTTGTTGGAGTTTGTCTGCACGCTGCTTCAGTTCAGGATCATTTCAGAAGTATGCATCCTTTTAGCACCCATAAATCACAGTGTGTCAGTGGCACTTAGGATTATTTGACATCCTGAGATAACCCCTCTGAAATGCATTGCTGCAGCAGTATTCCACAAACTCTCTTGCCCAGTAGTTCTGTTCAGGTTGTATTAAAATCTCTCTCAAAACACTTCTTAGCTGAGGAACCTGCCTTTATTCCTTTGGGAAATTATGTAATACTGATATAACTAGCATACTCACTTGAGGGGTTTTAAAATGTGGTTTTGGGCCCCCTTTTGCTGTGTTTGAGGCTGCTGGGGTGAATGCTGAATATATGCTTGAATATATTTGCATTGATTTTTGAGTTGGTGAAATTTTTTTAAAAGCTTATGCTCACCAAGGCTGCATTGATTTGATCAGAAGTATAGCATAAACAGTAATATTGTGAAATATTATTACAATTTAAAGTAACTGTTTTCTATTTTAATATATTTCATTATGTAATTTATTTCTGTGATGACAAAGCTGAATTTTCAGCAGCCATTACTCCAGTCTTCAGTGTCACATGATCTTTCAGAAATCACTCTAATATAACGATTTGATGCACAAGAACCATTTCTTTTTATCAATGTTGAAAACATCTATGCTGCATAATATTATTGTGGAATCCATGATGCATATATTAAGATTATTTGATTAATAGAAAGTTCAGATGATAGTGTATTTGATATATTTTTATTCGGCCGTTAAGTTTCCTAAAGACTCTGCAAACAAAAAAAAAATAGTGTTAGACTTAGTTCGATGCACTTCTGTAACAGTCCATTTTAATGAGTTACCAAAATACATTCGGATTAATTTTTAAATATAAATTGCCCAGCTCTATGATGCAGTGATAAACATTCTTCACAATCTTCAGAGCCACAATGGCTGCCTTGTCTCTAGCATGAGCCTCAATGGCTGGCTTGTGCCGAGAATCACCCTCATGAAGAGGATTTCCGCTATCGAGAGCCCAGGGTCTTTCCTGGAGTAAACACAGCTCAGATTGTGCGGCAGCCGGATATGAGGAGGAGGAGAAGAGACTCAAAAGCTCTCTGTGAAAACTCATGTTGCGCCTTTGAAGTCCAGCAGCTTCTTGCTTTTAATCTTCCAATCTCAGTCTCTCCTCTCTCTGGATGTAATATAAATGTGTAATGTGCTTTTACATGTAATGTCCTTCTTGCAGCAGTGTTCTTAGAGCAGTTTCAAATATTCATTGAGTTATGGTGATATCAAAGGCTTGATGCTGCAATCTCATTGCAATAATTTCACATTCGATCTTCAAATTAATGTACAAACGACATATTTTTAATATTTGTTTAACGGCATCTTTTTTTATGACTGAATGCCAGTATCACTGATACCAAGTAATACTGATTTCCCTATAACAAAAATTTCCCCTAATATTTAACCATTGACTATAGCCATTAAACATTACATTATAATTAAAGCTATCAATTTTAACATTTATTAGACTTTAAAAATAACTTCTAATTTAAGTGAACTTAAAGCAATCTTCACATAAACCCATTATAATAAATGTTATATTTAGCTAGGCTACCTGTGCCCCTCAGCAGAAATACACAGAAATTGAATAAAGTTATCAAACACTAAATTCTAAACTAAATACAGATAAATACTTACAGCTATATAAAATTTATTGATTTCCTCTTTTTTTCTTTTATTCTTGATGAACAAACATCAAAGCAGCTGGTTATTAGGTTGTTTTGGCTGCTATTTCTTTAAGAGCTGCCACTGCTGAACGTGACGCGGATCTGACATTGTGGCGCCGATCTGTCTTACATTGTTATAATAGAAATAGAATGATTAGAAATATTTCATTAATATTTATGGTGTTGCAACCAAATGTATAACACTTTAAATATACACAAAGTAAACAGATTATAACATGCATAAGTGCTTTATTTATGGCTATCAAAATGTTTTTCTTTCTCCTCAGGCACGTCTTCCATAAAATGTGTGTGGATCCGTGGCTAAATGAGCACTGCACCTGTCCGATGTGTAAACTCAACATCCTCAAAGCTCTGGGAGTTATGGTACGCACGCACGCACGCACGCACGCACGTACGTACGTGTTGGGTTTCCACGTTTTATGGGGACAGTCCATAGGCGTAATGGTTTTTTTTATACTGTACAAATTGCACATAAAACTTTCCGCAGTTTTCAAAAAAGATAGTTCTGTATGATTTATAACCTCATGAGGACCAAAAAATGTCCCCACAAGGTCAAAATTTACTGGTCCCCATAATGCAGGGAATACCAGGACCACACACACACATTATTAATAAATCCTTAATATTTGAATGAATAATGCATAAGTAATTATATTAAGATAATTATAATTACTATAGACTTATCTAAAGTCTATAGACTTATCTATCCACCCCTGTAAAAGAAAACCTGCATTTTTAGAAAATGATTCACTTTATGTAATATTCTATTCTATTCTATTCTATTCTATTCTATTCTATTCTATTCTATTCTATTCTTGCAGACGTCCCTGAAGAGCTGTTTTGTCACATTTACTGTATAGCTATATTCTGGGAACAATTTTCCCCAAAGTACAGCTTTGTGAACACAATGACTTAAATTTATTACAAAAGCAACAGACACATTGATCTCGGAGGGCAGCAGGTTGTGACATTCCTAAGGCTCTTATTTGATTTGTTGTTATGATTTTATAATGTTTGATGCTTTTGAAAATAACATCAATTCCTGCAGTTTAATTGGGATGGATTGCCTGAATTATTACAGATCTGAGCATGTAAACACATTACTGTAAAAAAAAAAAAAAAAAATGGCAAAATGAATGTGTTGCTGGTTGCAACAGAATGATATAAAGTAATTTGGCCTGTAATCTTGTTTTTGCAGTGAGGGGTAGAGGATTTATGATCCAGTAGCTTCCTCTGTTGGTCACTTCAGTCATTTCATTGAATTTTTCATGACATGTAATTTTATAATTTTTTTCCTGATATTAGGAAAATTTGCGTAGAATCATATTTATGCTAATAAAATGGAGACTAAGACATTCACGTACTTACAGCCCAACCTGCCCTGCGTGGACAACATGGCTTTTGACATGGATCGGATGTCCCGCAGTCAGACCTCCAGCCAGAGGACAGCGCTGGTGGACTTGTCCTCTGAGACCAGCATCAGTCTGGAGCCTCTACGCCACTCCAGTTCCTCCCAGCTTCCCTCCGACGAAGAGCTCATTCCTCGCTCCGGAGAGATCAACATTGCTGTCACTAGTAAGAACGGGGCTGATTCTCTCTTATTTTGTCTCTCTTTTCTGTCTGGATGTTCTTTAAAGGTGAAGTGTGTCATTTCATTTTGCATCACCAAACTGATTTGCAAAAACTGCATGCTAAACTGGGATAGTGGAAAATATTTTAACATTTGAAAAAGTCACACTTTGTCTTTAAGTTTGCTCACCTGTGTCCCACCTTCTCTTTCATTTCCTCCCCAGCAGGGGGTAAGCTTTCCTTACTGTAGTGCACTGACTGCATCGCTCCACCTGTTGTTCAGGGACATCTGTGTGCTGCTGAGGCTGAGCTCAGTGATGTGAGCAGGTGTCTGTGCTCCACCGCAGTGTGTCCTGCCCTTTACTGCAATAAATATTGTGTACTAGACTTCTTAAGTCACTACGTGTATGTCATGGCACTCTTTGGTCTCTCTTTTCTGACATTTCAAAATTCTATGTAATATATGTAATTGTATAATACACCGGATAATGTATATTAAGCCAGTCATTTACCATAAAATAAACACATTGTAGGTGTTTATTTTACGATAATGACCATCTAACTTTATATTATTGGTTACATTTTTTTATATTTTAGTTGTAATAATGCACGTTTTTTTATTTATTTATATATATATATATATATATATATATATATATATATATATATATATATATATATATATATATATATATATATATATATATATATATATATATATATATATATATATATAAAATAAAAATGCATTTTATAAAATAAAATAGGCCCACTTAAGTCAAAAGGAACTTTCTTTCTGTTAAAATGTTTTTGAACTGCTTTTTTTTTATTAAAAAAAGTGCATTATTACAACTAAAATATAAAAAATGTAACCAATAATATAAAATCAGATGGTCATTATCGCTATATATATATATATTTATTTTAATATGCTATTTTATCTTGTATTCATCTTTTCTTTTTCTTTTTTTTCTTTTTTTTTTGGTGAAAATATTTTCTAAGCATTTTATTTTAATCTCTGTGTTACACATTTTTATGATACTTGCATTTCAATTTGACATATGCATGGCTAATCCAGCTTTTTTTCTATCAGCCACTGCTGTTTTCCCTCTTTTTATCTCTTTTATCTGTCATTGTGGTGGCTGGATGTAAAGTGATTGAAATGTACATTCCATGCCATGTGTTGCAAAATAATATTTGAACATTTATATTCGTTGGCCAATTTTTTTAAGTTTAATTGTTTTGCTACACAATCCACCTATAGTATCAACCTTAGACCTTCATCAAAAACCTATTATTGTCTCTTGCATGTTAAAAAGTTAAAATTAGAAATGTAAATTTAGAAAGATTTCAGACAAATTGCACTCTAGCATCTCAGTGGGTTTCCATAGATTTTTTATTTTATTTTATTTTATTTTATTTTATTTTATTTTATTTTATTTTATTTTATTTTGTTTTATTTTGTTTTATTTTATTTTATTTTGTTTTATTATTTTATTTTATTTTAGAGTGGTTAATTTTCCTCTCACCTACAATTGGATCAGATCTAGTTTGTGATGTCATTATCTGTGCAATCACACTTTCTTCAAACCTGTGACTCAACTTTGCTCAAGCTGGCTTTAAATAACAGACACCCACTTGTTTGCTTTCTCTCTGAAGTTATTTTATTGTTTAGGTTGTGTCAGCATTTTTAATTAGGTTATGCAGAGCAGTAGCACACATGTTGAGTTTAATGAAACTAAACTAAAGAACAGAAAACTGCATGCAGGTAAAATAAGTAAATGGTCAAGGAACTACACACCTTTGTTGCAGAAACAGATGTAAGGTAATTACACATTTGTGGGATAATTTATTATTTACCAACCATTTGTCCTGGTGCTATGTCTTTAAAATATTATGTTCAGCAATTTTAACCCCTCCTGTTGGCCTGTGTTTGTATTGCAGTGATTAATTATATTAAAGAACCCAAGCAGGTGTATCTGCTTGAACAGCTCTGCAATTTATTTATGTTTTTAAAGAAGGTTTTTGGTTGTTTCTGAAATCATAGTGGTCTCTGATTAATGAATTCTTCTTTTCTTTCGTCTCTAAATTCTATAAAAATTATGCTTTTTTTATAGAATTTACAAATATATAAAAAAATCCCTTAAAATATGTCTGTGGAATACTTACTGATGCATTTTCTAATGACATGGTCTTCCTAACAGATGCAAAATCCTCTCTGCTTTGTAAATGTATGGCTAAACCAGCACTAAGTGTCATGTGCTCTGAATGTGCTACGTTCAGTTTCGCTCTCGTGTTTTACCTGTCTTGTTTGCGATCATCGCTTGCCTATGGTTTCCTCTACTGGTCCACGGATTAGAGAAGTGTTCCTCTTTTCTTCACGCCTCCACCTGTCGCCAGTTTCCTCTTCTCTTCGGCTCTCTGTCGAGATGATACCCTGGCCCCGCCCTCAACAGAAAATGACCCCTCCCCCTTTTACTCTGTTAACAGAAGAGTGGTTTATTGTTGCCAGCTTCGGCGTCCTCTCTGCTCTCACACTTTGCTACATGATCATCAGAGCCACTGCCAGCGCCCCCACCTATGAGTGAGTGTTGTAGATCAAGATATTCTTTTTCAGGATTTTCAGATTGTCACAGCATCACTAAACACATTCAGTATCTACTGCACAACATGATCTGTCACATTAGTGTACTACTACATTAATGCACTACTTTTCTACAAGTAAATATAAAGTGTCATAATATTATGCAGCTGTAAGGGCTGTAGAATCTTTAAATTAGTTTGATCAAATGTAATAAAAAGGTTTATTTAGATATTATATATAACAAACCAGTATTACTTTAGTATTTTTAAGATACTATTACAGTTTTAATTAGTATTTTTTTATATTTCCATTTTAATTTTTATTTGTTAAAAATTTAGTGTCCACATCTAAATAACATCTCTGAGTTTTCTATTATTTCCATGTGGCTTACATCAATGCTTGTTAAATGTTTTTTTTTTTTTTCTCTTTATTTTTGTCTTTTGCAGACTGAAGTTGGAATGAAGATATTTTTGTGGTGTCCTCATTTCTAAAACAGAAATGCATCCTGAAATATAAAGCTGCCGATTACACTTCACTTCAGTGTTATTAGAGTTATCTTTCACTTCTTGCACAATCAGAGCTTTTCACTGGATGATATAGCTGATGAACTTCTTGATTTACTCAATTGCTGTATTTACTAAGCCCTTTTTATTTTCATTTTAGATAAATAGAGTTTTGCATACATGTTAAATGTCTCTTACATTTGTATAATTTTTTTCAGATACTTAGGTTTGTCTTTGATTAAGTGAATTAATTTTTTTAAAGACATTTGTGTGTGTATTAAAATTGTTTTGTGCAAAAATCGTTGTTGTGCTTTTTAGTAAGTTACTAGTACTAATTGTATTCCTTGATACTGTTTTGATGCTTCTGTCTCTCTCAATTTACCATGGTGAGATTCCTGAATCTAATTTTCACTCTCAGACCAGCAACCTCCTTCATGTCACATAGACTTACAATATTGATTTACTGTGGCATATTGTAGCGTTACGGTTTAATTCAGTAATGCCTTACAGTAAGTCAAGCCAAGAGCACTAAAAATACTGTAATGCATCTATGAGGACAGATTGTGTTTTGTTTTAGCCTAACATTTAATGCAGTGGGATAGGGATTGTGTAATTTAAGGTCAGGGCTATTCTGCTCCAGCAGAGTTTAGCTGGAAACTTTAATTAATAAAAATATATATAAATAAATTTTATATATATATATATATATATATATATATATATATATAACAAACTCACATGAACATGCTAATGAAGGATTACTTGATGGATTGAAGTATATTTTGCTGTATTATTATTATTTTGCTTACCTCATTGGCAGATTATTTTGCCCGTTCTAAGCGAAATCTCACTTAATTTTGATTTGTTTTTTTTGTTTTTTTCTGAAAACAAGACAATAATTTTTAATTGTCTAGAATTTTTAGATATTTTGGCTGGAAAAAAGATATATATATTATTATTATTATTATTATTTTTTATTATTTTTTTTTTTTTTTTTGCAGTGTAGACATTATTAGGTTGCTATCTTTGAGTCTATAATCATATAATTACAAGTTAGCACAGCATATTTGAGAATAAAATATCCAGCATATTTATTTTATATTTTTTATATTATATTTACCCACCTGCGGGTTACATTATTTTTTACATGCACACTGTTTTATGAAATAGTTTAATAATAGTTGATTATATGGAACAGTGCATCCACATATTTGTCTTAACAGTCTGCAATTCACGCGGTTCAGTATTTGCAGCCTTCTCTAGTGTGTATATACTAGACATAATATAAATTAAATAGAAAATTTAGACCTATGAACTATACATAAAATATACTTAAACCTTGTTTTGTAATTTGGTTTGAACTAATTTAACCTAATTTGGTTTTAAAAATTGTTGAAAAATTATCATCATGCTATATTATCACCAAATCTTGGATTCAATCTTTTTGTCAACTTGTTTTCTTTCAGTTAGCACAGGTTTTATGTTTCTTTTTGGAACTGATTGGCCATAGGCCTCACTGATCTGTGCTTATGCTCCTCATTTTTTGAGTTAAAAAAAATTATGGCTAATTTTGGAGAGTTAAAATGACAGCATGAGGGTTAAATCAAGGAGCTGTATATTTGCAAAACACCCAAACACTTCCATAAAATAACTGATTTCTACTGAGACTTGATGGTAATTAATTGGTCTGGTGTCAAGGACATAAGTGTTGATTACACGTAACCGACCGACAGTGATTTTGTGCTGAGATGAAATGTCAGATTTGAGCACAACCTTTATGGAAGAGGTAAATAAATCTTTTCTGTCAGCAGGAGCCGCATCTTGAATATTTTATTAACATTCAGAAGAATCATTCCTTCTTTCAGCTATCTCATTTCTATCCCTCTGTTGTACACAAAAACAGAGTATTATTACAAATGTCTTATGTCTTAATCTAACCCCATTGTTTTTGTCGTTTGTCTGTTTTCAGGTGGTCATTTCTTCAACCGTAATTCTGTGTCTCCGCGCAGCGTCGTCTGTGAGATGGAGCTTCCAGACATCCAGGCATCGCTGGACATGTACGATGACAACAAATCCTGAGGACACGCACCTCCTCCACCTCCAGCCCATTCCTCCATCATCCTCTCCCCGACCCCAGACTGTGGGGAACAACCTTTATGAGTGTGAAGTGGAGTATTGACAGTGAGCACACTGACCCTGGCGATAAACTCTACCGCTGTAGAACGATCTTCAGAGCGATCGGTCGCCTCAAGTGGATGTGATTGGACTGTTGCACCATCATCAGCCTCCTTACACTTTCACACTTATTTTTTCTCTTACTTTTTGAAAGACTATTTCAAAAGACATCTTTTCACAGACGGATGTGGGGAAGTACCTCTCTATTCTCTGGAAGTTTCTCTGGTCTCCTCGGTTAGCCACAAATGTTGTGTCTGTTGTCTCATGTATGTAATTTGCTGACCGTTTAAGTTCCCATGCTTAATATTGTTCCAGATGGGGAAATCTCTTCTCTCGTGGACAGTCGTGAAAGCAGGATCGGAAACTGAGCCTTTATAGAAGAGCTGTCTGCTTTGTATCTCTGCTTTTGTAGCTAAACAAGATGCAAACGAACTCATCCTTCATCCGCTGAAATGCTGCAGCTTCATGTTTAGTGCTGGCCCGTTAGCACTCGAAACTCCTCGACAAATCATCGTTACTTCCTTGTAGAAATATATTCAGTATTTCTCTGTACATAGAATGAAAATGTTTTAAACATGTATTTAAAGAAAATCCTATGGAATACCTACAGCGAATAATGCTGTTCCAAGCAAGGTGACCTAATATATAGATGAATATATACAGTATTTGCATATAATAATTCATACATCTCTCTCTCAAGTGGCCTCGTAGCACAGTTTGTCTTTCCTGGATCTTGTCCATGCGCAAGAGTGTCTGTCTCTTTTGCGTTCTCGTTTTCGTAACCAGTTTTTGGGGGTATTGTGACCATACCGGCCTGCACTCACAGAGATCTTTGTGCTGATTCTGCATCAGTTTTGTTTTCGGTCATATGTGGTTGCAGTCAGGACAGGGCTGAAGCTCTACTCTGAGACACTCAGTGAGTAAAGGCTCTGCTTTATGTGGGTCATGATTCGGGCTACCTATGTTACATACTGCCTCAGCATTAAACTTGTCATAATTGCCTATACTGCTTTCTTTCTTTGGGTGAGGTTTAAAATCAAAACAAATCAGTGTTATGTTAATATCTATTAAAGTAATTAGTATTTTGAATTAGCTTTTATATTTTGTTTTCATTTTAGTTTTAGTAAATATGTTTTTGCCATTTTTTTTTATATATAGCTTTATTTTTATTAATTTTTAGCACTTTTTTTTTACTTCCGACTTGTTTATTTTTATATCAGTTAGTTGCCAAGGCAACATTTTCATTTAAATTTCTAATATTCATTTAAAATGTAATCCAATGTTTATATTTCATTTTATTTCAGCTTGATTTCAATTGCTGAAAAGCTAGTTTTATTTTTAGTTAACAATAACAACACTGACATGGATGGATGGATGGATAAATAAGCTTTATTGGGGCATTTTGGATTTACAATGGAATAAATTTGTTCCACCCTGAACAAAAGAGAAAAAAGAGCAAATTGGATTTTTATAAAGGGAAACATAAAATTACAAAAACATTAAATACTGATTTAAATATTTCATTGTTTATTATTATTATTATTACATATTTTAATATATATAGTAGAGCTGGTGAAAGTGTGACAGCAAAAATAAAGCATCACTCATATTAAATGTTATTAAATGATTATTCATAAATGATTATGTTATTAAATGATTATTAAATAATATTAAATGTTATTCTGATTCTGATTCTAAATTACTATAACAATTACAATTGAACATAAGTACGTATAAGCAGCTTCACAATTAAAAAAACAACAACGACAACTTAATCCTAATGGAATATGTCCTAAAACACACTACAAAAGACCATTTTTGAATGGTTTTAATGGCTAAAAGCTGATGGTTTGGGATTGAATTTGTAGTGGAAACCATTAGAATTAGTTTTTTCAGCAGGGAACTGAGTTACATGGGCACCACTGAGTTTAGCTTCTTGGAAAGCCTTAGGAAATGTAATGCTTCCGAATGTAATTAGACGCTATTGTATTAATTTTATTTAATTTTATATAACCTTTCCGTCTGTGATTGCTCAGGTAATGCGTTCATCCGCCGCGAGAGGGCGCTAGAGCGCTCTGATCTGCTGCAGGAAATAAATAACCGAAAGTTGTTCAAGTGTACAGAACGATTAACTGAACGTTTACTAATGACTCTTGTTTAAATGGCGCTTACTTCAACATTAGTTGTTTTGATAATTTACCATGAACTGCTCGCGGGGTCCAACAGCGTCGAACTGAGCGGGACACATCTGAAGAGTTTTCAGCGAGGACACCAAAACAATGAGCACTATCAGAGACGGATTCATTTCCAGGTACATTTAGCGTACTAACATTAATATCACGAACTACAGCGTTTAAAAATGACATGGTTGTGTTTCAAAACCTCGTGAACTGCTTAAGTAGACACTAGCAGCTTTAGGCATCATAGATGAACTCACTCACACAAATATAGTTTAATGCGCCTTGGATGCTTAGAAGTGCTGTCTAGTTAGACAGCTTACTCGATTTTGAGAGGCAGACAATAACTAGCTGATTTTAATGTATCTAAACATTAAAATCGTAAAGTTAATCTATAGTTACTAACCTTGCCTCAATATTTGTATAACATAAAAATGTAGGCAATGCTAGTAATGCCATTAGTTTGTGTCATGTGACACATTTCCTCATGTGATTAGCATCTCACCTGTTGCTCAAGGTGTCTCTGGTCATGTCTTGTTTTGTCTGATTGCAGAACTCACTCAAGAGACAAGCCTTTCTGAATTCAGTACTGAAGAAATCAAACCAGTCTGCTCGTTATGGCATCAACCAGTTCTCGGACTTATCTCCACAGCAGTTCAGAGGTGACTATATGCAGGTTATGAATGAAAGCACTTTGTTTGATGTCAGATAACTTGTCTTATTTTTCTCAGAGCGATATCTCACAGCCCGGACTGAGACTGCTCCGAAGTTTGACCCCTCCAGGTCTGGAATTCAAGTTAGGATGAATTCTACACTCAAGTTTGATTGGAGAGACCGTGGAATTGTCGGACCAGTCCGAAACCAGGAGTCGGTATGGTGTTGATATTAAGACTAGGGTTTATATCTTTTTCCACTCATGTAAATACTCAAAACATGACTTTTTTCTTACTTTGTGTAATAGATAGGTTTACTCTGCATTTCTTCTTGCTCTTTGGTGTAGTGTGGAGGATGCTGGGCCTTCAGCGTGGTGGAGGCCATTGAAACGGTGTCTGCTAAAGATGGTGGAAAACTGCAGCAGCTCAGTGTGCAGCAGGTTATAGATTGCTCTTATGAAAACGAGGGCTGTAATGGCGGATCTCCTGTTGGAGCTCTGGATTGGTTGGCACAGGTGCTGTCATCTGCTTTCTCTTTTTCTTGTGATGATATAACTGGGATAGATTAAATAATGTTTATTGATATTGATAGTGGAATCACAGCCATCAATTTTGATAATAATTAGAAATGTTTATTGAGCACCAAATCGGTGTGTGTGTGATATATATATATATATATATAATAATATCTGTGCGTGTGCCCCCGGACCACAAAACCAGTCATAAGGGTCAGTTTTTATTTTTGAGATTTATACATCATCTGCTGAATAAAGCTGAATAAATAAGCTATCCACTGGTGTATGGTTTGTTAGAATCAGATAATATTTGGCTGAGATACAACTATTTGAAAATCTGGAATTTGAGGGTGCAAAGAAATCAATATATTGAGAAAATCTCCTTTAAAATTGTCCAAATTAAGTCCTTAGCAATGCATATTACTAATCGAAAAGTTTTGATATATTTACAGTAGGAAATTTACAAAGTATCTTCATGGAACATGATCTTTACTTAATATCCTAATGAATTTTGGCATAAAAGAAAAATCAATACTTTTGAGCCATACAATGTATTGTTGGCTATTGCTACAAATATACCCGTGCTACTTAAGACTGGTTTTGTGGTCCAGGGTCACAAATAATATTATTATTTTTATTATTTAAAATAGAAACCATTTATTTAAAATTGTAACAATATTTCACAATATTACAGTTTTTACTTCAATTTTGATAAAATAAAATAAATCTTACAGACCCCAAACTTTCAAACGGTTGTGCAACAAAGTTTGTACAGGTTATTATTATCCTATTATCATTATTTTTATATTTCTTAAATTTGCAAACAAGACACTTGGAATCTTACAGCTAATTAAAAGCAGTAATTATGTTGGTCAGATCTGTGATATGCATTGTGAAGTGCACATTCTAAGCTTTTAAATGACACCTTTCTTTGAGAAGCTTTTTAATTAATATGTTAATAAGGGTGTTAATTAAACTTGAAAGTGAAAAAAAAAAAAAAAAGAATTTGTACATTCCAGCCACAACAAGCTGCTGATTAAAGGTGTTTATCATCCCAGAAATTCCATAATTGGCACATTCTCGTATCCTGTTTTGTGTATCCTTTTGTAGACCAAACTGAAGTTGGTGAATGAGGCGGAGTATCCCTTCAAAGACATGACTGGGATCTGCCAGTACTTTCCTCAGTCTCACACTGGAGTGGCAGTGAGGAATTACTCAGCTTATGACTTCAGGTAATGAATGTAGCATGCAGATGGTTTGAGCTTTACATCAACAGGCAGCTGTGCCATTGCATTAAGTGCAGTGTAGACCTCATGTACTATTAAAATTCAAGGTTGAAGTTTGTCGGGATGTGGGCCAATGTTTTATGTTTACTCATCTGTTCTTGTCAACTCTGTTTGAAACTCAGGGTCAGGTGCTGAACGGCCACTGACTGTACACACACAAAGCTCATGTACCACTGGTCAAATACCAAACCAAGCTCTTCTGACCTGTGCTTCGTTGTCTTACATTTGTGCCAGATGTCAGTCTGTCTTACATAGTTTTCTTATTGTGACGAGACAATTTTTGTCTTAAACAACTGGGTCAACCAGCGAGCTGTTTTGCCGGTTTCATGGTTTGGTTTCAAAAGTGATAAAGACTTTTGAAATTTCTATTGGCCTTTATCACAGTCCGCGTGTCGTTACTTCCGGCTCCGATTAGTAGCGTAAAGGAATTTCCGCCTGCTTTATTGTCAATGGGCAGATGTTAGCTTTGTGAAGAAAATCAAACTAATTTAGTTTAGTTGAACACTGACGCAATAAACGTCAGATTTCACTTTGCAGATTCTGCAAGGTGTATGTAAACTTTTGACTTCAACTGTATGTTGTTGTAGTGGACAGGAGGAGTTGATGAAGAGTGTGCTGGTGGAGTCGGGGCCTCTTGTTGTCATTGTGGATGCCATCAGCTGGCAGGATTACCTGGGCGGCATCATTCAGCACCACTGCTCCAGCCACAACGCCAACCATGCCGTCCTGATCACCGGTTATGATGCCACAGGTACACACACACAGACACGGGCGGTTAAACACTCTTTACTTGTGCCTCAGACCATATAAAGGTTCAGAGCGCTGGCCTTCACGGATTACGTCCTGTCAAGGGCACAAAATTGAGCCGACACTGGCAAACACTGGCTGTGCGCCAACATCCCAGAAAACTGCCTGATGTGTCTGCACTATAATCAGCAAGCTGTCCACAGTGTTTATCCTCTGCGATGATTTGTTTTCTCTTGTTTGTTTACTAGTTTAAATTAGGTACTTTCAGGGTAAAGTAGAGAAATTTATGCTCCGTGTCATGCCAAAACGGTTACTGCAAGCATTATTAATCATTTCATACTGTTATACTATGTAGAGTGATTTGTTATGAATCATTTCCCATTTGGGGTATATTTTCAATGATGTGTCTTCGTATTTTATCACAGGGGAAGTGCCGTATTGGATAGTACGCAATTCATGGGGGACCTCATGGGGTGACAATGGATATGCTTACATAAAAATAGGGAATGACATGTGTGGTAAGTTTATATGGTGCTTTTTTACCTTGTTGACAGTCACAGTGATGTACATAATACATTCTGCTGCTGTGAGGCATTGTGTGCGTTCATAAATATTCATGAAATCTTTGGACGCTGGCAAACACTCAATACTGTTTGTAATGTAAAAATCTAATCATAAATGCTTAGTTGATCATGTTTAAATTCATATCAGATGAATTGGAAATGATGTAGTGAGGTTATTTTGAAGTCGTGATCTTGTTTGTCAATTGCTTTGAATGACTTTACACAATGTCAGATGACAATCAACAGCCACTCCCTCTCTTTTCCCAGGCATTGCGGACAACGTTGCTGCTGTTTTTGTGTAATTGTCAATAATCTTTGTGCTTCCATGAAAAGAAAATGGCAGATCGACATTTTAAAATATCACCCTCAGGACGGAAATGAGAATTGTAAAAATTCTCACGGGGATGCAGATAACAAATCCTGTTGCCTCTCGAATGCAAAGCAAGTACACTGCTATTTGAGCTAATACACCATATTCCTAATCCCAGCCACTGTAGCCTAAAATAATCTCAGTCAGAGCCGGATTCTATTTTAGTTACGCAACACACACCAGCTAGATTTGTCCATAAGGATGTTTTAATCTTTAGAAAACACTGTTAGTGAATACAAGTGCACAACTGAACACTTATTGTATTGTGACATTTTACTAATATAGGACACACAAGTGAACTCATCTGCAAAAATGTGAAAATATTATTATATGTGAATACTAATTACAGTCCTAAAGAGTTTTGAAAGAAAAAGTGCTTATTACTACAGTATGTACCGGATATTTAAAATGTTCTGCTTTTATAAACATTTTTAAGTACAAAGTTTACTTTTTATTCTGTTTTACCATTTTGCATTTGCTAATGCATTTTAAAAATAATCAGAAATGTTTGCATATAGTATATAAACTCTATTCTATCAAAGTTTACATTTTGATAAAAAAAAACATGATCTATTTTTTGTTTCAAATAAACAAGTTTCTTTATATGTGTGTATTGTATTTACAGAAGTCAGTTAATTACGTTAAAATATATTATATTGACAGTATATACACAAGTGCATCAACAGTTTTACTGATGTAGATATTTTGTTGACGCTGTTGTTAAATTGACTTTTCATATGCATATCTTTTCAATTCATATTCTAGAACTTCTGTAAAATCAGCACAGCTTTGTAGCCTCTCATTCTGTCATTTAAAAAGTTTTTGGTGACATAAATCTGGGTGATGGTAGACTTGTGAGGTGTGAAGCTTTTTTTTTTTTTCTTCTGTACTCTGCAAACGCTGTCCATCCTTTCCTCATCCCTCCATCTGTTTAGTCTGAGTCATCGCTGCTGCTGCAGTAGGAGCTGTCGCAGCATTCGGCCATGTACAGGAAGGTGTGCTCACTCGGGTCCATCTTGGGAACCCACTCCCTCGGAACCAGGAAGGTGGCCAGGTTAAACAGATCCACAAACACCTTGTAGCGATCACTGGCAAAACATACATAAGGCTTATAAATACATCCTGTGCTTGTTTTTGAGTGGTTCGTGTTTAGAAGATGGTTTTGCATATTGCTGCCAATTCACATCTCATTTTCCAGCATTGTGTTTCACATGGATAATTCCAAGAGATGCAGAGTGTTTCGTCTGAAGACTGGATTTGTCCCAGATTATTTGGCCTACCTGACAGTGGAGCGCAGGTACTGATAGCCTGATGAGCCACCTGTGCCGTCTTTACTGCCAATCATTCTGTGCACCATACACACATGGTTGTCTAGGGGAAAATTCCGGTATAAATTATGCAGGAAGTAAAATAAAATCATTATTGATATGCAAAAGAGAATCTTTTGTTCTCTTTTATTCAGTGTTGACACTCCTAATAGGCTTTGCCCCACAGGGTGTTTTAGGTCAGGTTTATTTGCAGTTCTGATGCTTTATGTTTTCAGTGGTGTCACATACATCTCCATTTTGTCATGAGGGTGTCGATGTCCATCAGAGATGTCAGGAGCTGGAAAGGAACCTGAAATCGAGGCTCCTCCCTGAAAGCAGATGGCGATAAATTGAGTTACAAATGAGCTATAAGAAAACATTTTCAGGAAAGTACCTTGGAGTATCATGTAAATACTATATGCATATGAATATGGCAAGTATCATTCAGTACCATGACATATATCAAAAAGTACCATATTGCATCTGACTTTAAAAGTATATTTTGTAAATATAAAGGTAATGTTTTGTAGTATCTTTCAGACAAGAGGGTCAAATTTAACTTGGGTTGGTTTTCAAATATGTAAGTTTGCAACACTATAGCAATACCAATAACATGAACTAACAATGAACAACACTTTTACAATATTTATCTTGGTTGATGTTAATTTCTACATACAGTTCTACATATTTTTAGCACATATATACTGTTAATTGTAAACTACTGTTCAATGTTAGTATATGTGCCTAGTGCTGTCAAACGATTAATCGCGATTAATCACATCCAGAATAAAAGTTTTTGTTTACATGATATGTGTGTATACTATGTATATTTGTTATGAATATATAAATACACAGACATGCTTGTATATATTTAAGAAAAATGTTGTTTATATAATACATATATAATTTGTATGAATATAAATATATACATGTAAATATTTTCAAAATATATGCTGTATGTGTGTGTGTCTTTATATATAATAAATATACACAGTACACACACACAGATTATGTAAACAAAAACTTATATTGGATGCGATTAATCGTTTGACAGCACTAATAAAAGTTAATATACACAGCTATTCTTAATGTTTTATTTTCAGCGATCTATATTGTTTCAAAAGATTTCTACAGTATGAAAATGCTGTTCTTTTGAACTCTCATCAAAGAACCCTGAAAATTATTTCACAATTGATAATAATAAGACGTTTCCTGAAATCAGCACATTAGAATGATTTCTGAAGGATCATGACACCGAAGATTGGAGAACTGGCTAATGGCTTTGCCATCGCAGAAATAAATTATATTTTAAAATATATTTAGATAGAAAACAGTCATTTAAAATATTTCACAACATTACTATTATCAATGTATATTTTTTATATTATATTTTATTTTATTTTAATGCAGCCTTGTTGAGCATAACAAGGACCTTAACTGATTTTGTGATTAAATTAGTAGGTCATCCTGCAGATAGATGTACCTGTAGAAGTAGATCATCAGGGCTCCTTGCAGTGCTTTATAGGACAGCCTCCTCTGACCTGCACAGACAGAAGCAGATATCCACATGTAACCGCTAGAGGATGTGTCACTTGACATTATATCTCTGCAGCGTCTCGAGAGTTTTGCTGACCTGTGCTTACTAAGTGATCATGTCTTTTCTCATCAAAGAGTGATAAGAAAATGTCTCTCTGCTTAATGAGCTCAGCCATCATCTCCTCTTTCATCTCGGAGGCTGGTTTTTGCTATTAAGAGGAAACAAGTGTTGTCACTTGCAACTTAGATGTTAGAATTGCACAGAATTATCCAGGGATCCTCCACATACCTCTATTTTTTCTTTCTCTCTCCTGAGCCCCTCGAAAATATTGGTTTCCAGTTTCCCCCAAAAATTGAATCCATCTTCCTCCAAGCCGGGCGTTCTCTCCAGCCATTGCTGGAAAGTATTGATTGCTTAATAGAAATGTTAATCAGCAGGTTGCTGTCTGTTAGATTAATCCTGACTTGATATATAAATTGGCTACGTAACCTATTCCTCTCTGAATAGCAATAACCTGCAATGAAATCCAGTAAGTTATGGTTCTCGTGCTGAATTTCATTGATTAATACAGTATTCATGACTTCACAGGTAATATTTCATCTTATAATGTCATTTCCCTCAGGTTTACCTCCACTAACTGCAGCAGCGTGGGCTCCTGCTCTGAATGGAGGAGCAGCTCACTTTCCTGGTCACGGAAATTGTCCCGGTAATGCCTTCTGTTGTAAGGGACCCTCTGGTTGTGCGGGACCCCAATCTTGTTTTCCAACAGTCGAAACTGCAGACTCTGGAAGCCTGAAGCAGGTGAGAGATATTCCCTGTGCACAAAAAAACAAAAACGCAGATCAATCGAGCTAAATGCAATTATGCTAAACACTGCCATTGATTTTGATTTAACAAATTAGTGCAATCTAATGCTTATTTACTGAGTTAGCGGTCTCCCGTCTCTTGAGTGTTAGCACATTTCCAACAGCAAGTTTGCCCAAACAATGCTGTAATCCAGGAACTGTAATGCTTGTTTTCAGTAATTGTTTGGCAGTAAGGCTTTTTTTAAACAGTATTAGGAATCGAAATAATGAGAATTATATACACCTTACCTGAAGTCATAGAAGTCTAAGGCAGTCATGGTTTCCAGAACAGCAAACTGGTCAAGCAGCAATCTGAATATCATCACAATCCTGTGGATGCGAGTGTTGACTTTGAGCATGTTTCGCTCGTCACGTACCTGAGAAAATATGCAGTACATTTCGATTCATTTTCAGGAGTCTTTATAATGTCCCTGACACATGATATTTAACTAGAGAAGTATCTTAAACTAGACTGAAGGTGGCAGCCTCATGCTGCAGTGCACATCCTTTCTTTGAACTGAACTACAGACATCATAAAACTGAAGGTTCGGGGCTGTTCACAATTGTCCTGAAGGCCCCCAAACAATAAATGAACTGAATTTTTTATTAGGTTTAGAAGCATGCATACTGTATGTGGTGCTTCGACAAGAATCCCAAATATCCTTATAAAATGTGAAGTCATAAAAAATCCCGACTTGATATAAAAAAAAAAAAAAAAAATCACTTTTTTAAATATATTAATAATTGTATTCAAAAATGATGAAATAATGACATTTATAACGTTAAAAAGATTTTTATTTCAAATAATTGCCATTCTTTTGAACTTTCTATTCATCAAAGAATCCTGAAAAAAATATCAGTGTTTCCACAGTAATATTAAAAAGCCCAACTGTTTTCAGTGTTGATAATAATAAAAAGAAATGTTTCTTGAGCATCAGTTTGGCATATTACAATGATTAACAGTGAAGACTGGAGTAATGACTGCTGGAAATTCAGCTTTACCATCAAAGGAATAAATTGCAATTAAAAATATATTAAAATAGAAAACATTTATTTTAATGATATTTCACAATATTACAGCTTTAGCAAACATAAGAGACTTCTTACAAAAACATTAAAAAAATCTTACCAACCTTACTTTTGAATGCTAATGCAGAATAGCACGAAATAAAAGATAAAATCCTTAAAATAATTGCCCTGGTTCTGAGTTGGTGTTTTATTTACAGATATTTATGAAAACAATTCATCATCTCTCGCTAATCTCTTCTTTGTGCCCTGTCAGCTTGAACCTTCATTATATGTAATATTCTCATTAAAAATGGTCTTTAACAATTTTTTAATAGGTGACTTATTAAATGTTAATCGTATTACGTTGATTAAAAGCAGGTCCATTCAAGTTAAGGAGCTAAACCTGATAACTACAGCTGTTCGTAACCTAGTTTGAGGCTACTCACATGTCCACTGATGAAGATTTCTCTCACTGAGTCCAGCTCCCACAGAACCTGTTTAAACCACAGTTCATATGCTGCAATACAAGGAATCAGTTAATCATTTCTTCAGGTTACATGTGAAAAGTCATTAGATTTCAAGGTAAATGTACTGAGGTGCTGCCATTGAACTCCAAGGTTATGAAAGTCATTACATTTCAGCATGTATTTATTTATGTGTTATGTGTGTATATGGATTATGAGTTTGAGTAATGCTGGATTTACTGGTGCGGTAGATGCTTGATTGTTGACGTTAAATCAGATACAGCACATTACATTCAGCTATATGTTTTTGAGTTAGTCTTGCCTATTTTTGGCTGCAGTGAAACTTGTCAACATTCAGCTTTATAAACAGGGAAATGAGCATTTTTTGCCTGTCGTGTTTTGGGAGCGTTCATTGGAGAGAGGCTAAAACTGATTTGCCCGAAGGCTGTTTAGCGTTTGTTTGGCTCACCTTGATGTGTGACGATGAACAGATGTTCGTCATGGATCTTGTTTCCCTTCAGCTCACTTTGAAGCACCTGAGATGTCACTATTTTATCCAGCTGGGGATGAGAGAACATTTTTGTTTCATGGAAAGCAAGCCAAAAAAGTCTGAAATTTCCATTTTTAAAATAGAACATAAAACTAACTAGTTCACTCTTTGCCATTAAAATCTGAAATGCATGCATTTCCCAGTGTTAATTAATTTGGAGGAATCACATGGTGTTCTGAACGTACAGACTATTATAATAAACTTTAGATTCCAGGGCTGCCCGCCAATTAATCATGAACTATTTTAGGAGAAGCTATGCTTTACGCTTATTAAAATATATATAAAAATCATTAATAAGCATGAGCATGTGTAGTTTACCTGCAGATAGTCACCATAAATAAGACCTCCTTTGCTGGGCTTATTAATTCCAGTCTGAGAATCATCGTTCTCATCTTCTTTCAGATGCTGCTTACTGGTTGACCTGTATTTTCATCAAACGCATCAACAGCAAATACACGTTTGAATAGTAACTTTTCAGTGTAGCTTTGTCTTCTGATTTCAGATATGGCAGAAACATTATCTTCTACATTTCAGGTAGAAATGTAGCTTTTAGAGTATCATTGTGTAATCTCAATTATCTAAATATGTTGAAAGCTGAAGATACATACACAAATTTATTCTGAAAATAAGGACATCCACTCATGGCTGAAATTTCAATACGAGACAAGCCGGATTAGTTTCTTTCCCTCCACTTCAAAAAGGCAGTTCTCAAGGATGTTGAGACGTTTTATAACGTTTCCCCTCATGCTGACTGACCAATCACCTCTAGATGCATCCCACCTCCCTTCTGTCCATGTTCACCCCCGTGAACAAGGTGTACTTTGTCTTTTTCTTATCTCAGGTGAAATCGAACTGAAACAGGCAAACTGAAACAGAACTTTGACTTCATAACATAATGAGCAGGGCTTTTGTACATAAACTGAACGTGTGGGATCATGTCAGAGGATTCAGATGGATCTATGCAGTTGAAATTCAACAGTGTTCCTATATTTACTCTCATTAAAAATGACTGAATTACATCTTATTTCTACTGAACAGTCTTTTCACAGATTTTACATATATAGAACAATTTGATATACCAGTATATAAACTTGAACTCATGTCTATTAAAGAGCATCAGTGTTACTTTAGTGTTATTTATAGACTATTATACTTTTTGATTATTTATGTTATATTAGTACTTTAACTTATTTTATTTCAGTTACTTTCCAGTGCAACATTTTTCATTTGTCTATAAAGTTTTTTTTTCAATCAAATATTTATATTTTATTTTATTTCAGCTTATTTCAATGAACAATAAAATATTTTAACCGTTTTATTTAACTGATGTGAGATGTGTATTTGCAGCTTTTTTTAGTTGTGCATTTATATTTTTATTTTATGATAATCTCCTTAATTTTGTGTAGTAGAAGTTTGCTGTGCTAAATTTGGTTCTGTTGCACAAAATGACAGTTTGACATTTGATTGTGTCAGTGACCTGTTAAACAAACATCTTACAGTTTTCAACAGACTGCTCTTGTGCACAAATAAATGTACCTGCTTACACTGTCAGCTGTGCTTCTGTTTTAGGTTTTTGAAGATCAGAATCCGTGTGCAGTGGATGCAGAAGGAACATTTTAAACAATGGCAGTCAACACGAATGGTGAGTCATGCATCATTTGAATCATTTACATTCACTGAATCATTTCTGTGGACTCATGTATGCCTGTATACATGGAAAAGCTTATATGAAAGAATCTGGGATGATTAAACTGTTTATAGAGTCTTTGGATTATGTGTAAATGTACGCAGTTTTCAGCTGAATTGTGGGTAACAGCTGAACTCTGGCTGGCCAGAACAGATTGTGAAAGGTTAGAGGGTTTGGAATGAGAGTCTGGGGATCCGATGTGTGTCAGAGACACAGCAGGCTTGTCTTTGTGTGGCTGTGTCTTGTGTCCTTGTAAACACACAGCTCGCTCGGGCACCAGAGTTTGCTGATATTGAGTGGTCTGTGACAGAGATTGGGAGTCAATGTCTTCATACCTTTTGAGAAGAGTTGGCTAATCCATCAAATCTGCCACTTGGGGCATAAGCGACACAAAAACAGCTGTCGGAGACAACACTATACAGAAATGAGTGACCTTCATAAACCAAAGGATTCAGTTTAACTGGGTGGGAATAAGCTAAAATGCTCCAAACGCGGTAAAATGAGTCAACCCATTAGGAAATGTGTTGCAGGGACTTGATTGTGCATAAATGTTGCGTTTGAGGGCAGTGTTAATCAGGAGCCGGGGCAGAACAGTACGGTGCATCGTGGATTAAACCAGAAAACAGAGACCATGGCTAATACGGGTGATCCAGGGAAGGTTTTTCCTCACTGCATTTGCATATCATTAGCATGCATTGCACTGAAACAACACAGTGGCCTTGCCTGGCTCACTCATGCTTAGTAAATATGATGGCAGTTTCCTAAAGGAAAGTCCATTGTGTCTTTTAAATGTATATTTATAAATCCACAACTCTTATTATTAAAATCATTTATGCCCAGCTTCAGTTAATTCGAGTATGGGGCTTGCGACGTGTGTCTCTAGCTTTCCAGCAGAATATATTTTGCAATCGTGGAATCCGCAGAAAGCTCCAGCTCAAAAGGGGGCTTTACGTAACGCCTCACTTTAAAAGTACAGCCGTGTTATGTAATCTCATGTTCTACTTTACTCTCTTGCTATAGAATTGATGAAGTTATTGCTGTATGGTTATTCACAGTCATGTATGGGGTTCAGATGCCAGTATGTAAAAAATCAAATTATCAAATTATTTGTTAACCTAGCATTAAGGCATATCTGCTGAATTCAGCTATATCTTTATAGAATAAAGATTTACTTTGTCGTGATACTACCAAAATAGTACTCTGCTACTGTGTACAAAACAATTAAGCAACAACACACAGCAAAATGTCACTGAAATCCTCTGAGCTATTTTTTTTCTAGAATTAATAACTGAAGCACAAAATTCCACGAAAAGGGCGGATTGCTTTATGGCAGCAGCAGTCGTTACGGCAGTGAATTCTACTCATCTGTAGGGACCGCCAAACTCACAAAACAAACAAAACTGCTTACAGTTGGTTTAAATGTGTACCGTTTATGTTGGAGCGCAGTAATTTTGGTTTTTAGAAAACTTATTTAGAAATAATTCTGTTGCTTTGTCTTGAATGATGCATTATAAATTGTGCATTATGTACCACGATCTAGTGTACGAATTTTAGAAGGTTTTACTAAGAAAAGTGACAGTTGAGAGTATTAAGCATCTGTAATTGTACACTTCTGTGGGGTTTTATTTAGTTAGTTAGTGTATTTGAAGTGCACTTTTTTATTGTTGAAATTTTTAGTGTGAACAAACTATTCAGTATTTATACTAAAAAATGGCACAGAATAGTACTTAAGTACACAAATTGAGACACCTAGTGTTTTTGACATTGCATTTGGCAGTACCCTGTTAAAAATGTTGGAAGTACATAATTACGGAGCAGTAACTCTAGAATCTGTGTGATGTGGCAAGTAAATGTATGTAGAAAGAAATGAAGGTTAGCACTAGATTTCTCTCTAGATAAGCAGAGCTGGTCTCTTTACAGGTACAAAGGTCAAAGATAATTCTGCTTGCTTTTTTAAAGCTGACATTATTGATTTTTAGTAACAGTAACTTTTTATTTTCATTATTGGGCTTAATATGTGTACATTTTTTAACTGAATATTGTTAATGTCTTACAAATGTTCAGACATCTTAAAACGCATTCCCATAAACCTCATACATACATTTACAGCCTAAATGAGGAAAGCCTCAATACACCGTCTGTTGCTGTCTGCACATCCAGACTCTTCCACTTTGCCTGATCATCAACATTATTAGTCCGAGAGCTTGAATAAATCATGTGCAGCTGACCAAGTATTATGTTGACTTTAAAGATATCATCTATGGAAGCATATGTGTAGCAAAATTCAATTTGCAATGTAAAATGGCAATTTATTTCTGTATTTAAATTTACATTTTCCCATACCATATGTGTAACATTTAGTGCAAAATGAAAATGAAAATTCAATTATATAATTTAAATTTGCCATTTTCTACACTAGTTTTAATATGCAAATTAAAAACATATTTTAAAGCTTTATAAGTTGCAAAATTAAAATGAAAATGTATTACCCAAATTGATTAGATATGTTTAACATGTCCAAGCAAAAACTGTAGCAAAATTATCATTTAAATGCTGTTTTTCCTAAATGCATTTAGACTTAGGGGTAGGACACTTGGGATTGCATTTTCATCGCGATGCCGCGTGATAATTGTAGCAAAATGCAGTGAGACTTTCAAAATGCGTTCTGAACCAAAGGTGCAGCAAAAGGGTAGCAAAATGGTGATTTAAATGTCTTTTATTTTTCTTAAATGCATTGACACTTGCATACAGTGGGAACGGAAAGTATTCAGACCCCCTTAAATTTTTCACTCTTTGTTATATTGCAGCCATTTGCTAAAATCATTTGTTCATTTTTTTTCCCTCAATAATGTACACACAGCACCCCATATTGACAGAAAAACACAGAATTGTTGACATTTTTGCAGATTAAAAAAGAAAAACTGAAATATCACATGGTCCTAAGTATTCAGACCCTTTGCTGTGACACTCATATATTTAACTCAGGTGCTGTCCATTTCTTCTGATCATCCTTGAGATGGTTCTACACCTTCATTTGAGTCCAGCTGTGTTTGATTATACTGATTGGACTTGATTAGGAAAGCCACACACCTGTCTATATAAGACCTTACAGCTCACAGTGCATATCAGAGCAAATGAGAATCATGAGGTCAAAGGAACTGCCTGAAGAGCTCAGAGATAGAATTGTGGCAAGGCACAGATCTGGCCAAGGTTACAAAAAAATTTCTGCTGCACTTAAGGTTCCTAAGAGCACAGTGGCCTCCATAATCCTTAAATGGAAGACGTTTGGGATGACCAGAACCCTTCCTAGAGCTGGCCGTCCAGCCAAACTGAGCTATCGGGGGAGAAGAGCCTTGGTGAGAGAGGTAAAGAAGAACCCAAAGATCACTGTGGCTGAGCTCCAGAGATGCAGTCGGGAGATGGGAGAAAGTTGTAGAAACTCAACAATCACTGCAGCCCTCCACCAGTCAGGGCTTTATGGCAGAGTGGCCCGATGGAAGCCTCTCCTCAGTGCAAGACACATGAAAGCCCGCATGAAGGACTCCAAGATGGTGAGAAATAAGATTCTCTGGTCTGATGAGACCAAGATAGAACTTTTTGGCCTTAATTCTAAGCGGTATGTGTGGAGAAAACCAGGCACTGCTCATCACCTGTCCAATACAGTCCCAACAGTGAAGCATGGTGGTGGCAGCATCATGCTGTGGCGGTGTTTTTCAGCTGCAGGGACAAGACGACTGTTTGCAATCAAGGGAAAGATGAATGCGGCCAAGTACAGGGATATCCTGGAAAAAAACCTTCTCCAGAGTGCTCAGGACCTCAGACTGGGCCAAAGGTTTACCTTCCAACAAGACAATGACCCTAAGCACACAGCTAAAATAACGAAGGAGTGGCTTCACAACAACTCCGTGACTGTTCTTGAATGGCCCAGCCAGAGCCCTGACTTAAACCCAATTGAGCATCTCTGGAGAGACCTAAAAATGGCTGTCCACCAACGTTTACCATCCAACCTGACAGAACTGGAGAGGATCTGCAAGGAGAAATGGCAGAGGATCCCCAAATCCAGGTGTGAAAAACTTGTTGCATCTTTCCCAAAAAGACTCATGGCTGTATTAGATCAAAAGGGTGCTTCTACTAAATACTGAGCAAAGGGTCTGAATACTTAGGACCACTTTCCGTACCCACTGTACCCACAGAAGGCATTTTCATTAAATACCCCACAATGAATATAGTTTAAGTCATTGTGTATTTGAAAATGTATTCCGAGCCGAGCACGCCCCCTAGCTGTCAATCATTTTATCAAGGCGGGGCTCTGCAACAGGACGCACGATAGGTCAATATTCACCATTAACCAAACGCTTTTCACCTGCCTCAACATCTCTCACCGTTTACACTCGGATTGATGCACATAAGCAAACAGACAGTGCTTTTCTACACTTATTTACCTATTTGCCACCTTACACAGTGGGGGTGGGGGGCTTTGAGGGCTCGAGCCCCTGCCCTTTTTCAAAATTATTAAAAAGTGCCCCTCTCAGACAAATATCAATATTGTGGTCAATAAAACAAAATGCATTTCTAATTAACATGACAATGTGTACAAAACGGTTACTAATCGCTCAAAAGTCTGAAAATTCCTGTTAATTTTTACATATCTGTCAAATCTGAGGCGTTGCTATGGGTTGCGTGCGCTTTGCTCGACTGACTGATATTCCACAGTCTGTTCAGAAACCATAGGCTCTCGAGCCATAGCTTATATGGTTCTTTCAGTGAGTGGGTCGACGAAAGGAAAAAAAAAATGAACCAAACAATATTTTAAACTTTTTTTCATCAATAATCAAAGTTAGTGTGTCGATTTATTTAAAAATCCATATATTATATATTTTAGAATATTACATAATTCATCAATGCCCGTTTGTCATGTATAATACACCAACCAATCATGATCTGGCACAAGTTCAAATTTCATTGGACAATAATGTGAAGTGGAGCGATTTCCGTTCTTATTCATAAATCAGTAGAAAATGACATGAGACAGACGAGCTTATTTGTGGAGCGATCTGGATCTGCGGTTTGTCTCATTTTATAAATCAAATTAAATCGCTGAGAAAATATATGCTGAATGACTACAAAAGCACTGCACAAAACAAAAGTCGCAATAATGGTAATCAGTAGGCTATTCAATTCACTTATATTTATGTATGATATCCTACACCGTTTACTATTTCATGAAACTCTCATAGTTAATGAAGCACAAGTGGCAACTACAGGCCTGTTATGTGAAGTGTAGGCTGGCAAAATGGTGACGTGAAAGGACTTTATCATATTACCATTTTTGATAATTATGCAGCGTTATGAAAGTGTCTTATTCTCATCAAGCCTGCATTTATTTGATCAAAAATACAGAAAAACTAATATTGTGAAATATTACAATTTAAAAGAATGTTTATCTATTTTAATATACTTTAAAATATCATTTATTTCTCTGATTCAAAGCTGAATTTTCAGCATCATTACTCCAGTCTTCAATGCATGGTCCTTCAGAAATCATTCTAATATGCAGATTTATTATCAGTGTTCGAAACAGTTGTTTCAGTGTTCGAAACAGCTGCTTAATGTTTTGCTTTTAATTTGAATTTTATTTATTTATTTTGGAACCTGTGATACTTTATTGGGGCTCAATGACAAATAAAAAGTTAAAAAGAACAGCATTTATTCAAAATAGAGATGTTTTCTTATCGATCTTTACTATCACTGTTTCTATCAATTTAACAAATCCTTGCTGAATAAAAACTAATTTCTTTAAAAAAATAAATAAATAAAAAATACTGACCGCAAGCTTCTGAACGGTAGTGTATATTGTTACAAAAGTTATATTTTAAATAAATGCTGCTCTTATTTTACTTTTTATTCATCAAAGAATCCTGAAAAAAGTACGCCAGGTTTCCAACATTGCTAATAAATCAGCATTGCATAAAATGGATTTTAAAGTATAAAAATTTTGATCAAATAAATACAGGCTTGATGACCATAAGTGACTTATTGCAAAAATATAAAATATTAGTGTATCCAAACTTTTGACCTATAATTTTATTTTATTTTATTTTTTTTTTCACATTTGAACCCCTGCCCCTGAGGAACTCTCTGCACGTCCCTGTTCAGGTGCCACGGAACACGTGCTATTTTACAGATTAAAAATAAAAGTAGTAAAATATAAGGTAAGGTAGTAAATAAGTGTAGAAAAGCACTGTCTGTTTGCTTATGTGCATCAATCCGAGTGTAAACGGTGAGAGATGTTGAGGCAGGTGAAAACCGTTTGGTTAATGGTGAATATTGACCTATCGTGTGTCCTGTTGCCGAGCCCCGCCTTGATAAAATGATTGACAGCTAGGGGGCGTGCTCGGCTCGGAATGCATTTTCAAATCCACAATGACACTATATTCATCGCGGGGTATTTCATGAAAATGCAATTGAAACGTCATATATGTTAGTGTCAATGCATTTAATCACCATTTTGCTGCACCTTTGGCTCAGAATGAATTTTTTCAACTTTCAACTTCAACTTTTATTTGTTTGTATAGCACATTTTAACACAATTTTGTTGCCCAAAGTGCTTCACAATTTAAAAGAAAGCATATACAAAGATTAAAAACAATAACATCTAACATAATTAGTAAGAATAAACCACTTGATGAACCATCCCAGAAATGACAAATACCCTTTATCAGGTCATTACACATCGGGGTTGTTCTTCTACGAAGGTCTTTCCTCTACGAAAGCTAATGTAAAAAGATGAGTTTTCAACTGAGACTTAAAAACTTCAAAGGATGGAGCCTGCCGAATATGAAGTGGAAGACTATTCCACAATTTGGGAGCCACAACCATAAATGCTCTATCACATTTAGACTTTTTTTTAGAACGAGGAACTGCCAGTAACAGTTTATCTGCTGATCTCAGTGTCCTAGCCGATGTATGGTACTCTAAAAGATTGGTGATATAACTTGGGGACATGTTATGAAGTGCTTTAAAAACCATCAGTAAAATCTTATTTTACTGATGGAAAATTTTGAAACTCTCACTGCATTTTGCTACAATTATCACGCGGTATCACGATGAAAATGCAATCCCAAGTGTCCTACCCCTAAATCTAAATGCATTAAGGAAAAACAGCATTTAAATGATAAGTTTGCTACAGTTTTTGCTTGGACATGTTAAACATATCTAATCAATTTGGGTAATACATTTTCATTTTAATTTTGCAACTTATAAAGCTTTAAAATATGTTTTTAATTTGCATATTAAAACTAGTGTAGAAAATGGAAAATTTAAATTATATAATTGAACTTTCATTTTCATTTTGCACTAAATGTTGCACATACAGGTGCATCTCAATAAATTAGAATGTCGTGGAAAAGTTCATTTATTTCAGTAATTCAACTCAAATTGTGAAACTCGTGTATTAAATAAATTCAATGCACACAGACTGAAGCAGTTTAAGTCTTTGGTTCTTTTAATTGTGATGATTTTAGCTCACATTTAACAAAAACCCACCAATTCACTATCTCAACAAATTAGAATATGGTGACATGCCAATCAGCTAATCAACTCAAAACACCTGCAAAGGTTTCCTGAGCCTTCAAAATGGTCTCTCAGTTTGGTTCACTAGGCTACACAATCATGGGGAAGACTGCTGATCTGACAGTTGTCCAGAAGACAATCATTCACAAGGAGGGTAAGCCACAAACATTCATTGCCAAAGAAGCTGGCTGTTCACAGAGTGCTGTATCCAAGCATGTTAACAGAAAGTTGAGTGGAAGGAAAAAGTGTGGAAGAAAAAGATGCACAACCAACCGAGAGAACCGCAGCCTTATGAGGATTAAGCAAAATTGATTCAAGAATTTGGGTGAACTTCACAAGGAATGGACTGAGGCTGGGGTCAAGGCATCAAGAGCCACCACACACAGACGTGTCAAGGATTTTGGCTACAGTTGTCGTATTCCTCTTGTTAAGCCACTCCTGAACCACAGACAACGTCAGAGGCGTCTTACCTGGGCTAAGGAGAAGAAGAACTGGACTGCTGCCCAGTGGTCCAAAGTCCTCTTTTCAGATGAGAGCAAGTTTTGTATTTCATTTGGAAACCAAGGTCCTAGAGTCTGGAGGAAGGGTGGAGAAGCTCATAGCCCAAGTTGCTTGAAGTCCAGTGTTAAGTTTCCACAGTCTGTGATGATTTG
This sequence comes from Spinibarbus caldwelli, assembly GCA_039654775.1. Classification (NCBI taxonomy): domain Eukaryota; kingdom Metazoa; phylum Chordata; class Actinopteri; order Cypriniformes; family Cyprinidae; genus Spinibarbus; species Spinibarbus caldwelli. The sequence continues at coordinate 11,075,182 of CM077246.1, read as the reverse complement.
GGGTGCAATGTCATCTGCTGGTGTTGGTCCATTGTGTTTTTTGAAAACCAAAGTCACTGCACCCGTTTACCAAGAAATTTTGGAGCACTTCATGCTTCCTTCTGCTGACCAGCTTTTTAAAGATGCTGATTTCATTTTCCAGGAGGATTTGGCACCTGCCTACACTGCCAAAAACACCAAAAGTTGGTCAAATGACCATGGTGTTGGTGTGCTTGACTGGCCAGCAAACTCACCAGACCTGAACCCCATAGAGAATCTATGGGGTATTGTCAAGAGGAAAATGAGAAATAAGAGACCAAAAAATGCAAATGAGCTGAAGGCCACTGTCAAAGAAACCTGGGTTTCCATACCACCTCAGCAGTGCCACAAACTGATCACCTCCATGCCACGCCGAATTGAGGCAGTAATTAAAGCAACAGGAGCCCCTACCAAGTATTGAGTACACATACAGTAAATGAACATACTTTCCAGAAGGCCAACAATTCACTAAAAAAGTTTTTTTTTTTTTTTTTTTTTTAAATTGGTCTTATGAAGTATTCTAATTTGTTGAGATAGTGAATTGGTGGGTTTTTGTTAAATGTGAGTCAAAATCATCACAATTAAAAGAACCAAAGACTTAAACTACTTCAGTCTGTGTGCACTGAAATTATTTAAAACACGAGTTTCACAATTTGAGTTGAATTACTGAAATAAATTAACTTTTCCATGACATTCTAATTTATTGAGATGCACCTATATGTATGGGAAAATGTAAATTTAAATACAGAAATAAATTGCCATTTTACATATTGCATTGCCATTTTGCATATTACATTGCAAATTGAATTTTGCTACACATTTCCATAGATATCTGCAAGAAGACACTGTAATATCAGTGGAGATCATCGCTTAGTGGATCCATTGTGTCTGTGCATCCTAACAGAAAATCTGAATAAGAAAACATTTGTTTTATGATCTTAGAATTGCCAGCAGTTAAATGCTGCAATTACCACAATATGTATTGATACAGTTTTGTGATACACTTGTGTGTTCATAAACCAATTTTAAACAGCTAGAAGGTTGTTGTAGAAATCACATGATAGTGGGTTTACAAGTTGCAGTGACTCAAGCAAATGTTCAGGCTCTGTGATCCCGACTTTCTGCCTTTGATCTCATTAATCAGATTTTACACAGAGCAATTATAAATTTAAGTTAATATTTAGGGATTACCATTAATCGACCCACTATTGCCAAAGCAGATGAAAGCAAGTTTTACTCAAGCAGTTTTGCCTTTGATTAAAATGAATTCACATAACCTCTCACATCTAAATTCAGACTTCCCCAATGCAATTCTTAGTTCATCAATATAGAAACAGCAGTTTAGCACTAGTGGACAAAAAGGTTTTTCAAAGGTTATTGTTTTGCCACGACCATGAAAGTAGGCCAAAGTGTATCATGCTCTTAATGAACCTGATTTTAATTTAATCTGTGCTCAAAGAAAAAAAGTAATTTTATCATTTATTTTCTTTTAAATACAAACAATTTTCATAAATATTTCCCTTGGGACCTGTAACCAAATGAGCAAATAATTGCTTTTAATTTAAAAAATATGCAGGTAAACACCCATTTACATAAATACAGACATTTACATATTTTCTGTGTTGTGCTGCCATTTTATTCATTATTTGTACAGTTTATTCAGTTAATGTATGATGGCTGCAAATCAAAGTGTCAAATGTCATTTATAAAACACTTTGTTTTTGTAACTGAAAAAAAAAAAAAAAATAGAATCGGACATAAATAAAAAATAACACAATCACCTAAAATCATATTTTAGGGGAGTTTTCATTGCACAAGACATGATTGCCAACAAAAGCTTTTTTTTTTCTATTATGATATTCATGAAATGTACAGGAAAAAGAGACAAATCTCAATAAATATAAAAATATTACAGTGTATAGCTGGCTACAATAAACCACCTGACATCACATGTGGTATTTTTGCAGTGGTACAGTGATATGCATATGTAAACATTTTCGTTTTCCAAAAGGTATGCCGTTTTTCTCTTTAGAGACATATTTGAAGTGCTTGTAAAAATGAATCATTAATAAATAGTTAAATAAAGATATCAACAGCTCTATGAATCTGGCCTGTCTCTTGATGCTGTTAAGTTCATAATTTCATTGTGCTCCACAACTGTAACCTTGTTAAGGCCTTAAATAGGTCTTGAGAAAACACAATGTTTCACAACGCACAGCGTTGTTTTAATGCTCTTTTGTTCCCCCTAGGTAGTACTCTTCTTATTAGACTTGGAGTAGTAGCGTTTTTACAAACTCTGAGAATGTAATAAATGTGTCCGCTTAACTTACTCTTCTATTACAAATTGCACAGAGTGGCTAATCATGGTCTGTTCACTACCTTTTGCCAATCTCATTTTGTCTGAGGAACTGAATGTTGTTGACGCTGTCGGCTAGCTCAGGATACTGCTCCACCGACAGCACGTAGTATCCATCGTAGCCTTGCACTCGTCCAGTGGTGAGAAGCTGCCTCTTCTCTCCCTCAGTCCATAGGCGGGATCCTTCCTCTCCGTTTCGCACCCGCTGCTGCTCCTGTGCCCACGAGATGGCGAGAGCCCTCTGTCGGGCCAGCTCTAAAACACGCACTCGTTCCTCATCCAGAGACGCCCCGTAGCGCACGTGCAGGGTGAGAGCCCCCCTCTGAAACTCCACATCTGCGAAGCGCCGGGTGCGGCCACCTAGCACAGCTGTGGACTGCGACACCGTCACGTTCACCGCGTTCTCAAGTTCTTTCCGTCCGCTAGTAAGCCGCAGCGCTGCCAGGTCCGCTTCAGGAGAATTCATTTTAACAAAGAAGTGCGTGTCTCTGCCATCTATGATAAAGTGCAAGTCTTTCAAGTAAAGTGCGCCATTGAGGATGTTGGCAACTTTGACGCAATCCTCATTAGCCAGGCTTAGTGCGCGAGTTATCACGATGCCCTTGTAAAGGGCCAGCATGATGCCGCGACCTATCAGTGAATCGCTTGAGGCAAACCACAGCCAGGGCTTATCAGCCCTTTGGCTATGGCCGAACTCAACCTGTGGCAGATCCCCAAATGTTAGAAATGCTTCGGCTTGTCGGATGACATGCTGCTGGACTGCAAAGCTGGCCTACAAAAGACGACAATAAACATTTTATAGAAACGTGTGGCTCTAGTTCCATTCTAGTGGTGGAAAAAAAAAAAAAAAAAAAATTACATAAATAAATTATATATATATATATATATATATATATATATATATATATATATATATATATATATATATATATATATATATATATATATATATATATAATATTATACATACATACATACATACATACCACACACACAAAAGGAATACTACAAGATCTATAAAAAAAAAAAAAAAAAAAAAAAAAAAACCCACACAACAAAAAGGATTATAAAATAAATTATTTTTAGTTTACATTTATTTTTGGGAAAAAAAACTAAACTACAAATAATTTTATTATTATTATTATTATTATTATAAAAATACTGATACCCTATTCAAGTATTCACACTCTACTGTTAAAGTTTTTATTAATATTTTTCAACTTAATTTTACTTAAATACTATGACAGAAAATACTAAAAAAAATTTATTTATTTATGTTTGTTTGTTTGTTTGACCCTGGACCACAAAACCAGTCTAAAGTCGCTGGGGTATATTTGTAGCAATAGCCAAAAATATATTGTATGGGTCAAAATGATTGAGTTTTCTTTTATGCCAAAAATCATTAGAATATTAAGTAAAGATCATGTTCCATGAAGATATTTTGTAAATTCCCTACTGTAAATATATCAAAACTTAATTTTTGAATAGTAATATGCATTAAGAACTTCATTTGGACAACTTTAAAGGCGATTTTCTCAATATTTAGATTTTTTTTTTTGCACCCTCAGATTCCAGACTTTCAAATAGTTGTATCTCGGCCAAATATTGCCCTATCATAAACCATACATCAATGGAAAGCTTATTTATTCAGCTTTCAGATCTCAATTTTAACCCTTATGACTGGTTTTGTGGTCCAGGGTCACATGTTTATATAGCTTATAAACTGAAATATTTTTATTTCAGTTTTAATTATTTTTGTTAGGGCTGTCAGTGTAAAGCGTTAACTTAATTAGTTATGGAAAAATAACGCAATTAAAATATTTTAACGCAGTTAATGCACTGGCCCCGCCCCCAGACCTGTACGTCATCTTACATTTCATATAGTTGACTGTTGACAAATATGATACAGGACAACAACTCCATAAATGCAGTTATGCTCTAAAAATTCAAGATATTGGGGCAAAAAAATGCTCCTGTATGAGTTTTTGTCTCATATTTATATCATATAATAAGCGATCTCACCAGCAGCGAGAGCAACATCACACGAGGAGTGCTGTTTTTGTCATGAAGAACATGAGTGCATATGTGATTTTCTACAACAGTTCAGTAAATAAGTTAATGTTGTGCAAAATTAAAACACAATATTGTGCGCTTTGTTCAGTTTTGCCAACGAAAATATTACCTATAAAGCCACAGCAGAACTGTTGTGCATCTCCGAGCAACACAGCGATAATTTGTTTCTGAACGAATCCGCGTTTTGAACGAATCGTGTGAACCAAGGATTCAAAGAGAGAGCCGTTTACTGAATTCCTGAATGAATCAGCCGTTTGAACGAATCGACTAAAAGACATTTACCACAATCTGCTGGTAGTTTTAGTTTCTTCTTTAGAGTACCATTTCATTTATTAAAAAAACAAACAAAAAAAAAATATTCATTGCTATTTGCACTCAGTGTAAATAGCATCCATCACTAAGAAAATATGCTATTTTCACAGTGTAAATAGCATCTAATTGTTATTTACACTTAGTGATATAAGCTATTTACACTAAGTGCAAATAGCAATAGATACTTACACTATTTACACTTTTAATTAACAAAATAATTTTAATGAAATAATTTTTTAATTACCATTTCTTTTATTTCAAGTAATGTATTTTTTTTTTATTTTTTTTTTAATGGTTTTAGTTCTAGTCAACTATAATAACCCTTTATGCTAGTATGTGAATATATTCATCTAAAAATAAACTTACTGTCAGGTCGTCCCACACTTGACTTTTGGCCAGTTCGTAGAAGGCTTGTGTCATCTCAGAAATGGGGACAGGGAAACCAGGGATACTATTATGAAGATGGAATCCAAATGTGACCAGCCAGCTGTTCACATCTGTAGCAAATATCAATGAATAAATTTAAAATCATAATTTGCATGAGGGAAATGTGCAATGTACAGCAGATATATTACTTGCAGAACTTATTTCAATATGCGGATACAGTAGATGCAGTGAATCCATGCCATACCTGTTAAGTAGTCTCTAACTTTCTGCACTTTACTTATAGGGTTGTTGTTTCGGAACATATAGAGATTGAAAGGGCCTGGATTCTTGCTGATTTTCTCCCACTGCATGAAGTCAGGTGCAGTCCAGCGACCCGACATGATGTCATAATCACGTACTCCAAAATGAAGCAGTTTTGTTAGAGGGTCATAAAGTCCTCCATGAAACCCAATCACCAACTGGATATCAGGATTGGAGTCTGAGTAGACCTCACCATAAGCCGTATAATGAACCTGCTTGAGGAGAGCGCCATCGCTGCCAAAGACAGCCAGTGGTGTTCCTATGTTATCACAGGCGATGTAGAACTCCGCTCCACTGCTGATCTCCATTGCAAACAAGTGCCCCTGCAGGTCATAGTATAGAGAGGTAATCTGTGAGCTGGAATGGTTGTAGACATGCGTTATCCTGCTTGGGTAGCTCAGATCAGCATAGAAGAACTGCAGATGTTGTCCCATGCTGGACTTTGTGGAGACTCTTCTTCCCAAACCATCGTAACGGTACTGGACAGACCAGCCGCTGGATTTACTGTAGACCCGTTCCAGGTGGCTATTGGAGTTGTACTGGAAGATCTCAGAGCCTCTTTGGCGAAAAAACCCATCTTCGTCCAACTCATACTGTAGGTCTCCAAGACGAGTTATACGGTCTCGTAGGTCATAACGTAGGGGCATGATTCGTGCACTGTTTGCTGGACTCAGCAGGTGTATGTTCCCGTTTAAGTCATAGCTGTAGCGCCATGTCATTTTCTCATTGAGGTAGACAGTCTGCAACTGTCCGTCCACGTCATATTCATAGCTATACTTGGTGACATTGGCAAACGGGCCAATCTTCATCTCCCGCTTAGTGACTCGGCCCATATCGTCATACTGGATCGTGATCCAGAAGAGCAGAGAACGGAAGAGCTCATACTGAATCTCTCGAACCCGACCATGCCCGTCAAAGTGTTTGGTGTAAGTCATGACAGAGGTAGAGATGATCTGGTTGATGTCATAATAGATGACGCCAAATTTGCCGAACTGCTCCACCTTCCCTGAGATGTCATCATACTGATAAAGGTCAATAGGTAGCGGGGTTTCATTGATGACCCCCTGAATACTCGTCACACGCAAACTACTGTCGTAAGCGTAGTCAAAGCGAGCATTTACCATCCCGTCCTCGCTGAAGCGGTAGATCTGCCGGTCTACCAGTGGGCCGAGCTGCCTGTATCTAATGGTGCATATAAAACCCTCACTCTGCAGATTGACCGTCTTCAGCACACCTGCCGTCTCGTCGTAGGTGAAGCTGACGCGAGTGCTGTCGTACAGAACCTCCGAGAGTTTGTTGTGCCAGCGATACCGGTAAAGGACTCTCCGTCCCGTGCCCAGCTGTGCCACTCTCAGGAGCCTCCCGTCCTCACTGTAGTCTACAGCGACGGAAGCGTTGCTCTCAGGCATATGGTAAAGGTTGCGGTAGTAAGACACTGAGCGTATGGTCTCCATAGTGTATCGTGCCACACTAGGCATAGTGACTGCAGAAAGGCCTCCCTGAGGGTCATATTCAAAGACATACTGCCGCTGACTCGCTAGTATCAGGACAGTGGACTAGAACGAGAAGAAAACAACTTGCATAAACCAGGGGGAATTAAAATAAACTAATTTTGTGTCCATTGTCACACTAGTTGGTTTATCTTATTAGGATACAAGAGTTTTTGCTATATAAAAGGCATAGTTCACCCAAAAAAAATACAATTCTTCATCATTTACTGGCCCTCATTTCACTTATTGACAACCATCTTTTTTCTTTCCTTTTATCCACCTTATTCCTAAACGTGGAAGTAAGCCTATGGGCGAGTCTTCTGGTTCATTAGCTGCCATGGGGAAATAACGAGAAGAATAACAATGTGCAGTAAATGGTAAAACTGTTTGCATTACAAACCGGTGTGTTCATAATTAAGATAATACACTAAAATAATATGGTAAGACACACCAATTTGCAGTATCAAAAACCGAAACGAGTGGATTTGTACAGCTAAAAATAGCCGGAAGCAAATGAGACCAGAAGCAAGACCCAAAAAAATTTTACAAATGGCCACGCCCATTTTTACGTGAAGAATAAGGTGGATAGAAAAAAGACTAAGAAAAGTCAAAAGGATGAAACGATTCTAACATGTCTTTTGACTTTGGGAAAAAAAAAAAAAAGCTTAGATGTAGATGCAAAATGTTTTCTTTTTTGTTCCATGGAAGAAAAAAACATCATGTGTAAGGTGTGTATTTTAAAGGATGCATTGAACAAAAGTGATTAAGTCAAAAAAGCATTACATTGGTGGTAAACAGTGTATATGTGGCAGAGTCTACTGAAAACTCTTGATGTCTACTGCATATCGCATACATCACTAAAAGCAATTTCCACTGGTCTGTACCTTCTCCAGATAAGTGTAGCTCCAGGTCTTCCCATCAGGAAATGTTCTGGAAAGCAGACGGCCTTGTCCATCATACTCAGCCCTCTCTGAGACAGAGCCCCAGTGTATGGCACTCAACTGCCCATTGCTATTGCGGGTAAGGTTGACAGGCAGCAGCTTGCTACTTGGCATCCAGAGAGTAGGCTGACCTGATGCGTCATAACCAATCTTCAGAAGGAATTTACGGTGATCATCATAAATCTTTTCAATCCTCAGCGCTCGGTCATAATCAACAGACAAAATGTTCCTTCCATTTACCTTGAAGTGCAGGCAAAGGAGAGACAAAATTGGTATGGCAACAGCAAAATGGCAGAAAATTGACTTGAAAATTGGCAGATTTTTTCATCTGTCAGAGTTACCTTGGTTTCTGTCAGAAAGTTTGACTTGAATCTTTGTGTGAAAATGAGTCTTATGATTAATATAGCTTAACTTTATAAAACTAAGCGGCTCAGTCCTAGCAGGCACAAAACAGGCACACAACGTCATAAGACGTTGATATTTGGTTAAATTTTGGTTGCGACGTCGGTTGACCAAAATTCAACGTCTAATGTCAATGTTAAATTGATGTCCAATACCGACGTCAGCTGACGTTGAGATTGTTGTTTTTAGGTTGTGCAACCAAAATCCAACGTTTTGGTTGACGTCAACCCGATTTTCATTTTCAGCCAAAATGCAACGTCTGTCCAACGTCATGTCCAACGTCAACCTGACGTTACATAGACGTCTGGTGCCTGCTGGGGTGGCACATTCAAACTATTAAATCACCTTTCAATGTAGGCAGCATCAATTTTAGAATAGATTTGTTTAACCACTGTAAAACTGTAATTTTTTGTACTCCTAGATTAGCCAAGCGCCATCTTCATGCCAAGTTTACTTAATAGATTTAATTTGCACATATAAATAAAAAACTATAGCAAGAAATCTTGCTTGATTTTTAAATTGCCTATTATTACTGAGGTCATGTGAACCTCAAGCCAGATGTCAAATGCTTTGTGTTACAATATGGATAATAGATTTAAGAACCAATTTGTCCTGTGGTTTCTTTCATCTCAGGCTTTTTTAAAACCATTTCTTTGTCCTCTATAATTAAACATCATTGCGTACTCGTAACTTGCGTCCAAACACTGTGACCTTTGTCCTCGTCTGCTCTTTCCGAAAGCGCCATTCCACCAAGTTTTGCCCGCTGTCATCAGGAAGGGTCATGTTTCTTCGTGCCAGCGTAGGGGAGGATGCGCCAGCCAGAATGTGTGGCTCTGTCTGGTAGTGAGTGTTCATTCCATTGGCATACAGAATCCACAAGGAATGGTCATAACCAATCACATAGCTGTTCTTCAGCTGATCTGCAAAATAAGAAAGACAATATAAATGACAAGCAGAAAGGCTAGAAAAAACAAAAACAAAACAAATAAGGCTTACCTTGGTGTAACGTGAGGACATTTTGAATTGATGACTGATTTGTAGTTATGGTTGCAGCTTCATCTCGTTCAAAACTTTCTCTTTCTACTGTAGAGACAGTATCCATGTCATAGGCCAGACTGGTCACCACTCCAGTAGGAAAAGTTACATTGGTCAGTCGTCCCTCTGTGTCATAGCTGAATGAGAGACAGGGATGTTAAAAAGCTGCATTTAATGCAATCCAAATGAATATGCACTTTTCTACTTGTCTGTCGGTCTTAAAGTCTAGATTACTTCTGTGTTGGTCCTCTTCCAAATGTCTTGGATTTTTGCCAATTTATCATCCACCAAGTGTCGGAGTACTTAGAAAAGTAACAGTACACCTCTCCATAATAACCAGCATGATTTTAGATCATTCATATCTGTAGCCAGAGCTGGGTAGTAACTGATTACATGTAATCTGGATTATGAAATCAGATTCAAAATCCATTCAAGATCCAAAATTAAATGACATTTTAAAATGCTCAGAATCAGACTACAGTTATTTTTTTTGAGTACATGCTTACATATTCACACAATAGCAATAAATTAGTCAATTTATTGATTCTCTCTAATTCCTCTTGTTCATCTTTTAAATGTTTTGTGAACATTCACACAAAGGCTAGTCATTAATCAGGTGGCTACATAGTATTTGACCACTGGATTTACAAAAATAATTTCAGGTTTAAGAAGTGTTTCAACACTGTAATCAACTACTGATGAACGTTTTATTTGAATTATCACTCAGTAGGTTGTTTAACTTTTTTATATGTTCTGAAGGCTGTCTCTTTCAAACACATTAAAATGCACAAATTCACATTATTTCTTTACATGTAATGCAGGAATTTCCAGACTTTGTCATCTGAAAATCTTTCACCGAATATATTTACATGGAGTACCCCTGAGATTTAATAATTTTAATGTTACACTTTTATGATTTAACTAATTATTAGCTTGGAATTAATGACAATGTAATGTTTAATGCACTTCATGTTTGTTAAAGCAATATATTTTAAGAATATATTTTCTTACTCTGTTTTTACATTGATATAGTACCAGATTATCCTATTTAAATCAATGTGATAGAGTTAATCCAAAAAGTAATCCAAAAGTAATCAAAAAAGTAGTCAGATTATATTACTTAAATTGTGTAATGAAATGGATTACGTTACTAATCACACTTTTTGTCATGTAATTTGGAATCAGTAACAAGTTGTAAGTAATCTGCCCAGCTCTGTAGCCCAAATGGCGTTGGATGAATACGAGCAGACTTAATATTTGTTCAAATCGCTGACCCTAAATTTGAGCAATGTTTGCCCTGGCAAGCAAAGAGTAGCAAGCAGAAACGCTCAAACACTCTTACTCATAGAATGTTGTCCATCCATTGGCAGTGCTCTTGGTTGCCAGGAGACCACTGTTGCCATGGTAAGTTAGCAGCACCTGTTCACGCCCCTGTGTGCCAAGGGTCTTCAGCCCACCACTCGAGCCTACAGTTAGCCAAATAACCTGGTTGTCAGGTGCAACGATGCGGACAGGAAGGCGGCTGGCATCCCGGCGAATCCGTAGCGTGTTCCCATGACTGTCGGCCACCGAGGTCAGATCTCCCTCATTGCTATAGCTGAAGTTATATTTGAAGTCTCCAGTGATCAGGTTGGCCGTATGCTGGTGCGTGCCATTACTGTCAAACATGTACACTTCTTGCTCCGCGGACGATGCCACTTCATACAAGCCCATGCTGTTAAGTGCAGGCTTGTTTTTTCCGATCACTCGGATGCGAATGTTTCCCAGGTCGGCTACGTACAGGGTTCCATCCGGAGCTGCCACGAGAGAGGACGGACCATTCAGCCGGGCGTCTTTAGCGAAGCCGTCTCCTGTTAAGTAACAATCACAGTTGACGTCGGTCTTGCAGTCGCAGTCTGAAGGCGCCCCCGCCAGGTGAGTGATCTCACCATCTGCTGCCACGCTGCGTATGCGGCTCATCTTCTTCTCGTCTGTCTCCACAATGTGCAGCTCTCCACTGAAGGAGACAGTGATGGCACTTGGGGATTCCAGATGGGTATGCGTGGCTCGCTGTGTTTCTGTCACCAGGATGTCTGTAGAAGGCATGGGGCAGTGAAGGGGTCTGCCCGCTGCCACGCTGACCTGCCCCTCCTCAGTGATCCGCAAAACCACACTGCCATCCAGCACAAACAATGAGTTATCCATCGGACTAACAGCCAGATCTGTCGGCCATTCTAAAGACACCTACAGGCAGATGAATAAGAAAGTTTTGTAGCTGTTATAGTTTATATATAACTCCACTTACATTTTGTGAGAGACAGATGTTAGTAAATATAATAGATATTTAACTCTACCCACATACATAATAGTTTAATACATTAATATTTCAAGCTGTATAAATTACCAATAGATATTTTTGCAGCAACACTTTGCAGCAAGGTTGTATATGTTAACATTAATGCAATAGCTATAGAAACAACAATTAAGAATATTTTTACAGCATATGAATCTAGATTTTGCATTTGTGGTTTTGTGTTAAAGTTACCTTACACACTTAAAAAAAATAAAGGTTGTTTATTGGCATCAGTGGTTCTATTAAGAACCTTAAACGTCCATGGAACCTTTCAAATGCAGAAAAAGGTTCTTTATAGTCAAAAAGGTTTTTTAGATTTTGAAAATGTTCTTAAAAATGGTTCTTCTGTGGCATCACAGCAAAAACACCCTATTGGAACCTTTATTTTAAAGAGTGTATTGTAAACTGTTATCAATACATATTTTTGTGAATTTTGAGTAAAATATCTCAGTTTAAAAAATGTTTTATATTTCCCATAATTGTGTATATGAGCAATAAATCGACCAATGGCCTTCCCATTCTGCTATAGATTTTGGCATTAATATTGTATAATAAAAACATTTATATTATATATAAGTGAAATTAAATCTGAAATGTGTACTAAGACCAAAACTCATTTAGGTCTCTTCATGGGTCATAATAAATGACTTGAGTGTGTTGATTTGAGCAATTTTCACTTTTCACCTGATGGACATCCATAACAGAGTCGCAGCTCAGGGGTCGAGCAGAGGCAAGGTCATTGGACCCCAGCAGGGTGGAGATGATGCCGTTCTGATCCACCTTCCGGATCACAGTCCCATCCACAAAGTAGATCAGTCCGTTCTTGTCGACGGCGATCCCTGGAGAGAAGAGAGGAAGGAACGAAATGTGCAGGTCACACAGCTGTGCTCTTTGCTTGCCTGATCCAGGCAGCGGGTACATGTGTCGTGTTTGGCTTCCCATTATTCAGGTCACTGCAGAAAGCATCGCCCTCAATTATTCACATCTTGCCTCCCACTGCTGAATTATTTCTTAAGGAGAAAGTGGAATAGGATGTATTAGAACATCCCTCCCTCCCTCTAGCATTTCAGCCTGTGTCCGCTCTCTCTCACTCCGTCTCAGTTGGTCCGTAAGTCTGCTCAGGGTATTTGACAAAAGCATGGAGTGGGAAAGCATCAAACCCACTTTTAAACCCAAATTATGAAAGTGTGGGTTGCTATAGTAACTGCCGCTTGGAAAATGTGTGCCTAGCTGAGTGGTAGCACAGAGAGTTTGTGTGCCTGACGAAAACAGTGAAGTGAACTGACGTTATGGCAGAAATCTCAGTCCCAACTGAGGAAAATGCATGCATGCATCAATGGCTCTGACTTTTTATAGTTGAGGCAGCCAGAATGTAGATCTCTGCGCACATCCCATCAATTCAACACATTATGTACCCATCTACACAGGAAATATGATGCCTAATATATCCATCATTCAGTGCGTGCATTCATGTGTGAATGACATTTCATTGAAAAACAATGAAAACATCTCTTTTTCTGCATGACGAGATTATATGCTGAAATAGGTTGTCTATATTCACCAGACAAGTGTGACGTTTTATAATTTATGTCAGTGAAGTCACGAATCGTTCAAAGCAGCTTCATCAATCCGTTGTGTCTGGCTCAGTCAAATAATTTAGTACCTATCCCGGGGCTGTCAGTTCCCATTTGCCTCGTTGAAGCGCCAATCAAATACCTCACTACATAATACAGTGTTAAAAGCTCACAGAGCTTTGGGATGATCTTTCATGTCAATCAAAGTGTGTCGTACGCCACAGAAGATTCATCGCAGCCATTTCAGAAGTTTGAAGAACCCATGTTTCTCAACTCCTTCCTTGAGAAGAATGCACGACCCTTTTGATTGTCAGTTTTAATGATCCTTTAATAATACCTTTGGGTCCTGTGAGGAGAGCCTCGGTGGCCGGTCCTCCGTCTCCACACTGAGTTTCGTCAAAAGGCAAACAGTGATCTCCTGTTCCTGCCACCACCTCCACGTTCTGCTGGGACTCCGAGCCGGCCAGGAGCGCCTGCGGGCTGTAGATGCGTCTGGAGTTGGTGTCGGACACATAGAGCCGCCCCATCACGGGATCCGTGGTCAGGTAGTAGCGGTGAGCGGGATTGTTACTTGGGGAGAGACATATAAACAGTGGGAGTTATGAGCGAAGACATTAGTCTGCTGTCAAGCCGAGCCAGTGCGACTCATAAATTATTGGTCTGACATTGCAATTGGAGATGGCAGATGAAATGAGAGACTGATTAGAATATTAATATCATTAAAGACGTTGAGAGAATCACAGCATGTTTTTTCGCATCTATCAAAAGGGTGTGAGCTCCTGACAGATGGGAAAAAGAAAAAAAGAATGTGTGAAAGGGAAGTAAATGTGATGTGACTGGAACGTATTTGCGGAGGCTGTGATGACGACTTCAAGACTGCCAGATCATTTCAATCATTCCTGTTCCCTTGCGGGGAAAGGTTCTCTGTGATGCGGTGATGATATGCATATCTTAATGACTGTCAACAACTGATGGCTTTTCAGAAAGCTACGCTTATTTGCATTCATTAATTCTGTCTCCCAATCAGCCTGCTCCTTTCTGAATGAGTTAGTGCGGCCCCTCCAGACTTGCCATTAGTGGTTAAATGACCAGTCGAGCCGAGACTTTGTGCATGATGGTGTGGAGATTTGTGACCTTCTCCTCTGGGATCAGGCAAATCTTTTCACGTTTTATCAAAAACGGTTTTAGGGCTATTCTTGCACGCTGAGCGTACTCTATTCGATCGATATCCTGGACTGTTTGGAAACCAATTCACACTTAGAGGCACTGGCCTGTGTAAAATCCAAATGTGAAAATGTGAAACAGTGGTACTTCTTTCAGCTAAAGGCCTAGAGTGTCGCCCACTGCATCATAATCCAAAGTCCTCTTACATGGCTTCAATAAATCTTTTAGACAGTCAAAAAAAGGTGATGTGCAAACATCTCATAAAATGTGCCTTGACATCTTCTGGGATTAGTAACAAACCTGGGTTAGTTTTCTAATGACACCCTTTGGTCATTTAATTCCATTTTAACAAAGTGCCCAAAAGTGTCGCAACGAGTGACGTTTGTTGAAAGTTACCAATCTAAAATTTTCTACACAGTACAAGCATGTCTTTTAAAACACATCAGCATTGTGTGACATTTACTGAATGTAACTTACCTGTGCCTGAAATCCTTATTTCTTTGGGTAGTTTGAAAAAAGGAGGGAAACGTATAGTAAGAACATATAGTATGACAAGTTTAGGTAAAATAGTATAGGCTACACTTATTCTATTTACCTCACATAACCACTTGTCCATCAAGTTCTGGTGACTACTGTATGTATTCTCCACAATCCTGAGGTTACAATACCTCTAAAATTAATCCTTAACAGTGTTTTCATTTTATTTATATAGTATCTTAGTATTTATTAATATTTGTAATTGTTTTAATTATTAGATTATTTAATTATTAATATTTTAAGCTTTGATTTTTAGGTTTTCAGTTTTTATTTTAAATTTTACTTTAAGTTTTAGCAATATTATATATATATATATATATATATATATATATATATATATATATATATAGCTAAACCTAAACCTAACCATACAGTAAGTACATGTAGTTAATTAATATTACTCAGTACTTAACTGTATAATAACACTAACAATGACACCTTAAAATAAAGTGTAACCTAAAATTCTGTCTATTCTAAAATTGTGTATTTCAAAGAGAGTAGATTTAAAATAAATTAACGTCTTTGACAGTTTACCTTTTTAACAGGCTAAAGCACAACTCTGTCTAAACGTCTCTAAATTCATCCCCTTTCAACCACTGCTGCTACAGCTATCAAAGCTCTGTTTACAGATTCACAGCATTCAACAATAACTTTCAAGACAATTATTGTCGGACTTCAAAAAATCACCTGCTGTGAGAATTGGTGTCGCTACTATGCAGAATTTCAAGGCCTCCTTTTTGTGAGGACTATAAGGTTTTGTGGATTAAAAATAGTTATGCTTTTAAATGTTTTGTAGAAAGACAAACTCTAGATGCTGCCTCTCAGCATGCTGTGATTTGTCACAAAATGTTTCCTCAGGTGTTCTGCCAGATTTCCATGCAGCTGAATCACCCATCCAGTTGTGCTCACTCACCTGAGCTCCATGACACTGGTGACATTGCCTGACGGATAGATGCGTCTGATGTAATTGAAGTCGCCAACAAACAGGCTCCCATCGATGCCCCATGCGAGAGCAACAGGAGCCAGCAGTTTGTTTCCCTCCGCCTGCCCATTACAGCTCGGACAGGAGATGCTTCTGCGTCTGCCATTCCCCATTATGGTGCTGATGACGGGAGGAAGCTGGGAGAGGAAGATGTTCTCACCGTTTCCCTTATACAGGATCCCTGTGACACCAGAGAGAGTGGGAGAAGAAAAAAAAAAAAAAAGATTTTTTTCTTTCTCAAAAATAATAATTCACAAAAACCAAAGTCACATAGACCCAAGCAAAGAAAATCTACTACTTACTACTACTACTACTACTACTACTACTACTACTACTACTACTAAAAATAAGACTAAAATGACAAATGCTATTGCATTTGCAATTGAAAAAAAAAAAAAAAATAAAAAAAAAATAAAAAAACCAAGTATGAACTTGACTAATTTGTTTTATACAGACAATCACAGAAATGCTATTCTTATCTGACTTCACAACCTCAAATGCTCTTGTAATCTATAAGAGGGATGGAGAAAAAAAAAAAAAAAAAAAAAAAAAGACTTTTTCTGGCTGTAATGGAAAGGCCTGCGCATATAACTCAACTAAAGATGAAAGTTCCTACCCTGGACATCACTATGAAAAGGGGGCACTTAGCGCTGTGATCTTCCCGAACTTCCGTTAGAAACTCCATTAATGTGGACATTGAAGTAGCACTTTGATGAGGAAGCTCCAAAAAGAATTAAGCTGCTAAAGGCATCTGAGCTACCATAATGAACATTTTCATTAATATAGATGATTAGACTTCAACTTTTGGAATAAATTGAGCCCTTCTTGAGCAGTCTAGTTTTAAGCAGAATTGCATCTTTTTTATTTGATGTTGCTCTTTATTTTATTTTAGCATTATTTTCCTTTCGATGCAATTTGAAATGATTATGAGCAGAAGGATAAATATATTTCATCTGCACGATACGAGCTATGCTATAGTTTATCAATTCGCTAAAAATGTTATTAAAAAAATTAATTTTCTACATTTAAAATAATCTACTTAGTCATATTTTTAAAAATTATTTTAGCACATAAATGTATTTGTCTCATTATTTCTCATGTCATTTTCCAGCAACTATTTTATAACATGTTCAGAGAAAAGCTTATGCCACACAATAGCAGTTCTTCTGGCAAAACTATGATTGAATTTAAGGAATTTGTGTTGTTTGTGCTGTCGAATCAGAGAAAATCTGTCTCAGATGTGCAATATCCAAAAAAAGAATACAGTCCTCAGGAATTAAATGTACCAACGAGAGACATTTCGATCACCTGAGAGGTGATTGTCTACTCAGCTGTGTGCTTTATTTTCCAGTCCCTATAGATCTCAGCTTCTAAAACTGTTGATCGTTTCAATCATTTTAACACCACTTTCAGTCCAAGACTGAGCGAGGAGTTTGGGTCATTACAGATAAATATTTCAGTCCTGTGAAAATTTAACTTGTTTCTTTTTGGGGTTGGCTTCAAAGAGGAACTTCAAAGGAAAGTGCCATGCCCAGGGCCATAAATTATTCATACTGAGCAACATGTTAGACTTCCAACACTTGCTTTGGCCTATTAATCACATCAATAATGCTGCACTGAACTACATTCCCATTGGCTGGCCACTACAACTCAAGTTCAGTAACTAGCTACCTCAGTGGCTACACACCATCGCCTTTGCTTTGTAATTGGTTCAGAGGCCGAGTTTCATTAAAACTACAGGAGTCTGTAACTGTTCAGTTTCAAATGTTTTGTCAAGGCTAAAGCTCTTCGGCCTTGTTTCTTTGAGATTGTTTTTTTTTTTTCTTTCTTGTGCAAGACAAACCAAAGTGTCAGAAGCAGAGCAGAGAGACCTTTTTGACCGTCTTCTAATGGCAGGTGGTCTACTTCGATCACGGAAATACAAAAAATAGACTAGTTCATGATTTTGTTTTTTTTCTAGGTAGTTCTGATATTTTTAGCAGAGGAGCTTGAATTAGCACACATTCCGGATAGTGTGCTTTAGCGGTTAGTCAAATTTAATTGTAGAGCGCTTTACATTCATACTTTTATGAACTGTATAACTCCTTAGAGTGGTTTTAGGGCTGGGCGATATGACAATATATAACAAAGCTAAATGATCTCAACATTTAGATCTAGCCATATTGTATTTATTTTGTGTAGCAGATATATCAGACAGCTGAGTGAATGTAATTAAAGTCACAAAACTGAAGTAATGTCTGTGGTTTTCACTGAAAGATTGAGGTGTGACATTTTGATTAAACAATATGAGTCGGAGTAAAAAATAAACAAAAATAAAAAAAAGTTGCATCTTCAGCTACATCCCAAGCCATTAAAAAAAAAAAAAAAAAAAAAAAAAAAAAGTCATCATCTGCTGTTGCATTGCATCTTGCACTGTTTTGAGCGTCCTGCCATGAGCATTGTGTTTTTAAAATGGTATGTCATGCTAAAAAAAAAAAAAAAAATAGTCTTTGAAAAACATGTCAAAAACTTATTCAGTTGTACTCTGTAAAGCTGGTTTTGAACAACAGAAAGTTGAAGAAATGTGAACCTGAAAACAGCCTAATTATACAGGCCAACTAGATGATTTTCAAAATATGTAGATTTGTGCCTATCCTGAATGCACGGAGGAGACAAATCAAGTGCATCCAGTGCCAAGTCTCATCGGGCATTCCTCTTTAGTGTGATGACTGTCACTTTAGCAGCAAGCGTGGTAAACTGTCATTGGCTGATATCAGCTGTTAATTCACAGAGTGCTTAAATGACCCAAAACCCTCTGCAATTCTGAACTGCATGCGAATCATGGCTAATGTCTTCCCATGTGCAGCTAAGCAGGGTGCATAGCAATTTGTTCCTGCTTGATTAGGCCCTGCCATTGATTAATTGATTGAGAGGAGGACTGGAATGAAGACACAGAGGGGATCTTGAGAACACCCGGCCCAATAGAAGCTGCTGTTCTTATTCAGAGGTCTACAATGTACCATTAAGTAAGATGAATTGGTCTGGGTGGCTGCTTTTAAGGGTGACTCAACAAAGCCACTGACCTTGACAGCAAGACAAACCAATGACACTTCTCACTCATGTGCGATTGCTGCATTGCATTGCCCTAATCTCATTATGCACTGCTCACACTACTTATGAACCACTGTTCAAATACTAGGAAGAAAATAATGAACTACTTTATCTACAAAGATCTGACTGTAAGTCCTGTGCAAACCGTTCTACAAGAACAACATTAAGAATATAATGATTGTAATAATCAACATTGCTGCCACAAAGGCATTGTGGGTGTTTGCCAGGACACAGTGTTCTGTATGGTTTCTTACTAACAATCTTCAATATCTTTATGATACTTTATTCCATAGATATGGTTCAGCACTGGTCTATGCCATTTTTTGCTTTTCCATCCTCAAGGAACAAAAAAAAAAAAAACCCAGTTGCTGTCCTCAACAAGCCACAACTTAAGATATCCATAGCACAAACTGTGTGCAAGCATTCCAAGAACTTCTAATTACATGCAGTGTCACAAAATAATTACATTTAAAGTGCATGTTTTTCATTAGTGTTTGTCATTACCATGCAGCATGGAGGCTGTAAATTGTGGCCTGATTAACTTGTGACTTTATGGCTAGACCTTTAGGTGAGAAGCAGTCGATTTGTTTTGGCCACTCTCAGCTACATGTTAATGTCTATGAAGTACAACAAACTCTATAAATGGAAATTTCATTCAATGTCATCTACAGTAATGCAATGCTTATGCTTATTGATTATTCACTGAGCAAATATGCTGATCAAATAGCAATGGGATAAATAAAACTATTTTGTAAATGTCAAGCAAACAAGCTGAATATCAAATATTCTAGGTGTTCTGCAGCATTCATAAAGAGGCGTCAGACTAAGCAGTCTGCCATATTGGAAAAATTCACCAAAAAGGTTAAGGATTGACACCTATAGTGGGGTCCAAAAGTCTGAGACAACTTTTTTTTTTTTCCAAAAATTAAACTTTTAGAATTTAACATTAAACTTTTAAAATGTCATAATATGAATAAGAAATATATTTCTAAGGAACAAATAAAATGAGAAAATAGAAATAATGAAACATTTTTAATGTTTATTCTTAGCTAAACATATTTGTCCTATTTAAACTTAGTTAAAACAAATCATTCGAAATTTGAAAATATTTCAAATGAAGTTGAAACAAAAAGAAGAATCACTAATCGCATAAGCAGCTTAGTAAAACTGATCATGTCAACTCATTTGTACTGATGGTTAGTTATTCTTGCTTTGTTAAAAGCAAATTTGGCTCATTCTCATATCATGCTGCAGAACATGATCAGGTTTTACACAAACTTGTGGAATTCACACTGCTTGAGTACTGCTCTCAAAATGACAAACAAAATATTTTTCTCAAATTCAACAATTTTCAACTTTTTCATTTAAACTTATCCTTTTATAATATTCATTGTTTGGATTCAAGATGGAAGCATTTTTTTTATTAGCTTTTTGGACGATATGATGAATATTGAAGATAAAGATTGTGATTAAATATTTCAAATGAACAAGAGTATGCTTGTGTTATAAGGAAAAGCTCAGCAATGGGATGTAGCTCTTGCTCAAACACATACACATATGCCCAGGCACAGAGTTTGCACAGCCGCTGACTGCTGATCAGACCTGTAAGCCATAGATATGAGAGGCTCTGCATTATCAATCAGTGAGACAAATGGGACTGTCAAAGAGAAGATCTCCCTTTGGCAAATTGATTACATTTGTGACATGTTCTTCAGGACAAAATGTTTTCCCATCTCCATCACTTCCCATGCATCGCTTCTGATGTACAGAAACTCACTAATCGAAAAGATTGTAAAGGTGACATGCCCAAATGTGCAAAGCTTTCATCTAATTTACAAAACTCAGATTAAACAGGGTGAGCCAGATTTATGCGTTAAGCTCTTTTAAGCACTATTCTTCTCAAAGTAAACTTATAAGTCGATGCCTAAGAAGATTATGAGCATGTAGATAAATGAGTAACCCCGTGTAAAAGTCATCTAACCACAAACCTGCTAACCGAGTTATGAAGAACAGGCGATCATGTTATGGATTTATATATAACAGAGCTGAGAGCTCTAGGACAGATGCTCTATGCCTCAGTGCTTTCCATCAAAATATGCAGTTCCCAGGCTTTTTGTTCCACTGCTTTCAACTGTGTCTGTGTGGTTTTTGACAGATTTAGTTCACAAAAACAATGCAGTTAATCTTCAGTTCAAAGTCTATTAACTTCAGCAACTAGCAAAATAAATAAATAAAATCTAAGCAGTATAAAAATCTCCTAATATTTACCATAACAGATCAAATATGCCATGATATCATCTGCATGCATTGAAAATAATTATAAAAAGGCAAATCTATTAAATGCACTATTAACTAATCAGTATTAACTATGAAATTATAAAATTTGAACACCAAAGCATTTCTATAATAATGGTCTAATCTAAATAAGATAATGATATAAGCTATCTCTATATCTCCGAAAATCTGCAATTGGTTTAATCCACTCTGGCGCTTGGTGTAAAATGAGAATTTAAGACTTATTGGCAGAAACACTGCTTAAACTAGATAAACTGTCTAGAGGTGCAAAAATAAGGCTTGAGCAGACGGCCATGACCATTTGTTCGGCAGGTCGTCGGATTAAAGGATGTGGAAATCCCAAGGCCAACTGGGCATTTAGCCAGCAATCAAAAAGAGGCTTAAAATCTTTGGTTCAGGCGAGGAACAATCAGATGTTGTCACACTAACTAACTCTAGAGAAACAACCCGAGACAACCGCACCTGAAAAGTGTCAGTCTAATCTTGTGTTTTCATTTAGGGCATCGGGATGTGCTGCAGAGCGGACGACTTCTCCCAAAATGCACCATTAAATACGACTGCTGGATCTGGTTCAAACTGTGCACACATCGTCATTTACCAAGAACAAAAAGATGCCATTATGTGTGTGAATATGGAGATTTAAGCTGAGAGAATGAGCTTCCCTGTCACCCTGTTTCATTATGAAGACAAAGGAACAGGGAATGTCTGGTGGAATAATGCCACATTTCCATATTCACGCTTGTTTTAATGGCACTTTTATTGAATTAAGCTATAAGTATGCATTCTGTGCCTGAAAACTGGATAAAGTTCATTCAGCCAAATCATGTCCCCCATAATGTTGGAGAGCAGAGTTCTAACTTGGCACACTGTGTTAATGATTCCGATTTAATCTGTCATCACTGTGAGCGATTAGCCCTTTCAAACTCTGCTTTATTATGTGCAAATGAGGCAATGAACCATATTTCAATGTTAAGATGAATATTTATGACAATGAGTCCAGGTAGAGGCACTGACCCCTGAATTGGTGAGGGGACATTTCCCGTGAGGTGGTTCCGGTGGGGTTTAATAAGCGATTCCTACCGTTTGGCACATCCAAGATGTGATGCTTATCCAGGGTCCATCCGCCCATGCTGGAGGCCTCCAGCTCATATCCTTGCAGCGTGGATGTCCGCTTTTCCCATAGGATCACATTCAGGCATGATTCATACTCGAAGCCCACGGATACTAAAGTATAGAGGAGGAAACAGGGCAAAAGGAATCTATTATCCTTAAATGTTTTTTCTACCTAATTTAATATAGGTTTCATGTTTAGATTGATCAATTAAAGCTAATATTTTACATGCAAATATTTTAGGTATATATATATATATATATATATATATATATATATATATATATATATATATATATATATATAAAATTTTTAAATATTTTTTGTTCTACAGGTGACTCACTTGTGTATTGAATGTAATACCAGCAAAATATATGTGGTATTGACAATTTACTGTTTACGCACATGGAAAACTGGTGCAGTAACTATTTCAGAGCAGCTACAACCTTGTTAAGGAAAAAATACTTCAGCAAATAGCATGATTACAAGAGTCCAGTCGAAGCAACATTTTCCAAATGGGCCTGTGACCTTCTGAAAGCTGATTTTTTTTCTCAGTGCGCTTTATTTGCAGACTAATTATACATGCAAAGAGCAGTCAGCAATATATAGATGGACTAGAAAAATGCAGCTGCTTATACCTTTTATTTATTGCTAGAACACAACCCAGTGTCAGTTTAGCAAAAGATGGTTAGGATAACGATTAAGCATGTGCTGCAAATTCAACAAAATGAGATTGGCTTTTGAACTGTGTATTTTCAGCAAGGTTTAAATCATACATTTTGCGTGGTATTAAAATGAAACTCTTTTATTGTCCTGTATTCTCTGTCCTAAATCACTTTAACAACCATTTGTTTAGGGTTCGGAGAATATTAAGTTCAACCTTCTGGTCTGTTTAATAATCAGTTTGACTTGTACTATCAGTTTAGGGAGATTCATCTCACCACTGAAATATCTGGGTGAAAAGAGATTAATTTACTCCTGGTTTAAATCAGTCCAAGTTAATAATATATTCATACAAAGAGGGCTTTATATAGATCTGTTTCCTCTCATTGTTCCACTACCTACCTACAGCTTCTGCAAGTCCATAGACTCTCTGGCTATACGCATCTGTCTTGTCCCAAATAAAGCTGTAAGAGAGCCGGGGTGAAGCTGGGAACTGCTTCTGAAACATTCTGCCCTCCACAGCCACCATGAGGTGGACCCGAGCCAAGCCGAAGGGCACGCTGGACTGGGTCAAGATGACCTTCAGAACAGGTTTGTAGGCTGAAGCACGTGAACTCAAGTAAATCAAGTCTAAATCACTCCCAGGAATGGCCGTGTGCTCGTGAAGAACCTGTGATTAAAAATGTGCATGAGAGAGGAAGTTAATTGCCTGCAGTGTAATTTCTTGTGGCCTATTATCATTTTTATTAAAATTGGCAGATATTTCAAACAAAATGCACTGCTTCATAAAATTCATACTATGAATTCATTCCTCTTGTACTCTGGAATGTTTGGTGTCAGTAAGATTTTTTTGGGAAAATATTTATTTAGTTTTTTCCTGTATTTTAGATCAAATAAAGGCAGCCTTGGTGAGCATAAGAGACTTTTTAGAAATATTAAAAAAATCTTACTGACCTCAAAACTTTGAACGGTAGTGTATGGCAACCCTGATGTCAAGAGTTAAAAAAAAAAAAAAAAAAAAAAAAAAAAAAAAAAGATGCTGCTTTATACACACTCAGATTGAAGCTTTTTAAAGGGTTAAAAAGACAACATATGTAATTTTCACATCTTCAGAATGACAGGCATATAAAATAATGCATTCCCACAAAAAATCTCTATTTTAATTATGTCTGTTCCCTGCTGACTTTCACTTATAGCCTTAAAAGTGATTTATGTTACAAGCATAAAATGTGAATTATTTCTGTCACAAGAACATGTAAGGGATAATCAATGGCTAGCCGTGCATTAAAGGATTTTAATGCACGACGTGGAGGCAAAGAACCACCCGACGCAAAGCTTATTCCATGGTCACTTGCCAAGTAATAGACAAGTTAAAACTTGTCTTGCTCTTGCAGTGCAATATTTGAACGAATGGATAAAAAGGAGTTATTTTCGTCAGTTACGGCTCGTTAGCGCTAGCATTCTGCCAGCTTCAAATCAGACACAAAGATGAAATAGTGCAGTAAGACCACATTTATTTGAATGAATTATAGCATGTATTTCAATTAATTAATTATCTATCGATCGATCGAGAGAGCAGTTGTGTGTACCTGCTTGCTGCGTCTGCACGTCTCTCTCTACAAAAAAAAAAAAAAATTACTTCAAAAACAGTGATTTTATCACCTCGTTGCTGGGGAATATAATGTAGCGATCTAGTATCTTTTATTTTATTTAAAAAAAAAAAAAAAAAAAAAAAAAAAAAAAAAAAAAAAAATCGCAGGGAACCGTTGGAAGTTTGTGTGTGTGCGCGTGTGTGTGCACGTGAGCGAGTGATGTGTGTTGGTTAGTGTGCATCAATTAAAGCAGCGCATTAATATAGAACGGTGATTAAACTGACTTGGAACTACCTGTGCATTAAACGGTTATACTGCATACCTGCCAGCCAATCAGAATCCAGTATTCAGACAGACCATGGAATAAGATATAGTATGCCACTGTCATTAATTCAGTAGCAATATCTGTGTGTTGGTCTAAGGAATATCTGGTTTTCCTGACCGTACAGTATGTTCTGTAAGTAAAAATCACCTGGTTCTCATATTTTGTAGTGTCATTAAATCATACAGCTCAGATGAGCTTGAGGCACATAGTCAAATTTATTTTGATTTTAAGGAAAAATGAACCGAGACTCATTTTACTCCCAGATGTGATGCGGTACGACTCACCTGTGTCTCAGGAATGATGGGGCTGGCCTCGGGGCTGGAGCGGTAGAAGGTGGAGAGTGGTGACGCCGTGATTCGGGGCGAGGGTCTGTCAAGGCCACTAAATTCACAGGTTGGCGTGTCTCTTTCCTCTTTTCTCATCACCAGTGTGTCCATCACATGGAAAACTCTCCATGACAACCACACCGTGCGATACACAGCGGAGTATGGAGCACGCACGAAACGCAACGTCAATGCTGTGCCTCCGTTCACCAATAAATCAAACCTGCAGTTGAATAAACAACAAAGTCTTCAGAACAGAGCTCAAGCATGCTTGACAAATACATTTGACTCTTCTGAGAAAGTACTATAGTGATAACATGGTACAGTGATGGGAAGATGTTAAAAACTAATAATATGGTAATACAGTACATGTACAAAAACATTGTCATTATTAACCATGTCAATACAAGACGTACTTTTTTTTTTTATGTTGTATGCATTGAGAATGTATGTATAAAATGAAAAATGTATGTAGTGCTGTGTAATATACACTGCTATCTTTTTAAAGAAATCTATAGTTTTATTCAGTAAGGATGTATTAAATTGATAAAAAGTGACAGTGAAGACTTTTATGTCAAAGAAGATTTCTATTTCAAATATATGCTGTTCTTGTGAGCTTTCTAAATAACAAAAATTTCATTGTTTTTCATAAAAATAGTAAGCACCACAAATGTTTTCAACACTGATAATAAGGAAAGTTTCTAGATGAGCAAATCAGCATATTAGAATGATTTCTGAAGGATCATGTGACACTGAAGACTGGAGTAATGGCTGCTAAAATTCAGCTTTGTCATTACATTAACATTTAAATTGTAGTAATATATCACAATATTACTGTTTTACAGTTTTGTTTGATCAAATACAGAATGTAGCCTTGGTGAGCATAAGAGACTCATTTCACAAACATTAAAACATCTCCAAACTGTTGAACAGTAGTGTATATTTACATAATATTTCACTATTTTTATGAAAGATACAGTTTGTGCCAGAATCTCTCATTGTTTGTGTGGGGGTAGAGGGCATATGAAGGTTAAGTGTGATTCATAATTTCCTGTTATCAAACTCATAAGCGCATGGGTCCTCTCCAAATTACATGGTTTGTTAGCCTCATCAAAGCACTTAGTTATTGATGTCTTCCACGTTTTATATCCTCGTCTAAAAATGTATCAGATTCATAAATCCAATGAAAATAACAGCTAAATAACATGGCAGACTTCACTGTCTTTTATCAGTAGTTCGCTGGCTCGCTTAAGATGTTCTGTTAGTTGATGAGAGTAGGGGTAGAGATGTGATGTAACTTTTTTGCGTTTGAGGGATTTGGATGAGAGATCTGGAGGTAGCAGTTAGAGCAGGACCTATTTTAATTAGCGTGCTATAGCGAGGAGGTAGGCCCAGATTTGGAAATGAAGGGGCGTCTCTTTGAAGTCGTGCTCTATATGAGCTGCTGACTCCCCTGCCCGGAAGGGGAGAGATGAACGGTGCGGTGACTTTACACACAAACATACACATCCTTGCAGTGCCACTGCCTTGAAATTCTCCCTAACTGCTGCTGTCCCTTTTTTCAATCCTGACATGGCTGGGCCGCTGTTCCAGACCATCGGCCTTTAAAGCTGTTTCTTTGCCTCTGTTTCCCCTTGGACACGCTTGCTAACCAACAGCAGACACCAGCACTGAACAAGCATGATTATCTGAAGCCCGTTCCCCTGTGTGCAGGTTTTTAGGAGGGATCTGGATATATTGGATAATCCCCAACATCAGCCTTCCTTCTTTAGGATGAAGATCCATCCCTTGAGTATTTTTTCTTTCATTAAACTCTATTGAAGAGAAAATAAAGTTTTTAATGCATTACGGTCATGCCTCAGTTAAAGGCATACGGTCGCCACACATACACATGAAAACTCCCACGCATGTGACCCTTGAGTAGATGACTCACATTAACTGCTGATCTGAGTGATTCTTGATAATGATGGATAATGACTAAAGGGATTATTATAAAAGGTACAGGAAGGTCAGATAGCCCCAGAATCAGCCCAGAACTGAAAGTTAAACTCTGCACACTGCTTTAATCTTGTATAACTACAGTTAAAATGGGGCTTGAAAGTGAACATTTTCACCTTTTTACTGCATGTGTGTGGATATCGGATTTTTGAACTGCTTTATGGGTTTAAATCAGTCTTAGTCTCTAACTGACTTAATTTAATTGGTCAGAATAGTTAATAAATTAACACCCGATTAATGTAAATCATTATATATCAGACTCAAAATCAAGCAACTGTTTTGCATACATATAATTCGTGATTAAAACAGTGTGTGTATTATATATATATATATATATATATATATATATATATATATATATATATATATATATATATATATATATATATATATATAGTAAATATTATAATTTGAGTAATTTGCCTAATTAAGCATGTATAATTCATGGAGATTTTGTGTGTTATTCAAAAAAAAAAAAAAATGGAAATGTGATCTGTAAATTGAACTTGTTGGGTCATAAAAAGGATCATAAAAGGACATTTATGGGTCAAATTGTAATGTGTTGCCTTTGAATGACAGTATCACTGACATAGGGTTGAGAATGTGCCTGTTTGTGTTGATTTGACTTGACTTGTGTGGGAAGCAGCGAGATGTAAATATGAATTTGCATAAAACTATGCAAAATGGTTTTTCACCGTCTATCTTAAGGATAGGTATTAGCATAATTATGTGTTTATGAATGTGCTTGTCTGTGTCTGAGTAAAACATTTGTACGTACATGCCATCCTGTCTAGTGATGGTATAACCCTGCTGGGGGTAATGCAGAAGGGACACATTCACCCCAATCAGTGGAGTGCCGTCACTGGTCACCACCTGTCCTCTCACAACGGACACCAGGCTATTAAATAAACACACGTTCAAAAACACGTGAATATGGCTCTGAGTGAAAACAAAGGTAGATTAACCAGCTGTTCACAGCGTTGCAATTCAAGGTCAGCAGGCTGTTAAAAAAAATAAATAAATAAAAAAAATAGCAGCATTACATTTGATATTTTATATATAAAATTCATAGATTTGATGTATAAAATGTACATATCTACTATAAAATGTCTCAATCTATTGCACCTGACCTTCCTCTGCCGTTCTGTTTTGATAATCTTAACAGACGTAATTACAGCACAAATTATTTTACCAAGCACCATTTAGTGGCTGACCTGCAATCTCGCATCTTTACACTAATTGTGTGATAATTTCTCACTGTGCGAACAAAAGAAACCTTAGGGCAGATGGGCGGGATGAGAAGTTTCCTCATCAAGGCATAATCAAAAGCTTCATCAGCCAAATATCAAGAGATTCTAACAAGTTTTTCTTGACTGCTCCTATTGTAAGGCAGTGAAGACAAGCAGCAATGTTCATTGTTAACTTTGTCCAAAAACACCAAAGGGCAAAGAACATATTCGCTCAAGATTTCAAATTGAAGAGGTGCAAAGGTGAGGCGCTCAATTTTTTCACTGGAAAAAGTAATCATTTCCTAAAGTACATGGTACGTTAGCTTATGGTACAAATCATACCAACGGTGGATAGCTTTTCTATCTGCAATATGAAAGCAGCAGAAATTAGATAGGACAACATGGAGTCTTCAAAAAGGGAAACTGAAGTTCTGAATTCCTATCAAAAAGGAAAACCCTATTGTTTATTCTATATGAGTGTGGCTTGCTCTATTTTCCCAAGCTGTTAGATCGACGGCCGCAAAACTTTACAAACACTAAGACTGTGGGAAATTTTGCGCAACACATCAAATGGCATCACAATTACTTGCATAGCCAGAAGGATTTTCTATGCATATACATTTTAATATGTTATGCCACTGATAAATAAAACATGAAAGAGGCATTATCGGGATAATAAGCCATGCTTCTCACTGAGACGCATAGAATGATATATATATTAAACAATGTTGATGGTTGAAATCATTTTTAAATAACGTTAATTTCCTAAAGCAGCAAAACTAGCTATTTTATGACATCATAAAATATGTTTTAACATTATTAAAAAAAAAGTAATAAAAATGCAGCTTTCTAAGCTAGATTGTAAGTGTTAAAGGGATAGTCCACTCACAAATGGCAATTCTGAGATCATTTACTCAAACCTCTTTAGAAATACAAAAGTAGATATTTTGAAGATACATGGTTTTTCCTACAATAAAAGTCAATGGGGTCCAACAACATTGGAGTCCAAGAGAAAAAAAAAAAAAAAGAAAAAAAGATTTTCTTTTGTGGTAATATCCATTTTTGGGTGAAGTATCCCTTCAAGCAACATTTTTTAGTTCACTGTAGCATAGGTCCCAATACTCTTACTAAATCCAAACCTAGTTGACTGTTCTTCAGCAGTTCAAGATCTCCTAACCTGCTGTTGAATGTGTTTTCCCCAGGTAGGGTATGTGTGCCCCCCGGAGCTACCAAAAAGCTGACGCGCTCATAGAAGCCCTGAGCGTCTGGAGAAGGTGAGCTGAGGTGTTGCATTGTGCTGGGATCTGGAGCCCCACGGCAATACGTCTGACCCTGACAGGTGCTGTGAATGCAACAGTCTGGGTCCATACAGTCCACCAAACCATCTAAAATAACAGCAAAGGACTTTTGACTACATATTCAGTGCTTTTAAAGTTATGTGTACATTTTTAGTACAGAAGTGGGAGCACCAATTGTTTAGCCCCCAACTTCTCGTCATTTTCTCACCTCCCTCATTGTCCTTGCCGTCAGAGCAAAGGGTTTCCATGGCGACATCGCACCCCACCCCTCTCCATCCCGACTGGCAGAGGCAGTGCCATCCGTTCTGGTCCAGAACGCACCTGCCGTTGTTGTTACACAGCCCTGGACAGCTATCTACCGGGACAAATTCATCAGTTATACATACCGACCAATCAGCAGCCTACGATGTGTCAAAGGGGTGAAGAACTCACCATAAAGAACTGCATAAACATACAGGGGAAAACACGGTGAATGTGTTTTAGTCAGTCAAACGTTTAAAACTTGACATTTTAAAGACATCGGACAGGACTCAGGGACAGCTGTAATTTCACATGAAACAGCTGGACAAAATGTGTGCTTTAGTATTGTAGAAAACAGAAAAATTATTTTCTGTTCTCCATTTCTAGGAGAATAGATTAATAAATTCAGCTAAATACTAGCTAGGCAAAATTATTTCCAAAAAAAGAAGGAAAAAATACATAAAATAAAATATTTATGAGAAATCTGAGCAGCTTATAAAGTTAAAAGAACGTTCTTGTGAAAAAATACTATCAAATTACACATCTAGCAGTGTCCATGTGAATTAACAGCATGCTGAGCTGAACAGCACAAGTGCAGAGAGAGTTTATCACACAGTATACTGAAGTGCTCCATCATATCCTTTGTCACAGAAATGTGTGAAGTCAAAGGAAATTACAGAGGAAATGCTAAATTAAGGAGCTTAGCAGCTGCTAAATATTACATTAAGAGACAGTGAGATGTACAACAATGGGGATTTGGGTAATGCGAATGTATATATGTGCATTGACTGACTGATGATTTTGTGTGTGTCTTTGTATGCCTACAGTTACACTGTATAAAACAGGAAACCTGAAACCGAACACGTGGGGACACATTAATACACGGTACATAGACATAATGAAAGTCATGCTTGAGAGACAGAGGGGTCAGAGCCACATGCTCTCTTCAGGGCAGCATGACCTTTACCTCTATATCCTATCCAGTCTGCTATCATGAAGAGACATTCAGGGAAAAGAATTAAACATGGGGTGTTATACTGCGGTATGCAGTGATTTAGTGTCATTTCTACAGACAGCCCAGGCAGCCTCTGCTGGATACACACACCTAATATGCTGCGGCTTACCCTCTCTTCAGTAAATATGACATTTCATGATATTTGCATTGTACTGTTGAAGAGCTCGATTAGAGGAAGGCTCGAATGCTTTTGAAATATACTTTTTTTTCCCCTTTCTTTTTTTTACGAAGCAAGGTCTACATCTGTGAATCTGCTTTTCGATTTCATAAACATTTTCATTCAATGAAAATATGATTAAGGAGGAATTTAAGAAAACAATAATTAAAAAGAGATACATTTTTATTCTGAACATCACACAGAAAGCATAACATGGTTGATGAAAGAAAGCACTGTACCTTTTATTTTGCTGTCCAAAAAGTGAGCTGGAGTGATAAAATGAATGAAAGGGAAAGAATGAAAGAAGTCATTCAGATGCAAAATATTAATTTTTGTGCAATGCAAACTATGCTATAAATGTACCCAATCAGCCAACCTGTAAGTTCTCATAAGTAGAATTTGAATATGCTACAGTACAGTGATGTGGTGACAATGCGTTTGATTTTAAAATTACTCTCAATAACTACATGAATAATTTGACATTTTTCAGTACGCAGGGCTCCTGCACTCCAAACAATACATTTCCATGACAGTCATTTTTGATTACTGGATAAGGATGCTTTCAAAATCATAATCATTTTTCAGATTTGTGAACCAGTTGTTAAATATCTGACTAAAAATATTTTTTGTTCACAAAATGGACAATTTGTAACCAAGAGCAACATTTAGCTTATGAAATATTTTAGTGCAAAAAATAAATAAATAAATAAATTAAAAAATCATACTACCATTCAAAAGTTTGAGATGGGTAAGATTTCTTAATGTTTTTTTAAAATAGTCTCTTATGCTCACCAAGACTGCATTTATTAGATCAAAAATACAGTAAACAAAAAAATACTGTGTGTACTTGTGAATGTTGATAGAGTTTAAAATAGATGTTATTTTAAAATTTAATTTATTCCTGTGATTGCAAAGCTGTATTTTTAGTCTTCAGTGTTGCATGATCCTTCAGAAATCATTCTAATATGTTGATTTGCTGATCAAGAAACATTTCGCATTATCATTAACATTGCTGTTTTATATTTTTGTGGAAACCATAATATGTAGCCTATTTATATAGATCCTTTGATGAATGAAAAGATTTAATGCATCCTTGCTGAATAAAAATAAATTTCATTTAAAAAAGAAAAAATCTTTCTGGCCCCTAATTTTTGAACGGTACTATATATTCAGTATAGAAATCTGGACTTTTCCATTTTATTCCTTTCCATTACATTTTACTGACCTGTAAAACACAATTTTATTTTTGATATTTCTAAGTTTTTACTTTGGGAACACTGAATAGGATACTTTTCCAAGCTAATATAACAAAATACAAGGTTCAAAACAGGGTGAACTCACCGATATTGCAGTTTTCTCCCGTCCAACCTTGGTGACACTCACACTTCCCCTTTCGACACACACCGTGCTCCCCACAGTGTGCCTGACACTCCTCCTGTTCACACCCTGCCCCCGACCAGCCGTCCGCACACCGACACACACCTCCAACACACACTCCGTGAGGACTGCAATCCGTTGCACACATTTCTGAAACAAACAGCATTGTGTAAAAAATGCAGTTTATAAAACAACTATACAAATTAGGCATTTTTTTCTGTATAAAGTCACATAGCTTGCATTAATGTAATAATGTATGCCATTAAAAATAACCCTTATGGATATGCAGAGTCAGATACTTTACATTAGATTTTAATTTTACTTAATGCATTTTAATGTGGGACAGACAATGAATCATTTATTTGAATTTTAGCTTCTTAAAAGGATGGTTCACCCAAAAATAAAAATTCTATCATTTACTCACCCTCAACCTGTATAAGTTTCTTTCTTCTGTTCAACGTTTAAGAATATATTTAGAAGAACTTTGGTAACCCAGCAATAGCTTGTAGCCATTGACATACATAGTATTTTTCCTATACTATGACTGTAAGTCAATGGTCACTGGCAACTGTTTGCTTCCCAAAAATCTTCAAAATATATTATTTTATGTTCAACAGAAGAAAGAAATTCATACAGGTTTGGAACAACTTGAGGGCGAGTAAGTAATGACAGAATATTCTGGGTGAACTATCCCTATAACTTGAGCTTTAGTTGAATTTAACTTAATATTTTATTTTTGTTTAACACATTTATTTATTTTCCACAAAAATTAATTTGAGATCAATAATTTGTGGACCCATGCAGTACTTTTGCGGATCCCCTGTTGAAGACCCCTGAACTACATGTTGTCTCATCTGCTTTAGCAAAACAAATAAGAAATTTCATCTCCTTTACAACAGCACCATGCTGAATTATAACTGCTATGATTGAATGCATCTTTGGCACTCTAATTCTCACTGCTGGATTGTATTTGAATGTTGGGGAACAAAATTGGCAGTAATCCTTTGATAGTTTTGTGCTAAAGCCAATGCACAATGCCTCTGAACTTGTCATCCTGCAAGCTGTGACTGCTAACATTTCTGGAGCTCTCCAGAGCATCCATCAACAAATACATTCACACACTCACACACACACGACTGTCTTGTGCACATTTTCAAGGACAAACGTCTCTTTTACAGAACATCACTGTGTTGTGTTTCTGTGTTTATTGTAACATTTAGCGCCTTTAAAAATAATTTTGATCATTGTATATAATAGAATTCTCTCTATTTCATCTAGGAGAAAATGTAGCCAAAAAAGACTCTCAAAAAAAGTAATTTGATTTGAAGGTTAAAGTTTAAGGCAACATGGGAGGTTTTTTAAAAATAATTCAAATTTAAAAATATGGCTACATGCCAAAGCCAGCTTTTGGAGGGTATATTTAATAGATAATTACTTCCATAAGGCATAACCATATTCTGCAAGTGTCAGCAAACATTGTGCACTCTGTAATTCTAGAGAGACATCTCAAATTAGGAAGACTTGGGTCCATAGATGGTGCTATAGCAACTTCATTACTCAGTTTATATTATACATTCAATTTACCGTCACCTTAAAATTTCCCAGTGGGCTGTAAACTATTAATCTAAATGAGTTAACATGCACACTGTAGAATTATATCTGCATGTCTGTTTCCAGTCCAACACCGATCTGCATGTATTAAAACAACCTACAGGTCAAGACAAGATCGTAAGATTACATCTGTATGCGTCAGACAGCACAAGGCATTTAAATTTTCAGTATGTATTTTCTGCATAAATTCATATAAATCAGGCATTGTCTGCATTGAGCTAGAGATTCAGATATAAAAGCATTAAGGCTAGAGATTCGGTTTTCAGACATGCTGCAACCAGACAGCAATGCGTAGGACCATCTAAATGTGTCTGATGACGGATAATGAGAAGCTTAGACTTGGATTGCCCCCATCCACCTTCATTTCAACTAATCATTATGTTTTAATTGCGATACAGTAAAGTGAAGTAAAATACGGGCAATAGCTTGAAATCTCAAGTTTTTCCTTCACCTCCATTTCAAATGAATAAACATTTTTAGTATACATCAACTCAATTCAGATATTGTCTGTCTTGAATTAGAGATCCAGCTATTGAAAGAGAATTCAAGGCTGAAACCAGGCAGCACTGTGCATCTAAACACGCCTGATGCTAGATAACGAGGTCAGCTTAGACCTGGCTTGGCCCCATCCACCTTCATTTCAACTAATCATTATGTCCTTAGAACTATCACCTCAACGACTCCAAAAAACCCACCGAATAACACCGCCATGGGCAATTTTGATTTTATAAGGCCAAGCTGGAGCCAATTTATCATCGCAGAGAAATTACACCGGTGACTTTTTCAAAGTTCTCCACTGCTGCCCAAGGAAACTTCTCAGGCAAGTGCGGAATTGGTCTTCCATTAAGCCATTTCTTTGTCAACTTTTAGAGTGGGAAGAAAGTCCACCTGACAAATAAATAACACAAAGCCTAAAATTGAGTGAAACGTAAGTCTCTCTGATGTTTGTTCAGGGGAGCCCTTTTGCTGTCCCTCTCAAGAGTTTTTTCTTCAATCCCAAGACCTTGGAGGGTCTGATTAGGTCGTGCTGGCTCTCTGGAATATTAAATTGCTCTAAAAAGGTGAAGGGTTGGTTGATTCATTCAATCTTTTTTTATTTTTTTAACGGCCTTCTTTTTCCACACCAGTCGATGTAATCAATTTTTCATTAGCGGCAAGGTGTTTATCTGTTTTTAGCACTTCCAGGTTCCAGCGGGAGGCGGGTCGATCCACGCCACACACCCGTTAATTAAAGTTTATTTAATTGAGGTGGAACAGTGGAGGTAATGAAGAGACAAAACCCCAACTGTGCAAGCAAGTGGACTCCCATTGCTCCCATGGCCAGTGCTGCAGCTAGAAGTGGCCTGATGTTAAGCTCACAAACACTCAGATGAAAGTATTGGCTTAGTGGCTTTACTATTTTATATTCAGTAAAAGCTAAAAGTTTAAGTAGAACATTTCTGTAGCATTATGGTTATATTTCATTGCTAATTTATTAAATTGCTAATAGATATTAAATAGAATCTTTACAAAATTCCTACAATTTGTACAGGAATATATATTCTATAGTATAGAATATAAGTAAACAAATATACACTACCATTCAAAAGTTTGAACAGTAGTCTAAGTGTTAATCTAACTTTAGTTCACACATGAACAGATGATTTTCTTTCCTACTGTAACAGAGCACATAAAATTGAATCTGGGGTGATTTCTGTTTTACTATAACACTTTCTGATAACTGCAGCAGCACATTTATTGTTTTTTTTTTTTTTTTTTTTTTTTTTTTTTTTAAATCATTTACATTTCAAAAATCCCCTTACTACAAAACCACAGGCACTTATGATGGCATAATTCCCACAACATTCTCTTAAGAAACAGCCTGACAGCTACATTTCTGTTTCTTTTCACCAATTACTTACAGGCATCACAAGGGGAAAGTAAGTTATAGCTACTTCTGTAAGATTAGTGTGCAGTATGTGTATCATGGCTACAGGAAATGCTGATGTGATCGAAAGGTTACTCACCACAGGCTAGTCAAACTAGAAACATAAACAGTGTACTTAACAGCACCCAGTGTGGGCAGCATGTCAGAGCACAGACCATTTCCTATAGTAATGATTCAATTACCTACAGTGGGGTGCAAAATCAGAGACCACACTGAAAATTTCAAAATCGAATTTCAACCTGGAAAATAGAAAAATAGTTTTTGGGTTTTCAAATAAGTCTCCCAATGCCAAATCAAGCCATATAGTGCATCACATAATCAGGGAATCAGTAGTACCTGTAGAGCAGTCAGGACCGGTCCAGTTGACGTCACAGATGCAGGAGCTGGTCTCACTCTGGAATGTACCGTGGCCAGAGCAGTGTTCTGGACACATAGAGACCTGCGTCTCACAGTTCGATCCAGTCCAGCCTGAGGTACAGCGGCACTGACCATGGAGACAGGAGCCATGGCTTGAACAGGATGGGTCCACACAGTCCACTGTGGAAAACAACAGTATTTTCAGACCATTTTCTTAGAATTACCTTCACATTTTTGCAATGGTTTTAACCAACAGGTCTAATGTTTTGTGGCTGTATAAATTCAATTACCCAGTTCCCCTAAAAGGCTGAAAGTTTAAAAAAAAAAAAAAAAAATTATATATATATATTTTGTTCACCAAGGCTTCATTTATTTGATCAGAAATGCATTAAAAACAGGATTTGATTACTTTAAAGTGCCCCTATTATGGATTTTTGAAAATTACCTTTCATGCAGTGTGTAACACAGCTGCAAAGTGTTAAATCTGAAAGTGCACCGTGTATAAAAGTTATTGTCTCTCAAAAGAAAGAGTCAACTCTGAATCATTGAAGAGTCATTTTTAAAACGAATCCCAAGCTGTTTCATGCTGATGTCAACATGAAACATTAGCATATTGCCCACCCACTTGTTGGTCTTTTCGGTTGGTCTGAATGAAAATGCAAATTTATTCTTTGCCACTAGGTGCTGTGGTTAAAAAAAAAAAAAAAACACACAACACCACACACAACCTTTCCCCGGTAACGCTGTACACAAAGCAGCACTGCTCTCACAAATGCTGCTTTATCAAGCATCAGTGTTGCCAATTTAGCAATTTTGTAGCTAGATTTAGTGACTTCCCCACCCCTTTTGAGACTTTTTTCATAAGTTTAGGGACAAACATAACTTCTTGGACACACCTTATCTAAGTTCTCATCTTGCCCACTGATCTACTGTATATTCATCTTTATATAGATCAGTGAATTTGCCATTATGATGTCATCTAGTGAACTTTAGCTACTAGTTCAATTGAAAGCAGTTGGCAACACTGTCAGGCATTGCAGGCACGATGAAATGAAAATGAGATCAATCACCACTGATTAGCGTCACGGGTTTGGAAAAATGAATCATTGAGCGAATCATTTGGGAGTCGTTGACCAAGTAAGATAAAAAATAAATGCATATTATAAGACAATGAAAGTGTTTTTTGACCTTGCACACGTCAACCTGTTGTTGGGGACTCCCAAAACCAAAATATGAACCTTTCATCACCCATAATAGGGGCACTTTAATGCATCCTTGCTGAATAAAATTATTAAATTTTAAAGGGGTCATATGATGCTATTTTAAAAAAGATCATTATTTTGTGTATTTGGTGTAACAGAATATGTTGACATGCTTTAATGTTCAAAAACTACATTATTTTTCAAATACTGTACATTATTGTAGGTCCTCTATGCCCCGCCTCTCTCAAACGCATCGTTTTCAACAAAGCCTCTCCTTCCGACAAGCGCAGTCTGCTCTGATTGGTCAGCTGACCCAGTGCATTCTGATTGGCCGAACACCACAAGCACGTGTCGGAAATGTAACGCACCTTATCATAATTGCGAGCTTCAGCTTTCAAAGTAAATATCAAGACAGTTAATAATGTAGTTAGTTTTACCATCAGTTCAAGCCCGAAAGGGGAACAGAGTCGCGTGACAGACACAGTGATGGAGTACACAAGACAGCTGACGTGCTGTGATTTCTGACGGGCTGTCCACTCTGTATACAGGGGCCGTTACTCTGCGCTGGGCAAAACTTCGCATTTGAACAGTCAATAGCAAATATTTAAACTAATAACAAAACATACTTACAGTCACTGATTCAGAAGTGCCAGATTGTCACAGCAAAGTCGGTATTGACCCATTTATTTATTTATTTTTTTTTTTTTAGAAATAGCCTTTGTGCACAGCCAGCCTTGTACTCTCCTAGGTTCACAAAACTGTCGTGCATAAAATGCGTTGCACAAATTCGAACATTTGGGTTGTGCTGTTCTGTTGTAAACAAATCTGAACAATGATTCCTAATTGCATTTACTTCCAGAAGGCCAAAGTGCTTTTGCATAGAAACACACAGCGTCTCCCTGACATGGCTGCATCAACACTACTGCGGTTACTGAAACCACGCCTTCCTTTTTTGCGTGCACATTTGGGTTGGCATTACGCAAATATTTCAACATCGTGACGTAGACATGTGGGGGCCTGTTTTAATGAGGCGTTTTAGCCAGGTCTGGATCAGCCTTCTCTTTTAGACAGAATAAATCCTTTTGTGGGAGACTTTGAGATTTTTAACTCTGCAGATTTTATACATGCACAAACAGCTACATAACACACTAAAGAAAAGGAAAACAAGAAATCAAATCATATGACCCCTAAAAAAAAACAAAAAAACAAACTGACCACAAACTTTGGATTGATATTTTACTTAAAATATTTTTTTCTGTAATACAGTTGTAAATTGGCTTTGACTTTGGTGTTCAAACACTTTTCAGGCCACTGTTATCAATTCATATGCCTTCTTTACAGTGTTTTTTTTTTCTTTCTCAAACAGTCTTTCTGATAATGATATCACACCTCAAAGGGGTCATATGACGTTGCTAAAAAGAACATTATTTTGTGTATTTGGTGTAATGCAATGT
The DNA here is from genome assembly GCA_039654775.1 of Spinibarbus caldwelli. NCBI lineage: Eukaryota > Metazoa > Chordata > Actinopteri > Cypriniformes > Cyprinidae > Spinibarbus > Spinibarbus caldwelli. The sequence continues at coordinate 11,036,015 of CM077246.1, read as the reverse complement.
GTTTATGCGGTTTAAGGTTCAAAAAACACATTTTCCACATACTGTACATTATTGTTGCTCCTCTATGCCCCGCCTTTCTGAAACACATCGATTTTTACAAAGCTCATCGTTCTGAGAAGCGAGGTGTGCTCTGATTGGCCAGCTATCCAGTGCGTTGTGATTAGCCAAATACCTCAAGCGTGTGACAAATGTTACACCCCTTACCGTGTCCTGGCGCGACTACACAAAAACAATAAAACCCATTACAAACGAGGCATTTGTTGCATCCAGTGGGGACATAATTACTGAATTACATATTTACGGTCTTTTTATGCGTTGCATCGCGCCGTGTAAACATTACCATGTCTGCATTTGTGATCGGAGAAACGAAAAACATCCGGCGCTATACTACACTGCTTAAAACTTGTGTTTGAATAGTAAGTAGCAGAATCTTTAAAGCTGCAGTCCGTTAACTTTTACCTCTTTGTCGCCCTCTATGTTTGACAACCTGGAATTGCAGTTTCTTGCGGAATTATCTTCAGTGCGCGGGGTTGTGATCCGGTGTTCCGGCATGGCTCCAGCGCGGATGAATCTAATGTTTTGAGGTGAATGTGTAGTTGTCAGTCACTGCACCAGTGTGGATATTTACTGCCTATGTCTTGGAATATATGACCCAAATCAGAATTTTCACCGTAATTTGCCATCTTAACAAGTAACAAGTCTGCCACGTTTGTTCTGCCCAACTGAGGAAAAAAGCATTACAATAAATCGCGCTACCAAGAGTGATTAAATCTAAAGATCAGTTAGCTCATATCACATCTAACTGTGCAAAGTATTATTATTATTATTATTATTATACTTTGTTCTCAAATTATTAATGTTAACAACATCAGCATTGCGTGACTATGAGTATAGTATTAGCGTGTAGATTTCAATTTCTGTACAGTCTAATATCTAATTGTCATACCATTCAAATTTCAAATTAAGAAATTCTTTTAATCCAAAAAGCAAATTAATCTTCCTTCTAACTGGTTCTATTTAAAATACAAAAACTTGTGTAATCCCACGTTGGCTATCTGTAATCAGAACCACATTTAAAACTGGAATATAATTTAATTTCATTCACATGTGTTTCATAAACACATAATCCTTTCTGGATTACAATCCGCCATCAAAATGATAAATTTAATTATTCGAGCTGCTGTGAGAAAAGGCTATATGTTTACAGATGTGATGTAATGACGCAGTGCCATGCTCGAATTTCCCGCAGAAACCTACCCATGTCACTCAAATTAGAAAACATTATTATAAGATAACCGTTGTGAATCAGGCTAAAGTAAGGCGATAGTTTTGAACATTGGCTGGTTATGTACTTTCTCAAATATTGATTTCGGATCATTTTTAACCTTTTTATAAAAAAAAAAAAAAAAAAAAAAAAAAAAAAATAAATAAAAGTTACGAACTGCAGCTTTAAATAAGAAAATGTACTTACAGGCTGTGAGTCAGAAGCGCCAGACTGTACTTGCAAAGTTGGAATTGCCTCACTTTATGGAAACAGCCTTTGTGCACAGCCAGCATTGTAGGCTACTTTGGGTTTGAGACTTTAGTCTTTGCAACTTTAGGGATCTTATCTATGCGTGAACAGCTTGTAACACTCCAAAGAGAAATGAAAACTTGAAATCGCATCATATGACCCCTTTAACATTTTTTAAAAGAAAAGTCTATTTCTTTGACAATTACAAGACTGCACTCCAGAACATCCTACTGTATAAAGATTCAAGGATGCTTAGATATGCTATTTCAGCTTCCTGCGGCTATTCAAGAAATCGCTCTTGAATTTGAGGTATTACCATCATGGAATATAGAAACATCATTAGGGAACAATGTCTGCACCATGGGATATGTCTGATCTAGTAAAATGGCTTTTATATTCATGCCATGCAGTTATATGATCGTGCAGCGCAATCTCTGGACCAAATGATGCACGTGACAAGGAAGCACATACCATGACAAATCCATCATCATATTTTACAGCAACAGACAATGTGGGTTTAAGGTATAATTTGGCTTTCCCAAAATGTAAACCCATGCAGGTATAAGAAACAAGTTTAAAGATGACTTCTCTGATCCTAGGAGTTGTTTTTTTTTTCCTCAAGGCTCTGTACACTGGCCATAAATTACTGCAGGAGGGCGCATGATGTACAGTTCTTGAGACTGGGACAGAGGTACTAATTTAATTCTGTGCTACTTCTTGAGGTTGCAGTTTTGGGGAATTTGACAGCTATCTAGTCTGTGTGTCACTGAAGGTGTCAAATTGGAAACGCTGTTGCTAAAGTCTGAAAATTTGGTCATCATTTACTCAATGCCATTTCAAATCTTTTTGAACACAAAAGATATATTTTAAAGAATTTTTAGAACTATCTCTTTAATCTCTGACAAAAGTCAACAGTTCATATAAAAGCTTCAAGCTGTTTTAAAAAACATTAAGAGCCTAACAAAGGGCAACTCTCGGATCTCTTTATAAGTTTTAATTGGCAATCAACTTAATGACGCTACATTATTAATTGTAATTTAGTTACTTCTAAAGTCAAGCATTTTTATCAAAAGGTGTTTATTGTTTTGTGCAACTTTATAAAAACTGTAGCATAAGACAATGTATTTGCATTTTAAACAAATCTATTGCTAGCAAGTCTCTCTTTTCGGGCATCTCACTAGGTCTTTCCCTCTCTTCTCGACCTCAAGGTGAGTTACTCATTCAATTAAATGACAATTATAACATTGTTCAAGTGACCTTAACAGACATCTAAAGAGTTCATTCCCAAGCCTATTGAATGTGGATCAATAGACTCAATTGGTTTTACCCAGAGAGAACAGGAGGGGGAAAAAAAATAATAATAATAAATAAATAATTAATAATAATAATAATAATAATAATAATATCAAAAGACAGGAAATATTTTGTGCATATAAGGGGTATTTTCTTGGCTGTCTGCCTTATCTCAATCCCATATGTGGAATCCATTTCAGTCAGTGGATGCTGCTAAATGGTGTGGCTAATTTATCACAACAAAAACCAGTCTTTAAGTCAGTACACTCATCCATGTAATTAGCTGCTCGGTGGTGTTGAAAAAGTGCTCTCCTACACTACAATTAGCTACATGTGTTGTGTTTTCTTTGCATAGCTGCTGAAATCTGTCCAGTTACCTTGGTCACAGTTGTCACCTTTGAAGCCAGGTTTACATATGCAGGAGCCTGTAACACACAGGCCACGACCCCCACACTGGGCATCCACACACTGACCACTGGGCACGTCGCATTCAATCCCTTTCCATCCGCTGTAGCACTGACAGCGCCCGCTGTTGTACTGGCCATTGCCACTGCACAGCACTGGACACGCCGCTAAAAGAAGGAAAGAAATGAAAGCTAGGAGGATAAAGGTGGACCACAGATGGGAGAATCTCACAAAACATGTTCAGGATGTTATCATTAGATTGTCATGACTGCAATGCCGTACTAAAAGTCATCCTTTTCAAACAGTTATTTCTAGTTTTCCAGACACAGGCCCACAAATTAAATCCATTATATATATATATATATATATATATATATATATATATATATATATAGTGTGTGGACAGGTTCTTCACAGGTTTTTGTGAGATTCATCCTGACAGCGAAAACGATATCATTAGAACACCACACAAACCTCTCGAGCAATATGGCCCAAGGAATCCTGGGAAGCAATTACATGTGCCTGAGACACATTCTCCATTGCCATAGCAATTGTGTGGGCATTCCATCACCGACTCTGCACAAAGAAGGTCAGATAATAAAATTACATTTTTTGGCATATTAACTGCATTTTTACACTGCTTCATATTTGTGGTCTAACAAGCCATAGTACAAAGTAAGCGGGTTAAATACACTACAAGAGTGTGTTTACATTAAAAATTATAAGGAGTCTCTATGAAAACTATGCCAAATACTGTCACGATCGCTGGAGCCAGGAACGAGAAACAGAGAATTCACGAACTGAGAGTCTTTAATAATCCAAATAGGGAACATTGAGCACATGAAGACATTCAAAGACCGACAAACATGAACTGAAAAGACTGGGGCTTTTAAACACAGGATAACGAGGGACTAAATGAGACACACCTGAATCAAATAAACAATCAATGGGAGACAGAAACTGGGTCACAGGGAGCAAAACACACACTGACAGGTCTATAATCCTGACATATTGCCCCCTCCTGGAAGGTGCGTCCTTGCACCATAGATACAACAGAGGGAGGGGTGGGTGGGAACTTGGGAGGAGGCTCAGGAGGAGGATGGACACCCGGGAGGGAGCCGACAGACACAGTCCAAGGGGGAGACGAAGGAGGGAGGAGCCAGGGAGGAGACAGGAGAGACCCGGAGCAGGAGGAATCCTGCTGGACCCAGGCCACAGCCATGATGTCAACCCACGGTGGAGCCGATGTAGGGAGGAGCCATGGAGGAGGAATGGCCGCCGACTCCAGGGGGCCGACCAACGGTGGCGGAGCAGGTGGTGGAGGAGCCTGAGGTGGAGACGGAGAGCCAACGAGCCAGGGGGATGCCGTGGATCCGGGGGGCCAGGGTGGAGCCGAGGACTCTGGCGACTGAGGCGGAGATCCGGAGATCCGTGGCGGAGCTGGAGCGACTGAGGACCAAGATGGAACTGGCGGGAGGAAGGAACCCAACGAAGCCGGTGGGATGGAGCGACGAGGCGCAGCCAGAGGAGAGGAGTCCCGAGGCGATGGCGGGTCGACGCTTGACCAAGGCGGAGCCAGAGGGACGAGGGAGCCTGGTGAAGCTGATGGATAGCTGGGTGACGGTGGAGGCGAGGGAGCTAGGAGCCAAGGTGGAGCCGCTGGGTCTACGTGCCGAGCCGGAGTCCGGGCCTCGGAGGCTGGAGACGGAGGTGAGGGGTTCTCCAGCCACAGCGACGATGGAGGATGGCAGACCCGCGGAGCTCGCACCGCATTGATGGTGGGCTGAGTGCGAGCAGAGGGGCTGCCAGATGACAGCGGTGGAGGAGGCAGGAGCGGGTGGGAGCGTGGGCATTTGTCAGCCTCCGGGCTTTCAGGGTGAGACTCTGAAGGACGCTTTCGAGGAGCGGGAACAGGGAAGGTGCTCTGGAGGAGCGGAGCTGGCTGGGACCAGCGGAGACGAAGGAGATCCAGGAGACAAAGGAGAGAGGAGAGGGGGAAAGTCGACCTCCAGGTCAGTTACCCAGTCCATCAGATCCCCTTCTAAGTCCAGCAGCCCCAGATGCCGCGGTGCAGGGGGCAGAGCTCCACTACGCGCTCACACCGTCTACGGCTGGCTCCCTCGTGGTGGGCACTGTCACCGGCTCTCGCACCTGATCTGACGTGTTGGGCTCAACTTTCGGGACGAGTTGGTGGGCTGGGCTCTGGGTCAGGAGTGGCACTGGCGAGATCCCCCTCGGCACAGACGGTGAACAGGGATCCGTGCCACTCCACGAAGGTGGCAAATTCCTCTCGAGGACCATCCTCGGACGATAGTGCTCTGCTCACGGTGTTCAAGCTTGCGTCATAGAATGAACAGAGCGCGTCGTCCGGGTAGCTGGTGGCATTAGCTACACACAGGAACAGTCTTGTATGGTCCTCGAGAGATCTGTCCCCCTACTCCAGCAGAAGGAAGAGGAATTCGGGCCGGACGAGAGGATCCATGGGGCACAACGGAAAGAAAAAATGGAGGTACAAAAACGGAATTACAAAAACAGAAACAAAAACGGAGGGTACACACACGGAGGTTACTGTCTTGGTCGGTCCTTCTGTCACGATACATGGAAACACGGGAGCCAGGAACGAGGAGAAACAGAGAATTCACAAACTGAGTCTTTAATAATCCAAATAGGGAACATTGAGCACATGAAGACATTCAAGGACCGACAAACATGAACTGAAAAGACTGGGGCTTTTAAACATAGGATAATGAGGGACTAAATGAGACACACCTGAATCAAATAAACACAATCAATGGGAGACAAAAACTGGGTTACAGGGAGCAAAACACACACTGACAGGTCCATAATCCTGACAAATACTGAATTTCCACTTAATAAATAAATGCATAAATAATTGAAAAAGCAAGTAGTTTCCTTTCCTTTTTGCTGTAAATAAAAGCAGATCCTCCTCATGGCCGCATAAAAATCATATTTGAAGATAAAAACAAACAGCTCACCAGCTCAAGGCTTAGAGATTTAGTCTTTTGGCCTCCATATTCCCTGGCCTCACAGAAGGAGATAGCGGCAGAATCAAACTTATTGATTAGCCAACAACTCAGGGCATGCTTCTGCACGCCTCATTATCACTGCTGCACTCAGGCACTTGGGTGCAAGACAGAAATATAAAAAGGCCATTTGAAGGCACCTATAAAAGCTTGTTACAACAGCCTAGTTGCCCTGTCAAGCGTCACATTACATAATGTTGGGTATGAAATTACATTTTCAGCTTTGATGCATAAATAAGCAGGAAACACAAAATAACCAGCCACTCTCTGTGGTGCATAAACAAAGAAAAACGCGTATGCACTCAATCACATGAAGTTACATGGTTGTATTACATGTGCTAACTCACCTAGTACTATGGTGCTGTATGAGACAGGTTCTACGGTGCGGCCATCATTGTAAAAGGCCAGGTGCCACACACCGGTGTGCAGGTACTGGATGAAGCCTGCCTGCTGAACACTGACCGGATTCTCCGGTCGGTCCCTGAGCTCCGGATCCAACTGAACACGCTCTCGTGAGATGAGCCTACTGCCATCTAGAAGCTCCACAAAGTCATACTGAAACACACACAATTACATTGACCGCTATTACTCAGCTGTTGTCAAATGTGTTACAACAAAATAAAAGGCAGATTTAATATCCAGACACCATGACATTTAGGCTGCCATTACCCTGTCTGGTCCCAAAAAATCATCCCAAGAAATCTTTTACAACACAAAGGAAAACAGATGTCTATTTTTCATTCATTTGGCATCACAGAGTGTTATTCACTAGAACGTCCTCTACTTCAAGCAGAACATTAAAATAAATAGATAGACCCACTAACTGAAGACTCTAAATTAAAGTTTCTCCAATTGATTTCCTACTGGTCAGCTACAAAAAGCAATAAGAAAACACATGGCAAATTGGAAGCAGCATTCAATAAGCTTGCTTTAGTTTATTGTGATGGCTTTGGGGACACATTGATTGAACATCTACAATAAGTTGGACAGTTTTCCTCAGCACTTACGAAAGATGCTGCTTTTATTGACAGCTGTGAGTGTTAAACACCCAGCCAATCACTGAGACAGAGAGAAGATGTCTTTCTGTTGGAGCAGTTTGTTTTGTTTTGTTATGATTAAAGAAGGATTTGTTCTTTCTGGCGAATAACCTTGGACGTCTGATTCTTTCAACTCCTTGTTTTTTATACTGAATAGCTTCTGTCAATAGGAGTATTGGATACTTGACAGACAACAGTTTTATCTGTGGTTTAATAAATGCAAAACAATGACGCGAATTCATTCATATTGGAAGGTTAAAAAAGATAGACCTTTTTAAATAACTTAATGATTAACTAATTAGCCACTTATGACTTATTTGAGACAATTAAATTAGAAGAATTTGATATTGTATTACCTGGGTGTGTGAGGGTGGAAGTCCTCTCCTTCCATAGACTCCAATCAGGGCGTTTTTCTGAATGGAAATATTAAACTTGAGAAAGTGGGGCTGTTCAATGAGAAGTCTGGACCTCCAGAAAACTCCTGGTGGAATGGCATGTGCTACCTGCTGACCCAACTCCACCTGCCCTGTGTCCAGCGTGGAGTTATACTGCAGCATCACTCCTACCCTTCCTGTGAGCAGACACATATTAAAACAACATTATTCCATAACTGAATCCATAAGCCCAGAAAACTGTCACAGTTGTATTGTTATAATATTTGAAGTTTACTCACAATTCACATATAAGACTTAAATGTACAGTTTGATATTAAATAAGGGTCTTTATTGTTGGGCACTCATGCTTACTTCATGTTCTTTTTATTATTTGTTTGCCCAAAGTTTATTCACTGTAGCAAACCCAGTTAAATACTAATTCCTATCAATTCAGTCAAGACAGCTTAATTTTTCGATAAAACTAAGGGTTTGGTCTTATTTCAAGCCTAAAATTTCAAAAGAATTTTTGATATATTTCTCTACAGTATGCTCAGAGATAAATGGTCTCTTCAATGATTTTCCTGATGAGGGCCTCTAAATGCCAAACATTACCCTAAAACTTGCAGTAGGCGTTTGCCATGCTCTTTCATTACTTTCATGCCATTACTCTCCAAAGGCTATCATTCAGATGACAGTTGACAGAGTTTATACAACACAGGCAAACATCTTTATATCTCTCTTCAGAAAGAGTCAGTAAGTCAATTAAAAGAACACAATATAGCATGGCAGGTTCGCACTCAGAATGAGGAAATCGTCTTTTATTTACTTGCTTCCAACTGATGCTTTCTTAACATGGTAATTAGGGCAAACCTAGCACAGTGGGTGCTATTCTTTGGAGACTGTCACTCTGTAGTGAAAGATACTATCACTATTGTTTCTCTGTAGTGCTTTAGCAGTCTTTAAAGTCAACAAGAAATGACATTCAGGACCCTTTTCACTTATTTTATCCATTGGGAATTGACTGGATTGGGAAAAACGACTGTTGCATACCAGAATAGACCAATGTGGTTAGCTGTCCTTTATATCTCACAATACAACTTTCTATCTCTCAATTGCAGCATTGTTTCTTTGTTCCTAGTGACTTTTTATGTTACAAGGTGACTATGTCTCTAAATTACAACGTTTCTTATAATCTTTTTGCAGTTGGGTACTATACTCCACTAAGAACAAGAAAGAAACTGAAAAGGAAACACTGCCCTACAAATGAATATGCAGCTTGAAAGAAATAACTGCAATCTATATAAAATAATGTATCTCATAGAGATATGAAAATGCAGTCCTCTGTGACTAAAAGGTCATTGATTTCAGCCTTGAAATGTTACCATCTGCAGAAATTGCAGTCACAGTGTTGGTCGGGAATGTCACTGGTTTGGCTCGTCCATTCTCAAAGGCGTGATTATCCACATCCTTCAGTTTCCAGTTCAGGCCAAGTACATGCATGGCTGCGAGAGAAGGCAATTAAGATCATGAAACGGAACAGCAAGCACATATCATGTCATGAGACATTCTCATTTGCAAAAGGATATAGTTTAAAAGTTGTTGAAAGCCACTCTGGAAGGTGATTTGCAGTCTCCTTTACGCATGTGTTGGACACAAGCGCAGTGCATATAAAAAGAAAACCTCTCCCTCATTAGACTCTCTAAATAGTGCACCAATGTCTTTTTTTACTATTTAAAAACATGTTCTTTGAATTATCGCTGCATGGGGCCTTGACACAAACTGTTTTGAATATACTCCAGATTAGTCTTTAGCTTGTCACTGAAAACATTTATTGCAGAGAAAAAGGAATTAGATTCCAGTGATTAAAAAGAAAAACGAGGGAAAATGCGAAAATCAAAAGCCTGAAGATCAAAACATGTCTGCATTATATAATACAGGAGTTTCTCCCATTCTCTCTTCCCCCTTGCTGTCTCTTCTCTTTCCCCCATTCTCTCTTCAAAACATTCTCTTCTTCATGCACTGCCGTTAAATCTTAGGCAAACACTTTCTAGTTGTTTTTTTTAACCGTTCGATCTGTGTGAAAACAGCTTGGGAAAAGTCTCCTTCAAAGTTCACAGCGAGGGAGCTTGCTGAGGAGGCTGCGCTTCACACACCTCTCTTCCTCTTGGTTTGATCTTTGGAGGGATGAATGTTTCTAACAGGCCTTCAGCAGGGGAGGAGGAGTCTCCAACTGCGGCAAATAACTCACAGTGGGGAAACCATGTTAAAAAATCAGAGAGAATAAAAAAATGGAGGTTATAATGTTTTTGTGGGCTAACGGAGTGAATAGAGATTGCTGCGGACAATAAGATCATGCAGCTTTTGCTTCGCTCCAGATATTAATCACTAAACTGATGTCTTTTTTTCCAGTATATCTGTGTGTATGTGACTTCCTAGAGATAGGGCGACTATTTAGAGCAGAGCACCAGGTGTTTTGGCCACAGATGAAGGCAGAGGAAGGAAAAACTCCACCTGATGAGCTATTTCGCTATCTCTTATGGGGGCAGGCTGGATAAAACAGCTCGCACCTGAGTACCTCATGGTCACTTAAGGGCACGCAAACACACAAACACAGACACACACACACACACACACACACACACACAAAAGAGTTACCTATACAGTAGCAGAGCAGAACTGATAGCAGGGTGGCCACGCCTACAGCACTGAGTGCGGTGCATTTCCATGAACACCGTTTAGATGACTTGTTGAATTTGAATGCACCTCTTGATAGCGTGTTGCGGGTTAAGGGACGAGCTGGTGGAGAGTAGACAGCTCCAGTCGCCATAGTATAACCGGGATTGGGAGTTGTGAAGAGAGATGTGGTGCCGGTTCCAGTCTTAAGCAGGAAGTGCCTAGGGAAAGGTAGATAAGATATGAGATGATGAAATATAAAACAATAACCTTGCTGAAAACTTTCAGAGCGAGCTGTGAACAAAACCTCAGGTAAAAAAATAAATAAATAAATAAAAAATGTAGCAATGTCTTTGTTAAAAGTTATTAAAATTTCTGACCTATTGAGAATTTTAAAGCTACACCTTTTTCATTGATGTATCACTATTTTAATCACCATGGAAACTGCAGTTATAGCTTTGCTATTTCTTTGTTGTAGATACAAGGTTTTGTATGTAATAAAAGCTGTAATTTAAAAAGCTGCCATTAAAATTCTGATAGCTTCATTGGTTTAGAGGGCTGTCATTGGATCAGTGCCTGTACTTACAGGTGCATCTCAATAAATTAGAATGTCGTGGAAAAGTTCATTTATTTCAGTAATTCAACTCAAATTGTGAAACTCGTTTATTAAATAAATTCAATGCACACAGACTGAAGTAGTTTAAGTCTTTGGTTCTTTTAATTACGATGATTTTGGCTCACATTTAACAAAAACCCACCAATTCACTATCTCAACAAATTAGTATACTTCATAAGACCAATAAAAAAAACATTTTTAGTGAATTGTTGGCCTTCTGGAAAGTATGTTCATTTACTGTATATGTACTCAATACTTGGTAGGGGCTCCTTTTGCTTTAATTACTGCCTCAATTCGGCGTGGCATGGAGGTGATCAGTTTGTGGCACTGCTGAGGTGGTATGGAAGCCCAGGTTTCTTTGACAGTGGCCTTCAGCTCATCTGCATTTTTTGGTCTCTTGTTTCTCGTTTTCCTCTGACAATACCCCATAGATTCTCTATGGGGTTCAGGTCTGGTGAGTTTGCTGGCCAGTCAAGCACACCAACACCATGGTCATTTAACCAACTTTTGGTGCTTTTGGCAGTGTGGGCAGGTGCCAAATCCTGCTGGAAAATGAAATCAGCATCTTTAAAAAGCTGGTCAGCAGAAGGAAGCATGAAGTGCTCCAAAATTTCTTGGTAAACGGGTGCAGTGATTTTGGTTTTCAAAAAACACAATGGACCAACACCAGCAGATGACATTGCACCCCAAATCATCACAGACTGTGGAAACTTAACACTGGACTTCAAGCAACTTGGGCTATGAGCTTCTCCACCCTTCCTCCAGACTCTAGGACCTTGGTTTCCAAATGAAATACTAAACTTGCTCTCATCTGAAAAGAGGACTTTGGACCACTGGGCAACAGTCCAGTTCTTCTTCTCCTTAGCCCAGGTAAGACGCCTCTGACGTTGTCTGTGGTTCAGGAGTGGCTTAACAAATTCCTTGACATGTCTGTGTGTGGTGGCTCTTGATGCCTTGACCCCAGCCTCAGTCTATTCCTTATGAAGTTCACCCAAATTCTTGAATCGATTTTGCTTGACAATCCTCATAAGGCTGCGGTTCTCTCGGTTGGTTCTTTTTCTTCCACACTTTTCCCTTCCACTCAACTTTCTGTTAACATGCTTGGATACAGCACTCTGTGAACAGCCAGCTTCTTTGGCAATGAATGTTTGTGGTTTACCCTCCTTGTGAAGGGTGTCAATGATTGTCTTCTGGATAACTGTCAGATCAGCAGTCTTCCCCATGATTGTGTAGCCTAGTGAACCAAACTGAGAGACCATTTTGAAGGCTCAGGAAACCTTTGCAGATGTTTTGAGTTGATTAGCTGATTGGCATGTCACCATATTCTAATTTGTTGAGATAGTGAATTGGTGGGTTTTTGTTAAATGTGAGCCAAAATCATCACAATTAAAAGAACCAAAGACTTAAACTACTTCAGTCTGTGTGCATTGAATTTATTTAATACGAGTTTCACAATTTGAGTTGAATTACTGAAATAAATGAACTTTTCCATGACATTCTAATTTATTGAGATGCACCTGTATATGAACTGAATGTCTCTAACGATGGGCTATGATGGAAAGAACCACACAAAGTCAAGTCAAAGTGAACTGTGGTTAACTGAACTCTAGATTTTATGATGAGAAACATAACCCATAATGATGTGTATGCATCAGCATCTGATGGCAGTGTTTTCTGTTCTGCTTTTCATCAGTGGCGCTCCACCGCTGCCGAATCTTCAACGCCACAGCAAAATAAATCATTTTTTACCTGAGTTGTTAATTTTAAGTTTGCTGTCTGATTTAAATGTGATGAGAAAAACACAAACCACAAAATAATAACAAGAAAAGTTTTGAGCTCATAAAAACTTACAAACCTTACAGTTTGAATCAGTTTGATGAATCTCTCACTAAATGAACACTGAATGACTTTTGCTGACATCCTTCCTACAATAGTCACATTTTGTGAAATGGCAAGTTAAAAAGTGGGAAAGGTAATGGCTGCTGAAAATTCAAGATTTGCCGTAACAGGAATAGATTACAATTTAAAATATAATAAGATAGAAAGCTGTTGCAAACTTTTACGTGTTTTCAGTGAATTTTTGATCATATAAACACATCCTTGGTGAGCCTTCTTTCAAAAACATTTAAAAAAAATTTTTACTGCCCCCAAATGTTGAATGTAGTGCGTATATAAAAAATAAACATTTTATTAAAATATCACTTTATTTTTTTGCCAAATTCTTTAAACTGGACAATTTAATCATATGTGCCTATTAATAGTGTGTCTATTAATGTAAAATAAACACACCACAAACGTGCATATATGTATATAAAACACATGATATAAAATTAGGCAGAGAATTGTTGGCTTGGAATACAGTATACAGACGATGATGAACTTCTAAAAACATTTTAAAATTGAATTTAGGGTATTTTGTTTGTTTTGCTGCCTATGATTCTGCTTCAAAACAGGACTGTTTGCTGATATTTTGATTTGTTCCCTTTTGTTGTTTATCTGATTCATTCATACTACACACATCAATAAAACAGACATTCTCAGATTCATTTCCAGCAAATTTCCATGTGTTGTTGGTGGTTCTTGTTCACTCTGGCTGGCTGTTACATTGCTGTTCTGCTGCAAGCTCCCTCCCTGCCTGCCTCACACTGGCTGCTGCGTACAGTCTTGCGTCCTGGAGGCAATTTACAGTTGGTGTGCCGTCGGTCCTCCTCATGGCTCTGAATGTAGGGCCTGTTTATTTGGCCATTTTATTTTTCATTTAAGTTTACCGTCTGATTTAAATGTGATTAGGAAAAGAAAAATGAAATGAAAAAAAAAATATAATAATGACAAGAAAATGTTTTGAGCTCATAAAAACGCACAAATTATAATCAATTATTTGCTCCTTGGCAGATCAATTTGGCTGAGAGTTCAAATTAAGTTTCATTATTTATTTACTTATTTATGTTTAACTGGACTAGAGCGCTGCCTTTATACTTTTGACCAAATTGCTTGCTTGTCTTTTTTCCAGTTGTACAAAAGTATATACAGTATTACAGTGCCTCCCACACATAGACTTTACCTGGGCGGGGCGCCCAGGAATATTAACGTCCACCCATGTATATTTCGTGACAAATTTTTGATTTTATTACTAATATTATCCTCTTACACTTTTTTTATCTGCCTGAGACAATGAAACCATCCGCGATTGATTAACTAGTGGAAAATCTTTCCTCGCTCTACGCATTTCGTACTGCTCGTTCTGTGTGCTCAAGAACTGTTGACACTTCCACAGACAATCTCCAGTGTTTCCCATATTTTGATTTATTTGTGGCGGGCCGCCACAATATCCACCTCCCGCTGCCATCACCTCTCGCGTCTCACACACACGAGCGCGACTTTAGCACAATATTTAGCAACTTTCAGATCCTTTTGGCGTCTTTTCTTTTTCCATAACAGGTACATACCGACAAACCTAGTGACTTTTTTGAAAAAAAAACTTAGCTATTGTTCAGTTGGAAGATGTCGCCAGTACTGCCCCACGAGCGCGAGGTCTGACTCTCCCGGCGCAGTGTCGCCTCTCTCTGCATCTATTCTGTGCAGTGAGCGGCAGAGAAACTGCGCTTTCAGTTGGCCGTACCCCCAACCGACTCGTCAATAAATCATTTACAAAACAGCGTTTCCAACCACCTGTCACTTACTGACTGTTTGGACTTTTAAATATGAACATAATTGGTCTGTTAATGTGCTTATAGTTTGTTACTCAGACGCAGGCAGTGCGCTGAATGAGTCAATACAGTAATATAGCCAAAACCACCGCATATAGTCGCTTTTTAGTGTAAGTTATATGTATATTGATTTTATCAGACGATGTCGCAATTATAAATCAGGATTTAAGTAGTATACTGAGAGTGATTCCTGGTTAACGTAGTATTAATGGATCGTGTTTACTATTTATACTTGTTTTTATATATAACAGAAAATATAATGTGAACAGCTTTATTGGGCATTCAGTTGTATTACATTGTTTGACAGTTCATAGAGTATAAGAGATCTGAAGTGCCAAAACTCATCTGAATGCAAACTTGACGCAATGACGCAAAATCCTGTGGGAAACACTATATTATATAAGTTTTGAGCTCATAAAAACTTACAAACCTTAAAGTTTGAATCAGTTTGATGAATCTCTCACTAAATGAACACTGAATGACTTTTGCTGACATCCTTCCTACAATAGTCACATTTTGTGAAATGGCAAGTTAAAAAGTCTGAAGTCAGGAACTTTTTTTTCTTTTAATACTTTTAAAACAAAAAGCAAAAAGTGTTTTTAACACTGATAATAATAATAATAATAAAAAAGTTTCTTGAGCACATGATTATTAGAATGATTTTTTAAGAATCATGTGACAGTGAAGACTGGAGTAATGGCTGCTGAAAATTCAAGTTCCTCTTCAGGAACTCGAGCTGCGTCGAAACGCTCTGGGGAACGCCTTCAGCGTGATCGCGCTCTGAACACGTGTGAAATCTGTCCAAAGGATGGGCGAGACGTCACGGGCGGGTGACGTCAGAGACCAGGAAGCTATAAAAGCACGTGCGGTGGAACCGGCGTCAGCTTTTGTCATTCAGCAATCGCTACTCTGTGTGTGTCTGTCGATCTCTGTTGTGAGTCTTATTTACTGTTGTTTGTCCTGAGTCAATAAGCTCCATAAAGAAAAATGAAAAGTGCTGGCAAGTCAAAGCACTTGGGCGAGAGCAGATCACATTACAGGCGGTGTGTTCCTCCCTGCAATCGTTATATCACTGCTGGGGACACACACAGCCTGTGTGTGGTCTGCTTGGGAGCGGGTCACGCAGAGTCGGCTCTCGAGGGAGCCGACTGCTCACACTGCGAGCGTCTCTCACTGCGTGTACTTCGCTCCCGGAAGGCTCTCTTTTGCGAGGGAGCCTTCGCCAGCGTTCCCCGCGGTGCCGGTCCCGCGTCCGCCGAGGCGGAGCGGGGGCTGCACTCGTGGGGTTCGCAGATGGATCTGGTGGAGGGAATGGAGACGGGCGAGTCCCTATCTTCTTCCTCACCCGCCAGATCCAGCGGCCGCTCGCTGGGATCGGAAGCCCGCTCTGCGGTCTCTTCCCCCCGGCGGTGCGGCTCGACGCTTCACCTATCTTCCTCCGAGGAGGTGGATGTGGTGAGCGTCGATGAGGTTTCGCACCCTCAATCGCCCCAATATGAGGAGCTAGTGGAGGTGGTCACTCGTGCTGTGGCCAAGTTGAATATCGATTGGCCCGCCGAGAAAAAGGCTGAACCGCAGAGAAGCAAATTAGATGAACGCTTCCTGCGAACTAAGCCGCAACCTCCACGTCGGAGCCTACCGTTCTTCCCCGATCTCCACACCGAGGTGTCGAGATCATGGGCTAGACCTTTTTCTTCCCGCCTCTTCATCCCCTCCTCTTCTTACTACGGTAATGTGGGGGGATTGAATGAGCGCGGGTATAGAGCGATGCCCCGGGTGGAACAGACGCTGGCGAGCTATTTGTCCCCCGGCGCGGCATCGTCTCTAAAGGCTCCGACCTTGCCCTCCAAGCCGTTGCATACAACATCAGCGCTGGTGGGCAAGGGGTACGCGGCTGCAGGTCAGGCTGGTGCGTGTCTGCACACCATGGCGGTGTTACAGGCGTACCAAGCCGACCTGCTAAAAGAGCTGGATGAGGGAGAGGAGCTCAGATCTTATGACATCACTGAGCTCCGTAGAACCGCTGATTTGTCTCTCCGCGCTACCAAAGAGACCGCCCGTGCCATCGGCAGGTCTATGGCAGCGCTGGTGGCGGCGGAGAGACATCTCTGGTTGACCCTATCTGACATGAAAGAGGAAGATAGGGTCTTCCTCATGGATGCCCCGCTTGCGCCTTCTGGCCTGTTTGGCGACGCCGTCAATTCCGTCGTTGACAGGTACCAGGAGGCCCGTAAACAAGCGGCGGCATTCCAGCGGTTCCTCCCTCGCCGATCTCTAGCTCAGGGGGCTGCTGGGCGGGAGCAGCCCTCGCCGCATACCAGCTCCTCATATAGAGAGGCTCAAAGAGAGAGCGTTGCCACTCGCGCTCCCCCGCGTCGGGACCGAGGTGGCAAACGCTCGGGGTCGGGGGCTTCTAAGGCTAAGCCGGATCTGCGGACCGTTCTTCAGTCTAAGAGGCCCTCGACCAAGAAGCCCTGACGGGCGTGGCCCAGGGCTTATGAGGGTAGGCCCCTCTGGGGAAGAGCGGGCTACACCGCATTACACGGTGTCCGTCTCTCCTCAGTGCCCTCAGGAGATCAGTCTGCTAACCCTGCCAGAGTTCCAAGGCGCAGCGGTCTCCGGCGAGCGCTTCTCTCAGTTTTTCCGCCCGGAGACGTAGCGGAGCTGAGAAGCTCGCCACCCCTTCGGGGGTCTCTAGAGCAGTTGGTTCGGTCGTCCCCTGCCGGTCCTCCGCTTCAGGGCACCGAGCTAGCAGCTCTGAGTACACCAGAGGCCAGTCTCGAGAGACTGGTTCCCTTAGTAGACTATTTTGCAGCGTGGAAACTACTGCCGAATGTGTCTCAGTGGGTCCTGCACACTGTAGAGAGAGGTTACAGAATCCAGTTCGGTTCTCCTCCGCCTCGATTCAACGGGGTGAATCCCACTCTGGTGGGTCCCGAGCAGGCTCTGGTAATGGAACAAGAAGTAGACACTCTCTTGAGGAAGGAGGCCATCGAGGTGGTCCCTCCTCACGAACGAGAGTCCGGGTTCTACAGCCGGTACTTTGTAGTTCCAAAGAAGGATGGAGGGTTGCGTCCCATTTTAGATCTGCGTCTTTTGAACCGCTCAGTCATGCGACTGAAGTTCAAGATGCTCACACTCAGACAGGTCGTGTCTCAGATCAGGTCCGAGGACTGGTTTGTCACGATCGATCTAAAGGACGCATACTCCCATGTCTCCATCCTTCCCTCTCACAGGAAGTTTCTGAGGTTTGCTTTCAGGGGCAAAGCATACCAATACCGGGTTCTTCCTTTCGGCCTTGCACTCTCACCCCGCACTTTTACGAAGTGTGTGGATGCTGCTCTGGCTCCTCTGCGACTCCAGGGCATCCGCATACTGAACTATATCGACGATTGGTTGATTCTGGCTCAATCGGAGCTGGTGGCGATCCGACATCGAGATGTCGTTCTCGCCCACATGAAAGAGCTGGGGTTAAGACTAAACGCCAAGAAGAGTGTGCTTTCTCCATTACAGAGAACCACTTATCTGGGCGTGGTGTGGGATTCGACCACGATGCAGGCACGTATGTCTCCTGCTCGGATCGAGTCGATCCTCACGTCGGTCAAGAGAGTGAGACAAGGCCGGTCACTCACTGTCAAGCAGTTTCAGAAACTGCTAGGTCTGATGGCAGCTGCGTCCAACGTGATACCTTTTGGCCTGCTGTACATGAGACCCCTACAGTGGTGGCTCAAGACCAAGGGGTTCTCCCCGAGGGGAAACCCGCTTCGCATGATCAAGGTCACGCGGCGATGCCTATGTGCCTTAGACATGTGGAGACAACCTTGGTTCTTGTCTCAGGGCCCGGTGTTGGGAGCTCCTTGTCGCCGCATGACGCTAGCGACGGACGCATCCCTCACCGGTTGGGGAGCGGTCATGGATGGCCACCCTGCCCGCGGTCTGTGGAGCGGCCGCCATCTCACGTGGCACATCAACTGCCTGGAGATGCTGGCCGTGTTTCGAGAGCTGAAACACTTTCTCCCAGACCTGAGAGACTGTCATGTGTTGGTGCGCACCGACAACACAGCGATGGTCTCTTACATCAACCACCAGGGAGGTCTGCGTTCGCGCCCCTTGTACAAGCTGGCGCACCAGATCCTTGTGTGGTCCCAGGACAGACTCCTCTCACTGAGAGCCGTCTACGTGTCTGGGTATCTCAATGTCGGAGCAGACGTCCTGTCGAGACAGGGGCTGAGGCCCGGGGAATGGATGCTTCACCCCTTGGTAGTGAAGCAGATCTGGAGAGTGTTTGGCCAGGCTCAGGTGGACCTCTTTGCGACTCAGGAGACATCGCAATGTCCCCTCTGGTTCTCTCTGACTCACCCAGCTCCACTGGGGCTGGATGCCATGGCACAGGCTTGGCCGAGGCTTCGCCTGTACGCCTTTCCCCCGATCGCTCTGCTCCCGGGAGTTCTGGCGAGAGTGCGCCGGGATGGGGTCAGTCTACTTCTGGTAGCACCATTCTGGCCGGGCCGAGTATGGTTCTCGGACCTGATTTCTCTCCTCGACGGCTCTCCATGGGAGATTCCCGTCAGGAGGGATCTCCTCTCACAGGCAGGGGGCTATCGTCCACCCTTGCCCGGAGCTGTGGAAGCTGTGGGTGTGGCCGTTGAGGGGGCACAACTCATAGCTTCCGGTCTCTCAACTGAGGTTGTTGAGACCATACTCCAATTCAGAGCTCCCTCTACGAGGAAACTGTACGCCCTGAAGTGGAAGCTTTTCACTTCATGGTGCGGAGACCTCCGGCTCGACCCAGTTTACTGCCCGATTGGTACAGTGCTGGAGTTCCTGCAGGCCCGTTTCTCCGCAGGGTTGACCCACTCCACCTTGAAGGTCTACGTGGCGGCTTTGTCGGCCTACCACGCCCCTCTCGGCGGCCAGCCAGTGGGCAGACACCCCCTAGTTACACGTTTCCTCCGCGGTGCGCTGAGGCTTTTGTCCTCCTCCCTTCAGGGAGCCCGACCAGCAGAAGCTTTAAACACATATGTCCACAGAACTGCCCTGTGGAGAAGGGCGGACCAGCTGCTGGTATGCTATGGTCCCCCCAAGAGGGGTCTGTCGGCTTCTAAGCAGACCCTCAGTCGGTGGATCGTGGATGCCATTTGCCTTGCCTACGAGTCCTCTGATCTCCCCTCACCTCTGGGGGTCAAGGCTCACTCGACCCGGAGTGTGGCGGCCTCCAAGGCCTTCTTTGCAGGTGTTCCGATGCAGGACATCTGCAACGCTGCGGGATGGTCCACGCCCCTGACTTTTGTCAGGTTCTATGGCCTCGATATGCGGGCCACTCCAGGCGCTTCCGTTCTCTCGCCCTCGTTGTGCTCCTAGGGATACACACAGGGCAGGGACTTGGAAGTCTGGCGGCATGGGCACCTCGTTCCCCAGAGCTTTTCGACGCAGCTCGAGTTCCTGAAGAGGAACGCCTCTAGGTTACGTATGTAACCCTAGTTCCTCGAGGGAACGAGACGCTGCGTCTCGAAGCCATACTTCCGGCATCCCTGCGAGCGTTTGCTTCATTCCTGGAAGCTGACGCCGGTTCCACCGCACGTGCTTTTATAGCTTCCTGGTCTCTGACGTCACCCGCCCGTGACGTCTCGCCCATCCTTTGGACAGATTTCACACGTGTTCAGAGCGCGATCACGCTGAAGGCGTTCCCCAGAGCGTTTCGACGCAGCGTCTCGTTCCCTCGAGGAACTAGGGTTACATACGTAACCTAGAGGCGATTTGCCGTAACAGGAATAGATTACAATTTTAAAATATAATAAGATAGAAAGCTGTTGCAAACGTTTACGTGTTTTCAGTGAATTTTTGATCATATAAACGCATCCTTGGTGAGCCTTCTTTCAAAAACATTTAAAAAAAAATTTACTGCCCCCAAATGTTGAATGTAGTGCGTATATAAAAAATAAACATTTTATTAAAATATCACTTTATTTTTTTGCCAAATTCTTTAAACTGGACAATTTAATCATATGTGCCTATTAATAGTGTGTCTATTAATGTAAAATAAACACACCACAAACGTGCATATATGTATATAAAACACATGATATAAAATTAGGCAGAGAATTGTTGGCTTGGAATACAGTATACAGACGATGATGAACTTCTAAAAACATTTTAAAATTGAATTTAGGGTATTTTGTTTGTTTTGCTGCCTATGATTCTGCTTCAAAACAGGACTGTTTGCTGATATTTTGATTTGTTCCCTTTTGTTGTTTATCTGATTCATTCATACTACACACATCAATAAAACAGACATTCTCAGATTCATTTCCAGCAAATTTCCATGTGTTGTTGGTGGTTCTTGTTCATTCTGGCTGGCTGTTACATTGCTGTTCTGCTGCAAGCTCCCTCCCTGCCTGCCTCACACTGGCTGCTGCGTACAGTCTTGTGTCCTGGAGGCATTTTACAGTTGGTGTGCCGTCAGTCCTCCTCATGGCTCTGAATGTAGGGCCTGTTTGTTTGGCCATTTTATTGTTTATTTGGCCATTTTATTTTTCATTTAAGTTTGCCGTCTGATTTAAATGTGATTAGGAAAAGAAAAATGAAATGAAAAAAAATATATAATAATGACAAGAAAATGTTTTGAGCTCATAAAAATGCACAAATTATAATCAATTATTTGCTCCTTGGCAGATCAATTTGGCTGAGGGTTCAAATTAAGTTTCATTATTTATTTACTTATTTATGTTTTACTGGACTAGAGCGCTGCCTTTATACTTTTGACCAAATTGCTTGCTTGTCTTTTTTCCAGTTGTACAAAAGTATATACAGTATTACAGTGCCTCCCACACATAGACTTTACCTGGGCGGGGCGCCCAGGAATATTAACGGCCGCCCAAGTATATTTCGTGACAAATTTTTGATTTTATTACTAATATTATCCTCTTACACTTTTTTTATCTGCCTGAGATAATGAAACCATCCGCGATTGATTAACTAGTGGAAAATCTTTCCTCGCTCTACGCATTTCGTACTGCTCGTTCTGTATGCTCAAGAACTGTCGACACTCCCACAGACAATCTCCAGTGTTTCCCATATTTTGATTTATTTGTGGCGGGCTGCCACAATATCCACCTCCCGCTGCCATCACCTCTCGCGTCTCACACACACGAGCGCGACTTTAGCACAATATTTAGCAACTTTCAGATCCTTTTGGCGTCTTTTTTTTTTCCATAACAGGTACATACTGACAAACCTAGCGACTTTTTTGAAAAAAAACTTAGCTATCGTTCAGTTGGAAGATGTCGCCAGTACTGCCCCACGAGCGCGAGGTCTGACTCTCCCGGCGCAGTGTCGCCTCTCTCTGCATCTATTCTGTGCAGTGAGCGGCAGAGAAACTGCGCTTTCAGTTGGCCGTACCCCCAACCGACTCGTCAATAAATCATTTACAAAACAGCGTTTCCAACCACCTGTCACTTACTGACTGTTTGGACTTTTAAATATGAACATAATTGGTCTGTTAATGTGCTTATAGTTTGTTACTCAGACGCAGGCAGTGCGTTGAATGAGACAATACAGTAATATAGCCAAAACCACCGCATATAGTCGCTTTTTAGTGTAAGTTAGATGTATATTGATTTTATCAGACGATGTCGCGATTATAAATCAGGATTTAAGTAGTATACCGAGAGTGATTCCTGGTTAACATGTAGTATTAATGGATCGTGTTTACTATTTATACTTGTTTTTATATATAACAGAAAATATAATGTAAACAGCTTTATTGGGCATTCAGTTGTATTACAGTGTTTGACAGTTCATAGAGTATAAGAGATCTGAAGTGCCAAAACTCGTCTGAATGCAAACTTGACGCAATGACGCAAAATCCTGTGGGAAACACTGTATTATATAAGTATAATAAAAGTTATACCTATAATGTTGTAATGGCTTTTATTGTTCAGAATATATACATACTGTTTAGATACACTTTTACTTTATTTTTTGGAAAGTAACACAAGAAAAAGCATTATACATAGGGCTGGGCGATATTATCACAATATTTTTTTTCATATCAGTCGATAAATGTCAAATCTTTATTTCTTTCAAGTTTAAAGCCAGAATTTTGCTCCAAAGTGAACGTTGTAGAAACCAGACCATTAATTTTCCTTAACAAAATAAATATCTAACTATAAAAAATTATTTCTTAGTTTCTGCATGTTCTAATGAGTGATATTTTTTTCAAATCAAGAAACAGGTTTGGGTTGCCTGATAATATTAAGAATAATAATAATAATATCACTTTTTTGTCTCTTAGAAATGCGCATTTGATAGTAGCTTGAGCTAGGATGCAGAGGTAAATTTTTGTTCATTTTTAAAATCAGTAACATCTGTAAAAATTGTAGCAACCTCAGTTTTATATGGTTAAATTTATTCTGACCAAGTTTTTTTTTTTTTTTTTTTTTTTTTTTTTTTTTTTAATTGAGCATTGGTCTCCCATAGCATTCATTTAAATCATGATAAACACAGTTAAAACCACATATATTTGAACAGGTTCCACTGCTGTTGAGAGTTAGAGCGAAACACACCCTCCAATTCAGAAACGCAAAAAAATATAACTATATGGTTTTTAGGTAGCCAATTGCACAAAATATACCTGTACATACAACTGTCTATTGTTATATACCTGTACATAAAATTGTCAATTTGTATATTGTTATTCCTTATTTACTTGATCTATTTTTTATTATTCTTTTTATTATCTGTGTTTTTTGTTCGGTCACTGTCATTCTATTGCACTGTGGAAGCTTCTGCCACGAAAACAAATTTCTCGTATGTGTAAACATACCTGGCAATAAAGCTCATTCTGATTCTGATTCTGATTCTATTTGTATGAAAAACAGTAGTCTAAAAATATTCAGTACAAATGCACACATGCTATAGCTTAATCACAAATACATATACTATAATTATATACCATTACTCCTGTAATAAAATTCAATGTGAATATCTCACATTTCTGCCACAATACCACGGTGCAGTGAGTGTTACTACAGTAAATCCATGGTAAATTATGGCGATGTGTAGATTGAAAAGCCTTCTGATTGTCTTGTTGCACACAGTGTCTCTCCTGTTTGGCTTTAAACTAGTTTAAATCACAGAGTCATTTGTGTTCATCGCTGAATGCAAGCGTTTCACACTGGATCTTACAGCACTGTTTAGTGCTCGCGTGACCATCTCATCAGCGAGTAAATGCATCTGCTGTAGTGAGCTCGTGTCGCGCGGCAGTTTGACTTTGATCCGAGCGGATAAACGGTCCGTGTGGCGCGATTCAAATGAGTTGCACTGTTTCGTTCTGCTTTTGGCGCATAAGCATTATATCGAACATTTATCGAACTCTTCATATCATTTTATCGAGGAAAATTACATCACGATAATTATCGTTATCGAATAATCTCCCAGCCCTAATACAAAACAAAATTTTTCAGACACAACTGATGTCTCGTGGTGGCCCTTACGAGAACAAAACAGTTATTATTAGACTAGTCTTCATCTCATCTGTACATTATTTGATAATTTTTGTCAAACATGCCATTCTATTTTAATGTGATTTTTTTTAAGATGAAGAAAGGTACCTGATTCCACCTTCTACACAAACAATCCTTGACTGTGTAAAATTTCAGATGCGGAAACATTTAAAACACGCCAGCTAATAACAGCATTACTCTTTAAAAGTTCAAACTTCAACGGTCAAGCAGCACTCAGACGCTTGTTCTTTTGTGCAAATTTCAATACAGGCCTGGTTTAAGATGCCTGCTTTTCATTCAGAAGGACTCCATTGTAAAACTTCTACTTTATAATCTGCACGGTTATGAGCTGCTGCCACAACTCCAAACACACAGGCACACACACACATTTTTCACAAGGGCTCGGATAGGTTCCGGGCCACTGAGCACTGAATGAGGCACATTTAAAAGCCTTCACAAACGATTAACAAATACACTGACAGTGTGCCGTTTTGAGGCCAAACAATCCATAATTGATTAGCGGGAGTGTGACGCCAGGCAGAGAAAATGACTAAGCTAATCCTCATCGCCCCTTTTTGTAGGGTGTGAGAGTGTTGTTAGCATTAGGACGACTAAGAAGTAACTTCACCCCAAAGAGTTTTTTTTTTTTTTTGCTCTTGTACAATGTGATTCTCTGTCAGCATCCCACCTTTCCTTGTCATCGGTTTGACGCTTGGAATGCTGCGGTGAGAAAGAAGAGGCCCTACAGAAGAAAAAGGAGGATTTGGAGGTTGAAAGAGAAATTTCAAACAAAAGAATAAAAGTCCTTTCCTGGCATAATCTGATATATAATGACTGCCGCATTAGCTAGGCTAAAGAAAAGAGTGGGCTTTTCAAAGGACTACTTGTTGACTTAAAGAGTTAAAACGATTGAGTCTATATGAAAAAAGAGTATGTGAATGGTGACGCGAGTTTAACGTGAAGACAAGGCCTCTTTCCGACAAATGTGCATGTGAGACTTAAGTTAAATGAGAGGGGGGAAAAACTGTGAAAAACAAGGAGGACTTGCACATATCCTCTCAACTCCAACTAGGATTCAAGCATCCTCTTTGAGGCGGAAGCATCTGTCACCTCAGTAGGGGTCTCGGAGCAGCAGGTGCCTCTCCAGCACTCGGCAGAGTGGCGGTATTTTAAGACGCTCCCTGGAGGTTTCTGCGCCACTGCCATTTTAGGACAGTCCCTTTCTGTTGACATGTAAGGATCAGAGTCTTTGTGACAGACAGCGGAGTGGAAAGTTTTCAAGATAACGCTTTGAGAAAGGTAGAGTAGTGAGAAAAGGAGATGGTGATGGATCAGCGTACTGTGAGGAGGAAAGCGAGGAAGCTGAAGAGAGAGAGAGAGAGAGGTAGTAGAGGAATTCTACTGGGATCATTAATAACAGGAGAAGCCTGTGTTCTCTGCCTAGATCTAGACACACAACAAAGATTCTTCACTTGATGTGATTACAAAACATCTTCCCTTCTCATATCCATAAGAAGTACGCTCTCACTAGAGTCCTTTGTTTTCTTTCTTTTTGTAGTTGTTTTTTCTTCTCCACAATGGAGCACAACAGCTGTGGCCTGCAAAAGATAAAAAACTTGATGCGCAGCATTGCCAACACTTCTGTTGGTAATGAATGTGTACAGTGTGACTGCAGGGTGGATTCTACATTAAATGCCATTTCATGAAAAAAATAAATAAATCACAATTTAGTGACCAATTTACCAAGTTGAAATGATTTACGAACTATTAAAACTTACAATCCTTCCCTTTCTACATATATTCCTGTACTGATGAAAAATTCCAGAGGGTTTTTTTTTTTTTTTTGGAAGTTAATGAAAAGCATTAAAGAAAAAAAAATACATGGCCATTATGTTGAAATAGCAGGGAAAGAAGCCACACTAAATTGCAGGCCAGGCTGATCGTAGACTGAAATTAA
The DNA here is from genome assembly GCA_039654775.1 of Spinibarbus caldwelli. Classification (NCBI taxonomy): domain Eukaryota; kingdom Metazoa; phylum Chordata; class Actinopteri; order Cypriniformes; family Cyprinidae; genus Spinibarbus; species Spinibarbus caldwelli. The sequence continues at coordinate 11,009,893 of CM077246.1, read as the reverse complement.
AATTTGATTAATTCATTCAAGATGATCCACTCCACACTTTTTTTTATTTTTTATAATGACATCTCATTCCTCTATATATGCTAAACACACACACACATGGCTACTTTATTCATAGGTTATTAATGGATTAATTTTGTGTTTTCTAGCCTACACACATTGCAATCATTTTATGACAGAAAGCAACAGTGAACACATTGCTTAAGATACAATGGTGCATAAGGCAATCTGAAATAATGTTTGAAATTGCTTTATGATAGAAATATTTATGAAATTGCTTTATGTTAGAAATATTTCAGCTGCACAGGTAGCTGTTAGTATTAGACTTGTCCTTCCTTCAGGTGGAATAATATCTAGCCTTCAACAACTTTTAAATATTATATAAATATTTTTTAAAAAAAAATCAATATATCATCCATCGTGATTTACATTTAAATGAGATCCAATGGAACCTGGATTATTTCACAGTGCATTTGGCTTTTTGTTCATGTCAAATATAAAATAACAAATTGTTTTCTCTTTTGGCTGAAAACTGAAAATGACATTTATGGTATTTTTGGACAAAAATGATGGCCATGTAGTAGCTATTTTTCAGCACATTTACTCACAATCTTGAGATGAGCATTTAATGGCACACGTTTTTTGTTGTGGAATGATACTGTGAACAGTTTAAATCTGTTATTCATCTTGTTTAACCTTTTGAGTGGGTGGCAGCTCAGGCTCCTCAGGGTACATGCAGCAATTCAGGGTTATATAAACTGTGCCATTATGACATTATGCGCAATGTATCATCCAGGAAGAATTTAACTCCATGCTGTTAAAAAAAAAAATAAAAAAAAAGTTGCCAGTTTCCAGCTTCTCTCTCTCTATCTCTAATATATATACACTATATATGAGTAACACTGAACAGGCATCTGATATGTAAGTGGTCAATCATGTGTTCATGTTTTTCGGGATTTCTATGTCAAAAATCCAATTATTTTTAAATGAGCCATTTTTGCATCTTAGTTGCAGTAAGATCTTTTTTTTTTCTTTTCTTTGAAAGAAGTTTTTAGATCTGAAACTGACAGTATGTTTTTACAATCCAAAAAGTATTTTATTTCAAAAGATCAAGGAAGATTTGTTATGATCCCTTTAAGCTAAAAATAAGCATATTCTTTTTGATGTTTCATCCACTTAGTCTAAATATAGGCCAAATGAACTGCATGAATTGATTGATTTCAATTCAACTACTAATATTATTTTATGAGGAACAACGTCTTTCTTTGTGCTCTGTGTCCACTACTTGGTCATTTAATTATATGTGTTTGCATAAAATTGCACGTATACATAATAGAAATGTTTTCTTGTACATGGTGACTTCCGTTTTGGTTAATTAAGTCTATTTCCAATGCTTTGCATTCATATTCGTCCTCTGCAGGACCCAGTCTACCGGGACCCTTCCCTTCAGCCTTTTGAAGTGAAAATGCTGATTGTAGCATTTAGAAATCTGCATATGGGTGTGGAAAATCTATGATGCAGTACATTACTATTTACTCTGTGAGTCGGTTATGAACAAAGGCTGAATTTTGTAAAGGAAGCTATCCTTTTATAAAGACTTGCACTGCACTTTTATTCTTTAATTCAAAAATGCTCTTATAATTAAACAATAAACAGGTTAAGAGACTGTGTGCACTATTACAATAAAACATTTCTCGTATTATCACAATAAGAACAAATGTGTGTATACAAATGCTTTTGGGATCCAAATTATATGTGTATCTGAAGAGTGTGAGACTAATATGATGTGTATTTATTTATGCTTGATATGATACTCATGTCATGCATACATAAATTCATTCTGTCAGGTGGATGCTGGGTAGGCAGCCCTCAGCTTGAGTAGTACACTTCAAAAAATCTGTAGTGACAGCAAGGTGCATTATATAAAGGCTTGTCTTGGTAGGATTTACCACAATATTTGCTCAAATATGAGTAGTGATAAATAACTGATGGAAACTTAATGGGAAATGAATGACTATATAGAGTATGATTTTTGACACAAATCAAACTGATTGAGTGGAATTTTAATATTTATACACAACACAGCAATTCATGATATACAATGTTCAAAAGATTGTAAAAGTCACATAATTGCAGTATATCAGGTGTCAGCCATTTTGTAGTGTTGTAGCGCAATATGATTTAATTGATGTACACTCACCAAATGTGACACACACACACACACACACACACACACACACACACACACACACACACACACACAGACACACACACACACAAATGCTTGTCTGAAGTTAATTGTATTTCTATAATATTGCCTTGGTACATCTCTTGCATTTTTTTTGATAAGTCATAATTTGATTTTACAAAAATTACTATAAAGATTGGTAGCAAATAATTCAGTTTACCAACAGCTATGAAAACAAACATTTTATGTTTCTTCACTTCTTCAACTATACAGAGAGGAACTGAAAAATTGGTGGATGGTTTAAATAGCATATTCATCTATGTAAAATAAAATAAAATAAAATAAAATAAAATAAAATGTTTAGCCTCTTTTTTTCACTGTGCAAAATTTTCTAGTTTTATACAATTGTGAACATTGTTTTTTTTATGTTTATTTTCAATAATTCCTCTGTAAAACCAAAAAAGTCAAAACCATAAGGTAAATAATTAAAATATAGATAAAATGCATACAGAATAATGTTGTTTGATCTTAAATCAGCATCAGAATTCACTCACTTATTTTCTTTCGCTACTTCCCCATATAGTCATTGACTACATTCAGAACACTGAAAACAGTAAGTGAATGAGTGAGCAAATTTATGACTGTGTAAAAACACGTACCTGTTCTCCAAGCCTACATTGCCACTCAGAACCCAGTTTTCTTGCAGCTGCACGCATTCAGATGCGCTCTGAAGCTCTGTCGTCTGATTGGCCAGTGATTGGTTAAGGGAGGTGACTGACGGATGCTGCTTGTGTTGATGTGGAGCAGGTGGCAGAGGAGGCGGTCCTGCTTGGCTGGGAAGCTGGTCTATTGGAAGAGGAGAGGCAGAGGTATTAGTGGAGCTTGTTACAGAATTCTGCTTTACACAAAGCGCAGGCGGATTGTGTGCCTGTTCCAGATTGGATTGGGTTAAATGGGATTCTTTACAGGATGATTTGGTCCTATGAACACCTTCAAATCTTCACTTCACTCCGTCCAGCTTCATTTAAGAGAGACAGAGGAGACGCTAAACACTACATTATGAGAATCGCACGGTTTACTGCAATGTGATTTCATTTGTGAATTAAAATAACAATTTAAAAAAAAAAAAAATCAGTATTTAGCATAGTACTAAATGTAGTACTGTAGAGTATTGCAGGTAATGTTACCAGTCTGCTTATTTGTTAGAAATAACAGAAAAAATGTATATATATATATATATATATATATATATATATATATATATATATATATATGTATGTATGTATGTATGTATGTATGTATATATATATATATATATATATATGTATGTATATGTATATGTATATGTATATATATATATATATATATATATATATATATGTATATGTATGTATATATATATATATATATATATATATATATATATGTATATGTATATATATATATATAAATATATATATATATATATATATATATATATATATATATATATATATATAAATATCAGGGATATAATTTCTTTAAAAAATGTCATTTACATATAAACTAATTATTTAAGTTTACAAAAAAATATCTTAAATTATATAAAATTATATATAATAAATTTAATATATATATATATATATATATATATATATATATATATATATATATATATGCTGCTATATATATATATATATATATATATATATATAAATTTATAAATTATATAAAATATAAGATGAATGCTCTACATCATAGCTCTATATAATTTTTCATCCAAGTTTTTGGAGGGAAAAAAATAAATGTAAAAAATATATATATCAGTATTATTAACAAAGTATTATTATTAATAATTAGTAGTAGTAGTAGCATTTGCCTACAGTCAAAAGACAGCAGATGTGGCCAAGGATATATTGAAACAATGTGTAACTGTACAACTTACAAAGACTTGAAATTGATAGCAATAGTGCAATAGTGACATGGTGCTCACCGACTTTTACGACTGAGCAAACGTAAGTCTCCGCAGGCCATTGCTGGGGAGCAGATGTTTTATAATGGGCTCTTAAACTGAACGCTTCACGTTTGATTACAGCCAGAGAGAGACTCTCGTTTAACTAATGACCGGAACCTCCATTAGGACAGCAGGAAAAAAACAGGTTTTCTCATTTCACTCCAAGCTGGGTAATTGCCCCCCAAAATGACACTGTGTGATTATCTCACTGTCCCATCCTGCCACCGTGCTGACAGGTCTGTTTCCATCTGACTACGGGTGTCCAAACATATGCTGTCACACACTAGACTGTGACAGGGACGTACTGCGCAGGCAAACCACAAAAATTCAATCTTTGCCTTTATTCTCACGCGAAAGCACCAGAAGGAATAAAGTGTCCGTGGTGGAAAAATTTGTTTTGAGCTTTGCCTTTTGTCTCTTTTCTCTCTTATTTTAAGTTCAATCATTTAAATGTCAAAATAGTACTGGCAATGATCAAATCATACTTTATAACCTATTATTAACATTTCAAATGCATCAGTCACAAAACGACAAGCCAGATTTCTTTTTTCTACATAGGTTTTTATGTTTCATACTGAATGTTATAATATACAGTGGCTTCAAAAATATTAGGACACTTAAGCCACCTTTAAAATATACCATTTATTAGCCTAGATAAAAACATCACATTAACTATGGACATTGATGATCAGATAGCACCTGATCATGATAAAATACTTTTTATTAAAAGATGCAGTGTGATCAGATGCAAGGATATTCTGAGCACATTCAATGAGGTGTGAACACTAATGTGTTTTCATTATCAACTATACAAGTGATTTGTGATACAGACGCTGCGTTACAAATAATCATTATGCATCACTTTGACAGACTTGCTTGTAAATTTTCCATCATGCTCTACTTTATCCATAAATAAAATATTGTAACTCTTGGCATTTTTAATGTGACATTTATATCACAAGAGCTTCTGTAAAAAGAGCTTCTTTAGTCTTACCAAGCGCTCTGTACTTGGGGAAAGATCGTGCAGGTTGTTCTTTTATTTTCTCTCTCGTTTTCTCCCCAGATCCTCACTCACGTGTCTCTTCCAGGCCGTTTCCACGGGGCCTTTAAAACTTTATTTTCTTCCCTTTTCTTTGCTTCTAATCCTTATTAGCATCCTTTACTGTGGGAATGTTTATAAAGTAGGGAAACGCAGTAGACCAGACATATTATTTTTATCTGTCAAAATGACGGAAAGCATTTGGAATTATCCCTCAATGTTTTTCAAATTCAGTAAATAATGGAAATTTTTTGATTAACACAACCACAGTTGCAATGTAAGTGGCGTTTTCCATTTTGTCCAGATGACAGTGATCGCATCTCTATACAGTCACACTGGAGAATGCAAAGTGCAAATGCAATTCAGCTAAAGAATATCAAAGTAAAAACTCTGAAGTTAGTGAGTGCGACTGAGAACGTGCATGTGTGCACAAACTACTGTAACAAAACACATGCTGGTGCTCATGTCACATCAGTTATACTCAGGTTCAAATTTGCATCTATGTTCGTTGTTTAATTCACTGCAGTTTATTATTGCAACAAGGTGATGTTTTAAATCATACACATTTAATATTTCATTTTTCATTAAATCAGAATTTATCCTTGGACATTGTGCATGCAGTAATACTGACTCTGATGTAAAGCATGATCATTCAATCTCGGATAATAACAATAACCCTAGAGAAATAAACTAAAAACAAAAGTTCATATCTGCCACAGAAGTGCCAGTCATGTCAAGATCTATGAAACACCAACTAATTCTAAACGGACAGAGGCTGAAGTGAGGAAAGAACAGGAATCATTATGACAGGTGTCTTGCCACATTCATGACAGGGTTAAAATAGGCCTCTGTGACAGGTGCATTAGACAAAGTGTTGGAGAGGAAACACGGTACACACTCCACTCTGTGTGCCTGACACAAAGAGGTCACTCGGTGCAAAGATGGAGATGTTGTGTCATGCCCAGACACGGCAAACACCATTACACTTTCATGTTGTTTGCATTCGCAAATACATCAAACGGCCTGAGACAGTGGTTGGAAATGAAACAGCCAGCAATCTTAAGAGACAGTGAACTTCTGCGGCGGCAAAATTTGCCTTAAATGTGCCCTTAAGGTAACTCATGCCTTTTTGAATACGACTTAATGGAAAATTGTAACAAATTATTTCCTTCAATCTAGATAAGGAGGCGCCGCTCTGATTCAATCTGAGCGCCGCTAGACTCCACATACTAACAAATGATTACACACAGCATGAGCAGAATGTTAAGGCATTCAGCAGGCTTTCCATCCAGATCTGAGGCAATCAGCTTCCTTTAATCAAACTCCCTGAGCAATAAAATACAATCCTCTCTCTCTTGATTGGACGTACACATGCTGTACACAGATTTCTCTTGAATGTGCATTTCTGTCATTTGTAAGTTTATGTTTACCTTTAGGTTGACTTCCCCTGGCACATCCTGCAAAAAAAAAACAAAAAACATGCAACTAAGAAAGGAAATTCTTTTAAGGTGTTTTTTTTTTTTTTGCAATCTGGGAAAGACAGCTACAGCTGGCACGAAATTTCTCAAAGTCAAGTTGTTCTACTATGATTTAACAAGATGCTTTAGTGGGCAGTTTTGATTAATATTGGATGGAGCGACTGAAATGACATCCCATTTTACTGTTAATGCTACTGCTAATGTCTGCATAAAACACTGCTGAGGGGTCATCTACATTTTCCTCTCTCATGACGAAGAGCTAAGGAAGGCATAAACATGAAAATATTCCATGAACCTGCACCGATACAAATGCAAGCTGACAAATATAAAATATAAAATATATATTCTTTAGTTTGGACAAATAAAACAGGTCAAACAAACCATTATCTTTTCTGGTTTCCACATATCAAGCTATGTTTTTCAGTAATAGTAAGACAAATAAATAATTTATGCAGGCAATTGTTTTCTTTCAAAAGAGAATGCAAACAATTAGTCTTTTCTAGTCTTTCATGGTCTCAAAATCAGCTCAAAAACCCTTTGAGTAAATAGCTGTTCTCACAACAACATCTACCATTTATCAAAAAGAAATAAAAAATACATCCCCCTGCCCATGACAAGAGTATAACATAAACTGTCATATTTGATAAATGAGACTAAATAGTACCAGAAAAGGGGGTTTGGTATTGCATTTCTGTAAATAATGAAAAGAAAATTGCATTCATGAATTCTGTGGTAAACAGAGGACCCTTTGAGACACCATGAGCATGTTACGGTAACAGATGAATGTGAAATACACATAATAGTCTGTGCATGCCTGAAAGGAGCTATTAAAATATTATTCAATCTCAACACAAATAGTTGAAAAACAGAACACAAACTCTGAACTTTTTCCTCTAACAGTAAGAACACAGGCACATTTGAAGGCAATGAAAATGATGCATTAACATTGAATCCATATTATTGAGCATGTAATTTTTGCTGAATATTTTTGCCATCTTGAAGAGCTTTTGCACTTACTCCCGCTCCCACTCCTAAAACAGATTATAACACCATTCTTGATTATTCTGCACCGAGCACTACTCTATATTTAGACATCCCTCCTTAGCTCTCCTTCCATTGACTTTGCCAGTCGGTATCACATCCAATCACTTGAGAGAAAATGTCACAGTTGGAATAACCCTCCGGAGCATGGAATAACCCAGCAGTTACCAGTGGACTATAATTGTATTTTACTTCAAGCTCAGTCTTCATGAGCCACTGCCACATCCTCCAAAACAACCCAAAATTGTTTGTGAAATATTAAAGAATTTCTTAAACCTCTTATTTTCAAAATCAAACTTAATAGAAATGTTTAAACAAGCTCTCCAATCAAAACAAGAAAGATAACCACAGGAAAGTATTTGATTTGGCTATTTAGTTTAAGTATGAAATACTACCTTTAATGCCTTATTTATACCCCCCAAAAGGGTGAATATTAGTACCTAAAAGCTACATATTACCAAAAGTGTACATATTAGCAACTAAATGGTACACTTTTAAAATGAGCACCGCCCCAGAGACAGCCTTGTGCATTTGTTTTTTCTACGAGTGCATCATTATGGCAAGAGGCATCTGCAAACTGAATTACCATATAGGTTGTGATAAAAAAAAAGGAGAAAAAAAAAAAGACGACAGTTATCCCTGCCTTCCAGGTTTTTAGTCTTGAGCTCACTTTATAGGACGTATTGAAGAGATGTAGCAGTGGGGCTGAGCCCACCCATGATGAGAGTAAGAGTTGTGGAGGAGTTGGCAGTATAAGACTATAAATCTAGCATAATAGTGAAACTTGTCTACCTGGCACGACAGGCTATTCAGGAGGCATTCAGAGTCCAGCGTAAAGCAGAGCACAAGCATTTAATCAAAGTCACACCACCGCAGAGATGAAAGTGTTCCCTGGGACTAAAACCTAACAGAGAAAGAATTCAGTCCCTCTTGGTGTTTTTCCTTCAGTCTGATTTCTACTTGTTAATATCTGAATGTGCTCTATAGGTAGAATTCTCTCAGATGTGAATGGTAGTTATTTGTCAGTAATATGGTGACATAACTTTCAGAATTTTCTGTCAGACAGGAACTTTAGACTAAAAGGAGAGACGTTTCCTGTGACACGATCTCCCTCAAGCCATTCTATCTGAAACTGTCATCTGCAATATGTTTCCAATGTAAAGCTTCACCAAAAGACAAATCATACCTACACCACATCCGTCACGATGCTACTGAGAGCCAGAGTTCAGCTTTTGTCAATCATCGATTTTTATTCTCTTCCTCAAAGAGAACAATCACCAAAATCATTCACAATATGTAAAGAAATTTTAAAGTTAAATAATCTGAAAGTATTTATTTAATTTATCTATCTGAACGCATGGCAACTGTACTATATTGCATTTTGCACTGAGCAAATATCATTAACCGTCTTCCCAAAAATATTGCCAAAAAAAGTCCACATACATTTGTAGGGTTATGACAAAGGGAAAGAGTGCTGATATCGATGTGCAACATCTGTTCAATGATTTATCTTTTTCTGCCACCTTGTTTTACAACACTAATAAGAAATTACATAAATAATAATTCAAAAATAAATTGCAAAATCTTATTCTCTATAAAAGATTTCTTATAATTTATTTTTATTCAGACTTATTTATTACTATATGAATTTAGAATTTACACAAACATGAATGATAAATAACACATTGTATGCGTCTCCTTAAATTCATACTGGTGTTATGCACATCAAACAGTCAAACAAAAAGAACCATACTGTATATTAAGACTGCATAATTATATCAACTAAATAATCAAGAATACACTTATGGCTCCCATTGCGGTTAACCCTAACATGTTTTTGCAACGGTTGAACACTGTAACCAATCACTGACATGTCCCTTGTGCACTGCCATGTACTTTTACTTATTTTATTTCCCTCTCGGCTGGTATGCTTCTTAATTTACTCTGCCTTACCAAGGCAAGTTGCTGTCAGTCAGTGTTACCATATGATCTAAATTCGCTACGATTTCACATCTGGTTGAATAATGATTAAGGACAAATTGGCATTCAACAAGCTAATTCAGCATGATTTTGGTTTCACGCCCACTGTTGTCAATAACTGTATTGTTTCACCAGTGTAATGGTAAAAATAAATAAATAAATAAATAAATAAATAAATAAATAAATAAATAAAATCCATTTACGCACTTCACCACTGTTCCCCATGAGTTCTTCAGCATTTTATAATTCATCAGTCATTCTTTACAGTTCTGCATGATATTAAAACTTTGCTCAATAATCAATAACTGTGCAGACCATAACTGCAGTGCTTGCTTAGAATAAGCACAATATTATAATCCTTTGGTGTGGACGCCAAGATAGTTATTGTTATAGCTTTGAGTTTTGGTATAATGGCCCTTAAAAAAATGAATGAACAAACTAGTCACATCTACCTAAACCAAGTGTATGAATTAGTAAAAGGCAGCAGTAATTTACCTAAAACGAGGAAACGAAAAATTTAAATGTATTCAGGATTTAATTAAAACAAAAGTATTAATTAATAAAACATGCTCACTTATTAAGCTGAATTCTTAATTATTGTCCACAATATATTTTTTTCTGCATGTCACAAGCCAGGATCCATGCATAATATTATATCAATAATAATTTGTGATGAATAACTCATGAATAAAACTCAAAATTAAACAATCTCTACAAAGGTCTGTAAACTAGCACTGGTAGAAACTTTCCTCTAGATCTCTCTACTTATTTATTTATTTATTTATTTTTAATTTCACCTATAGACCTGCGGTGAGGTTTTTATTATTGTCTAAAAATAATTTGTGATGTTTCGTCTCACCAAGTATCAAAGTTTTACAAAACAGTATAAAAGAAAGAAGAACGTCAGCAAAAACAAGCTCTTTAGACACTGTCTGCTATTCAGCCGGGGAAAGGTCATGCATTTGCACGTTACCTTTGATTTTTCATTAGCACGATGCTTCAAAAACAGCTGTGGTAAAATGTGCTTGGATCAACCAATTTAAATGCTAAACTTCTCCGGAGGAGATTGAAGCTTCTTCTTAAATACACACTGAAAACAAATCACATGGCCCACTTTGAAGACCGGAGTGGGAAATTGAATGACCCTAATGTTAAGGTGTATTGTGTCTGTGCTGGAGTAATGGAGATTCTGCTGTCTGTCTGGCCTTAAGAAACAGTTTCATCCTTAAACATTTAGTCCATTTAGTTTCACTGACTCGGAGTCTTTAAATTGAGTTAGTATTGATAGAGCTTTTTGCACTCCAATGGACCTAATTCATTATTCTCTTTGCTTCATAAGGTATGCATTCATCCATCTAATATTCCTGTTCAAACAAATTAAGATGCCACAAATAAAACCCAATAAAATAAATGCATTGTTTACTGCACTTATCGCATTCGCTGATATCTGTATTAAACTGTAAGGAAATAAAAAGGCATGTTTTTGCCGTATGAGGAAACGGCAGCTAAATGTGGCCACAGGCCCACAGCCACAAAACCCAGCTTCAACATGCATGCCTCAAAAGATCATCTGATCCTTTTTTAATGTAAAACATACCCTACATTCTCAACGATCACTTGTAATCTAAGCCTGTGCTACGTGTTCTCGCACTTCACAACTCCGAAGACTACCTGATAACTTTCAGACGGCCTGTACAACCCTACTTTCAGTCAGGTTGGTTTCACGCCTCGGGATAGAGACTCAAACCTTAAGCTCTCCTCGCATGTCGAAGGAATGCACAAAGGTAATCTTGGCCTGACAGACTGTGCCGCTGTGTACTACTCCACTGCCTTCTGAATAATGAATCCAGTGCTTCTTCTAGTCATCCTCCAGCAGAGCAGTCTGGAAATAGCTCTACAGCCGTCCAATCTAAAAAACCTCACTGCTGAGCTAGCCTTTAACCCTCTCTCTAATCCCAGAAAACACACAAGCACTGCGCCGCACTCCAACAAGCATGCAGATTTGCGCTCAATCACATCAGCCATCAGGTTATATGCACAAGGTTTTAGGTGTTCTTATCATCTTTAAAGAAAGAGAAAAAACAGGATCAAAGTAGGGTAGCAGACTTTCTTTGAATGCCGTCAAGCTAAGCGAGCAGGCATAGTAATGACCAGTGGCAGCTCTGAGAGCTGAATGATGGATGACAGTAAAAGGAGGAAGCGGGACAGAGGAGGAGACTGAGATTTTGAAAAGCAAGGCCTAATTATTCAAACTGCTTCACCCTATTCCAGGAATTCCTTGGTGAGAGCTCACAGACACACCAAAGTGAGCAGACAAACTCAGAACAGAAATATCAGGATGAGTGTCCCTTCATTAGAAGATCAAAGCGGCTCTTTTTTCCCCCCAACTATAACTGGGATTAATTCAAAGGAAATGGGTCAGGGTGAGCGAACATTCAGTCGCTGCAGAGTCTGACACATCCCAGATTAGCCTGATCGTGTTGTGTGGCTAATCATTCAAAGTATCACCCTCAATACACTTCAATTATACATGAGTTATTTAACAGATTAAGAAAATTCCACTGTTAGAGCAATAAAGTAATTTTATTCGCTCTTTGTCAGCTCAGGTGTTAGTTACGAAAAGCCTCTGACTGAAAGACAGACAGAGAATATTCATTATTGAAACATCACTTCCATAATAGTTTAGCTTTCTTGAACAGACAGACAAACCTTTTGATTTGCGTTGACGTATAAATGTATGCTAAAAGTTTATAAATAATTTCAGTGCTATTAGCAGAATCAAACAAAACTGCAAAAACACTGTCCTCCTAACAGGTAGTCCTTCTCTGAAATCATGCCAGCAGCAAGAAATGAATAAATTCACTTCAATTTTTTTTTTAATGTTTTTTATTTATTTATTTATTTTTGGTCCCACTTTATACATCAAAAAATATATGTACAGTGTACTTATTGTGTTCATATTGTATTGCAAAACACTTTTGTTGCTATTGAGGTGGGATACGGGTAAGGTTAGAGACAGGTTTGGTGGTAGTGTTGCTTAAGGTGTAAGGGATGGGTCAACAGTGTAATAAAATGTAATTATAATGTAATGTAATGTAACTATAAATGTAATTCCAGAAATTAGTAATAGATGTAATTACATGTAGGTATTTTTGGAAATATAGGTACAATGAAAAAACATGTATGTACAGAATAAGTGCATTGAATCAAATGATTAATTTAAATGTAAGTACATAGTAGTTAAGGCCACCTATTTATTTTATTTATTGCACTTATGGTTTGCATTGTTTTAGCACATTGCAGCAATGTGCCCAAAATATATAGCTGTTGAAAATAAATAGCTGTTGAAAATGTGCTCAATATTTATACCAACTTCAAATAGTGAATAAAGCTTAAAATCAATAATAACCCTAATTTACATAGTAAGGAGGCATTTTATGCTCAAAAGACAATTTATATATTTAAGCAGCACTATTTAAGTGCATTTAGTGCTGGGTTAGGATGGATTGCAGATGGTTCTGAAATATGGTGAATGTATGACACTAAAATATTCAGTGAATTCGCCCCATTGTTTAAACTCAGTCTACCAACAAATGGCTTGTCTTTGCACATTAAACTGGCATAGAAGAAGTTATTCACGTACACACTTCACTTTGAAAAACCAAGTTAACATTTTCCAAACTACACTACAAAGTTGTGTAATGGCCTTTTAGTCATTACTTGGCAGCCTAGTTCATACTTTAGCATTCTGTAGCTTTACGGGACGCTTCAAACTCATTGGTGCTGTTGTAGTGAAAATGCCATAAACAACATTATAGGCTTTTAAGATGAGGACTTCTGTCTCTCTCTCTGTATTAATGTTCCATCTATTCTGATGCAACTTGAGCATTGTCTGAAAAACACAAAAAAAATCAGTGGGATGCACTAAAAAAACTGTCAAAAGCTGGGAGCCATGCCCAACTCTCCTCTTCTCCCCATCACATCTTGTCCTCTCCCTAGTGCCTAGAAATAAAAGTGCAAAACAGCATATAATAAATGAGATGAGATATTAAAGGAGCAAAATAGAAATGCCTACTTAAAGAAATCATGCAAATTACAATGCTTTAACATGCAATAAATTAATGAACACAACTGTGCAAACAGGTGCAGACTGTACATATATGTAGTCATCATATCCTACAAAAAACAATGCTGCATACCTCACCTTGTGGCCCAAGCCATAAATCAAATAATAGCCCTCCGCAGGCAACAGAACATTATATAACACTTGGAGCAGGATGATTATGTTACCTTTGTGCTAGTGCTTGAGTATGGAGACCTCTGTCATCTGTAAATATATGAGGATTTGCGTGCACGTGACCCCGCTCGACTGCTGTGCATTTTGGCTTGATGTATCTGTTATGCTTACTCTGGCCAGCTCTCTGTACACACAGATTACTCTCTGTCCCAGCTGCGAGTGCTCTACTAAGCACTTCAATCCATCATTGCCACACCTGCCCTGATGCAGGCCCCTTGTTAAATCATAGTCTTCCATACCTAGACCTACAGGACAGGGCAAGGCAGGGCAGCGGCAAACTACAGCAGTGCAATGCTCCATTTACCAGAGTGTAAGGGCTGGACGCTATATGAAAATGTGTCAGCTGGAACTGATCCTACTATATCATTTATACCATGCTATACGAGTGGCATCAAGCATTAAATCCGACACTAATAGGGTGAATTCAGGTAAAGTGGGACACTTTTGGCCATTGAGATGACTGGGAAAAAATACCCTAATTATGCAAACTGTGTTGCGGCATAAACAGCTCCATCGATTACAATGGAAGCGGATTAGATTTGACGCACCGTAATGCTCAAAGTGTAAAAGCAGGTTGTTTATGGTTGCCAAATAATGTCACTGCATAGAATTGAACTTATGTATGGTCCCAGGTGTTCATATATTTTACAAGGGCTGCAAATGAGGCTTATTCAATTTTTCTAATGTAATATTGTTTTGAGCCTTTTGATTTTAACTCAAATAGGTGAAGCAGCTGCTGCTAAAGATTTGATTTGGTTGTTAGAATAATCCAATATTTTGTTTGTGTCCATCATGTTACAATTAAAAAAGAAGTTAATCAAATACAGTGGGGTTAAGATGTTTTTTTTTTTAATTAATATTAATTCTATTAATAAGCATTAATAGAAATTGACATTTTTATTCAGCAAGGACGCATTAAATTGGTCAAAAGCAACAGTGAAGTCGTTTACAAAAAATAATAATAAAAATAAATTAATAAATGCTGTTTTTTTCTATTCATCAAGGAATTCTGTAAAAAAATATATAAATATAAATATAAAACAACAGAAGCCATTATTTTAAATTAGAATAAAATTTCATATTATTTATGATCAAATCAGTGCAGCCTTGGTGAGCATAAGAGACTTATTTCAGAAACCTTAAAACACATTAAAAAAACAAATGAATAAAATGAACATTAAAAAAAAAAAAAATCTTATGACCCCAAACCTTTGAAAAGTAGTTTACAGTGAATTAAAGAATTAAAGAAAAAATAAAATAAACATGACTACATTGTTTATGGTTATATAATATAAGAGTATTTCAGCATGTAACACATTTGTAAAATATCCAGCAAAAATAACTATATATAAAATAAATAAATACATAAATAAAAACACATATTGGTATCATGATACAAAGATTTAAGTCAGACTGCCTAGCCTGTATGTTTGGTATCCCTATATGTGTAACTCAAAATAAAGACATATACTGAAAATGATCATATAATCTGAATGTAACATTCAAAATTTCATTGCATTTCAATTGTTAAGCACACATATAGCCATAACCTCAATGTGTCAAGCTGCAAACAATGTGAATATCTAACAGCAGGAATTCTGCAATACACATTTCCCTCCCGCTGTCTACCCTTAGATATTCGTGCTTAATGTGAGGGTGTCACAGTCAATTTGGCTCTCAGCAAATGCAAACACAGCGACGCCTAATTGAAATCTATTGGAGTTATAACCACTGATTTACTGTGCAGTGTTGGTCATTTAATACGCCACTGTGATCTATAAAAGCATGTATTAGATATGCAGGGACATTTATTTGACATTAAGTAGTGGGTAATCTGAAGTACATTTTTCTTTCCGGTGTTATGAAATGAAATCTTATAAAACATCCTAGCATTAACATTGCTTACATAATGTAGCATGCTTTTGAAAGTACTGAGCAATTCTCCCTACCACTGGTAATTTCACAAAATAAACTGAACAGTGTGTTTCGTTCTTTGCTGAATTTCACCTTTAAATGGCAAATGTGCATTGAAAATCCTATTCATGTGCGCATGTGTGTGTGTGTGCGCACCCTTGGCTAATCTATAACCGGGAAAACTGCTGATGTGTTACAACCAAGAACTGCAAAATATTTACTTCATAATAATTTTGTAAAACCACTGTAGTCATACATGCAGCTTTCATTTAACACATTTTCCTTTCAGTTTAACAACACTGGGCTGATGTTCTGAACATTATTTCGCCTCTTCAAGATTCAAAATGAAATAAATAATACAATTTGACCTTTTGGTGGAAATATAACAAGTGGTCTCTGGCAAATATCACGTTTTATGATAACAGAAATGCTTTGTAATACGAAGATCACATCAGGTTGTTTGTAATTAGCTTGCAGAATTGTAAACTGAATGTGCTCTGTTTGTTAATACTGATTTAAATATATCAAGCTAAAATATTATTAATGTAATAAAGGATTAAATATTAATAGCAACACAAATAAGACTTTCCATTGGGTTTCATGCAAAATGAACCAACAATGAATAATTATAATAACCAATTATGTATCACAAAGCAACCATCTGCCCACAGAGCACTGAAAAAAAAAATTAAGCAAAGAAATAAATTCATAATGATAATCCCAGTGCTTCAAAGAGTGTGTCTAGCGACAATGCTCACTTGAGACGAACACAAGACTGAAATGGGTGCTTTTTTTTGGACATTAAGAACTGAGCACTGAAGAAAAGATCTGACATTATCACTCTCGAGTGCCAAGTATCTAGGGCATAGTTGCCATTTGAATATGATAAATGCCTTACTAAGAACTCTCCTATCGTAACAATCCAGAGATGAATTGGGAATACAATAAACATAGCGGACATATGTTTCATAGCACACAAACCCCAGGAGACAGTCTATATGGCATTAATCACTCCACTGAACAGCACTAAAAACTCTCAAAGCACAACATTACAAATAGCCCTGTTTTTAGCCCTGTTTTTATATAGCGTTAAGATGTTCCAAAAGTTACTGCATCATCCAAACAATGCATGAGCGCTGCACGTCCAGAGGTCTGTAATTGGAGGTGTGGTACTGGAGATGGATTGGGGTTGGACTGTCAGCCGGATAAGCATCAGATCAGAGGCACGGTCCGGCAGCATGATGTCTTTGCCTCCGCTGATCCTCTCTCAGCCGGGTCAGGCTTTTCCTGAAAGCCCGCTGTGACAGCCAACCACTCACATATCGACACACACCTCATTACAAGCACCGTTGATTTAAGCAAAGGGAATTGTGTGGAGAAGGACAGACGTTGGGAATTTTGCATGTACTATGTTGTTAGAGTAAACAAACATCTTTATAGGGCTTTTGTGGGTATACTTCTAGTGTAGCTCAGAGGCAGTGTGGATCTTTGGCTTGTATACATTGATCTAGCTGCAATAAAACAAACCAAACAGGGGCCGTTCACACGGGACATGTTCTTGCATTATAAAAAAAACAAAGCTTAGTGTGAGATCAGTGTTCATTTCAATTAAATTACTTTAATTAAAGCAGACTGACAATGTAAATACGACAAGATAAAAATGCAAGCAGTTAACAATGCTTTCTTAAAATCTTATAGACAATTTTGTCTTTCTTAAAGGTGCTTTGAAATAAATTCCATTGTAGAAAAATCACATATGAATAAAATTGACTTGACTTGACAATGGACTAACAGTGTTATTTTAAGAAGAAAAATATAGAAATATTAACATTTTCAAATAATCCAATTATAGTAGACAATACTGGGGACTGACCCACTTTAGTATTTTACATATTACAACCATGTAGTCATTCCTGGTTATTTTATTTATTTATTTATTTTCATTTCATTATTTACTTCAAGGTACACTGTTCAGAATTTCGGGTCAGTAAGATTTTTTAATGTTTTTAAAAGTCTTTTATATTCACCATGGTTGCATTTATTTGATCAAAAATACAGAAAAAAAAACACTAACATTGTGAAATATTATATTATTATTACTACAATTAAAAAAATCTCTTTTATATTTGAATATATTATAAAATATATTTGTGAATTTTCAGCAGCCATTATGCTAGTCTTCAGTGTTACATGATCCATCAGAAATCATTCTAATATGCTGATCTCCTGCACAAAAAAAAAAAACTTTCTTATTATCAATGTTGAAAACTGAAATTCAAAAATACTGAATACATTTAAAGTATATTTTAAAATGTATAATATTAACAAAATCTATATAATAATAATAATAATAACAGCAAAGAAAGAAAGAAAAAAAAAACACTGAAAAGACACATCACAAGCATCCATCTAGTGCATGTTTACTTAGAATTTTTTTTTTTTAAAAAGTGCAGAAATGTGTCCTGTGTGAACTGCCCCTTGAAGGTGTCTCCTCATCCTCACATTCCCTTATTCAGCGTTCATATTTTAGGCGTGTTTGTCCTTGCCTCTTTTCTGAGGGCACACGTAATCAAATCTGCAAGATGCCTTCCCGCCATTAAAGGAGGCAGTTGTTTTGAGAGATGCACATATAATGAAGGGAGCTCAAGATGAGCTAAGCTCTTTGAGATGCAACAACTTCAGGATGGATGTCAGGATGAAGAGTTTGAATTTAGGTTTGGCAGAGTGGAATACAGCCTCAGTCAGAAGCACAGGCGCATTATGCATCCATTAACTTTAGAAAGAACAGCATATAGCTCAGCACCAGAGTGCAATGTACATATATATTAAATGCAGGAAAGAACACAAGTGTCAATTTGGGCTCTTTTTCAAGTGCCTTGTGCACCTGTGTGCCAGTATTGGTGTTGGAGGGACCGAGTCTGTCTTGTTGTTGATCTGATCTACATTATGGGTCGCAGCAGGGGTTCCTGTGCAAGAATAATCGGGATTGAAGTGAGTAGTTGACAAAGATGGGAACGGCAGAGACGAAGCCCCCTGCAGCGAGGCATGTCAAAATCTACCCAGGGGGTCTTTTACATTGCACCTGGTTTTCACGCCCACCGAAGCAATTGCAACTGGACATACGTATTGGGAAAGAAGGGGGGCTGCCATTTTGGTCCGAGTACCACCTGCATCAATACATGACAAAAACAACATGTTTAAGAAGTCAGAATGATTTTGAATAAATGCCACCTGTAGAGCAACATGTTTCACAACATAGTCCACAAATTATCATCACAGCAATGGGAAGTTTAGGTCTAGCTGACTCATTATTCAGCACCTGTTAGACTCAGACACAGTGCAGCTATGGGACCGACTTTCATCGGTGGCAAAATGGATATTTTCAAATATAGATGAGGGTGCGATTGCAATTTATTACACATCTTGTGATTTATTTTCTGGTTGCTCTCTCAGGAAAACCAATTCAAGCTGGCAGGGGGATACAAGCAAAACCAAGTCACAAGGAGTAATTCTATCGTTCAAATTGAATGTTACATTCTCTAATAAACAGGTCATGGCCAGGAAATAAAGCCTGGGCACAACAAATATCTCTCCTCAAGTTGTGGTACATGACAAAGAATCTAGGGAACAATCCGTAGCTACAAATTACATAGAGAACATTTTAAGCACCCTCAATTTCTTCTATTATAGATTCAGACAGAAGCAGACTCATCTGAAACCAGTCAAACAACAAAATCTCAAGGTTTGTGTCTGTCTGTGGCGAAATTTTTTAGCTAAAGCTAAGGGTTTTAGCTGATACACGTGCAGCTATTAATGCACTTTTACTTAACAACATGGCAAAAAAAAAAAAATTACAATATTTTTTCTCGTATCATAAAATATCAATATTTATTATAATATTAATTTACAATTAATGGGAAAAGAAATGCTTTACACATGTTTGTGCAGACAGCCTCTAGCTGTTCGCGGCACGACGAGACAGCTGTCACGTCCGGTGTAGACACGGCGCGTGTGAGCAAAGAAAACGATCAGTATAAATATAACGGTCAGTATACTAAACATCGCACATCCTGCGATATGACTATCGTGGATGCGCACATCACGATATCAATGCTGAAACGATTTATCGCGCAGCCCTACTAGATATGAAGTTCACGTGTTCATGTCCTCATATAGCGAGACAGCAGACGCTAAAAACACAATGAGCGTCATACGCGTATGATTTTGTGTAATAAACAAAACTATACCACTCATTCACACAAAGACACTCAGCAAGTGACATGTGACATGCACTGAATAGCTCATTTATTTCTACTGTGTGATTGGCTGCTAAAATAATCCATATTAAATAAAAATATCCAGAGCCTATCAACATTATCGGCATAAAATTTTATCGCAATCTCAATATGATATTGTTTATTGCCTAGCCCTATGAATGTGACATGACGTTATATTGAATAACTGTAAAGTATCTTTTCAAATATAATAATAATAATAATAACAACAACATTAAGAGCATTATAACCGCCAACTTCTATCAAAGATTCATCCAGAACCAGACTCATCTGAAACCATTCAAACAGAAATTTTAACTTGGACTAAATCGACGCATCACTAAATTAGCTGATGAAGGTGACAGCTATTGGTGCACTTTTCAAATTTCACTTTTCCTTTTTTCTTTTGCGCATTGTGGTCGATCTCAGTATGCAGAGATGTGAAGCCGTTACATGTTGACTTCTAAGCCCTTGCCATTTTCGTGATCGACCTATGTTCAATATCCTGATTGAGGTTAATCATTACACCAGCTTGCTGAGACAATAACTTTCTCTCAGACAGCGGGCTTTCCCAAGGACTCTGGGGATCTAATGTTTTCCTGTGGCACATGGCCTCATGGCTTAAGGCATTAAGAGATTTCACTACATGCTACAATCTGCACCTTAGAGATAACAATATCAGAGGACGCAGAAATATTTTCACATGCAAACCAGTGTTTTTCTTTTTTAAATGCTCATTTTGAAACCACTACAAGCATAGTGCTTGAATTGTTGGGACTAGTCAAAAGCCATATCACATTTTACCTAATTTATTGGTTCGATTGAATTCCAGAACATTTTCATTTTAGCAGGGGGCCGTGAAATGAGAATATTCCCGCATTGTCATAATAACATTGTGCAGCAGAGGTAGACAGTGTAAGGAGAGGACATTGAGAGAGAAGAAGATAGTGAATAATGGTTTGTCCCACTCAGCACTTAAAGGTTGGATCTCTATTACCAGCTGAGATAAAATGTCATTCACGTCCCCAGGAAGAGTGGATTGTGATATTTAATGGTGGGTCCTGGGACTTGACTTTCTTTCCCAGAGCTCTCTATCTTCCTGCTACATTATTCACAGGCCTGTCAGCGAGCACCTGGCCAACATACAGCAGCACCTACGTCTACAGACGCACTGAAGGTTAGAAAATGGACTCGTCTCCAGCAAAGCAAAGCTTTTATTGAGAATAATGGTTCTGCCATGATGGCTTCACAGATGCATAGCACTGTCTCCAAAACACCGGTGCCCTGAAAGGATTTGTGAGATTCTTCTTCCATTTTGGATATTTTATTCCTGTTTTCATTGATTGCCATTGCAAGTTTTCTCCACATGATCTCAAGAAAGCTTGTTGGACTGTTGAGCAACATAATTGGGTGAATGCTGACAAAATACCCATAATCTTTATGGATGTTATGGCTACACACTGTCTAAAACTGATGTGCTCTAATGTCTCAAAACTTTTGCACATCTGTTTATCAGGCTGTTTTAGAGTATGCCTCTAACAGCATGCTAATTTCTAAATAAGAACATCACCTGTGCATTCCCCCTACTAATAAGTGCATAAGCATACAGTATGATTTAAAAATCAAAACAGCTCTATATGATATACAAAATCAAAATGATGCAGAAAAAAATATATTTCCAGATGCTCCAGAAAACTTTGATGACTTATTTTGGTTTTTGTCTTTGTCTGAAAATAGCTTCTATAGCCTATTTATTGTTCAAAGGTTTATTTCCCATCAACCCTTTGCCACATGTAGCGGATGAAATGCACTAAAAGCAGTACACAAAAATACAAGCACCCCCTTTAAGTGCCAGTTGTTTCACCTCATGGCAACCTGTTCAAGATTTTTTTTTTACCTGATTCATTGTGACCAGAAAACAGCGGCTTTTAAAGCTTTTAAGAAGCTTGACGTGTTAGACAATCTGTCTGTATTTGAAAGTACTTCCTGTACAGTAAGTCCTGCTTTTTTGTCAGTTTTGTTTTGGTGCATTGTTTGTTTATTGTAAATTTGCATAGTCTATAAAACAGAAAAACTCATCACTTGCTGAGATAGATTAATGTAGTGTGCTGCTATTTGTGAGCAAAGCTCAGCAATGGCAAATCTGTATGTCACACAGCAGAGAGAGGAAAACAAATCCACGATAAAGCAAATTTAATGAAGTCCCAAATGGCAATACCACTGAGTATATCTCTCTGGCTTTAAAGACAAGAAACATCCCACAACTCCACAAACTGTCCTTCAATGTGTTTCTAAAGTAATGCAGAAAGTGAACAGTCCAACTAGTAGTAGGGTTGTGTGGTATACCTCTACTAAAAAGCACTGCACTTCCAAAAATCTTCATTCTGCACAGTTTGGTACATGACCCGGACAGCAATGTGCTGCTATTCAATGGAGCCGACAGCTACTTGTTATTATTTGTGTAGAACTGAAAGCCCATTCACCTCTACCATTCACATTCATCACTCATGTAATAACTGAGCAAAAGTCGATTTAACACATAAGGTCTGTTACAACACCTGCTGTTTACCTAGACAGCAGTTTAAAGCATCCTAGGCCTCCCTAAGCAAAGACTGTTTGTGCTGCCTTCTAAGATACTTTGTATGGGCCAAAATCAGTAAAACAAAAAAAAAATCAAATTTCAAAATTTGAATAAATAAATAATAAAGAAAAAAAATGATTCACTTTAGTTGAACCAACTGTTTTCAACATTAATAATATTCAGAAATGTTGACTGAGGTAATGGCTACTGAAAATTCAGCTATCCCATTACAAGAAAAAAAAAAATTTATCTTGATTTTGGTCCTTTAAATGCCGCTTTTGTGAGACTTTCAAAGTCCTACCTACCTAAAACTTTCATCTGTGGTGTAAATTGTATTTTCTTGTGTATGATCTTATGCCTGTCCAAAGTTGTTTAAGCTGATTTCTTTTTAATCTGCAGAATATTGCAAAAGCAATTGTTTTTGTCCAGACAATGAATGCACCATCACTGTACAACACTGGACCCCACTGACTATGTAGACAAAACAACACTGAAACATTTTACAAACTATATTCTATAGTGTTCCACAGAAAAAAAAAAAAAAAAAAAACAAATTCATACAATTTTGGAATGACATGAGGGTGAGTTTTGGTGACAGAATTTAGAATTTAATTTATTTTTTGGTGAACTATCCCTTTAAGCTGGGAAGCAAAAACTACACTGACATTGACAAAATGACTTTTAAAATCTCTTTAGCAGGAAAGTTTCTGCTAAGAATATAAATGCAAATGTAAATGAATATGGATTTTGATACATGGCCTTGTTATACTTCAGACTGTTGATATTTTGCAGCATTTGTACAAAACCATCTGTTATATTATGGTGGCAGAATTCTGAAGAGATTCGTGCTTCAGAATAGAGCGTGCCACCAAGCAAAACAAAAGCATGTCAATCTGAATGTTGCTCAACACAGCATCAAAAAATGTGATTTGTGGTTTTCTGGTGTTTGCACTGCCAAGTTGGGCCTGAGCCCATCATTAGTGCCAAAGATCTGGCAGATACTGTTCCCAATTTCCAGACAACTGTACAGCTGCCTGATTGCTTAACAGACAAAAGAATTTATTTGAAGTCTCTAAACAAAGTTGCAAGACCATTTTCACGGAATTAGACTGACACAATTTGGAAAGAAACCAAAGGCCCCTGCTCTAATATCCATTTTACACAGGATTAACCTTATTTGCTTCAAAGCATCAACTACTTTTAACAGTCTGAAGGACAAGTGAAGAAATAATTAGTTTTGGTAAATGAAACAGGTCTGGGTAAATCAAACTTAAAGTGAACCTTTCTTGAACAAGAAGCGTAGCCATATCCAATCAGACGGCATTGAAAGCCACATTGCAATCAGACAACATCCAGATGGCATTGTGAGCCACACGCTGGCAAGGATCAAGAATAGGCTGCGGCTAGAGCAGGAAGATCACACCACCATCATTAGTTTGTTATCCAACAGTGTCATCTCGAGATAATGGACATTTATGGATTCGAAATGATGGATGAAAAGAGCCTTTTCTGAGAGTTGCCTTGCTGCAGCGAACCCAAATTACATTGTGAATGACGTGAAAATAATGTAATGCTGGTGCCTTCAACATTTAATGTGATTTAAGGGACTGTTCTGAAGTCGATTCGCTGTAGAGTCTCGAAATTGTCTTGTTTTTTTAATCCAGGATGAAAGATCCAATGGCCTGAGTCCGAGACAGGTGACGAGTGCCACCGAAGACCCATGACCTCTATATCCAATTCCACTATGAGGGGCGCAATAAAAGGATATGGAGAGGGTGAATGAGTTGTAACCCCCAACTTCCTCAATTTATCTCGGTGTCCTATGAAGTGGTCGGCAGAGGTCCTGACCTGCATACGTTCACCTCAAACACAGAGTCAAAAATCAATATCTTACAGGAAGAAAAGTACCCGATAGACCGAAACATGGGTGGGTAGGGACATTTAAAGCCTGTTGTGTTGTTGGAGGTTTTAAATAAATAAATAAATAAATAGAAAGGAGACCAAGTCTCAAAAGAATGGAAAAGTGGATGAATATTATAATTAGCATGCAATCAAATATGAATAAATAAACTGTGGCCCTACTATAACATAGAAGGTTATTAATAGATCTAAACTGTTTATACAAAGGAATAAACAAATTTCTCTCCCCGTAAATGAGAGTTTGGATGATTGGTCTTGGCAGGCTGGTTTGTGCACGTTACGTATTCAGGAGGTGAGTGCCAGATTTCACATCCTCGAGTGAGAGTGGGTGGAAGCTTTTATTCGTAAGACGAAAGAGAAAGAATGATAGATTTTGTATAACACCATCAGATGAGTCCGAATTCTTTTCTCAGAACTTTGTCTGTGATGGGAGATTTAAAACCTTGAGTCTCTACTTATTTGGTGAGGAAGAATGTTTGCACTTGGCAAAGTGAGAGACAATTATTGACATGCTGGATAGAGAGTGATGTAGTGGGCTACCAAAATATTAATCTGCCCTAAGAACAAAGCTGATGTTCTCACTCTGCAATCACATGCAATCTCTTGCAATCCTTAAGGGGGGAAAATATATAGCATATATTCGACAAATAGGAATCACACAAGCAATTAGTACGTGCTTGAGTGAAAGTGTGATTGACTGAGCATCTTAACATTCAGACGTGTTTTTTAACTGACCTTGGCTGGGTTTCCCCAAACAGCAAGCAGAACATTAATGCAACGTAAAGTGTACTTAATCTCAACGACATGTTTCCCAAAAGCATTGTTATCTAAGTCGTAAGTAAAAACGCTAAAACCTCAGACTAACTTAAAAGGATATTTCTGCTGGCTTTTACAGTTTATCAGAGACAACAGGCACAAAATAAAGAATATTAATGCACTTTGGTTATCACATAGCCCTTGTAGACTACATTCAAGAATAAAAGACGCACTGGTATAAAATGCTTTTAGAATGGTACTCTGCAGTCTGTCATGTCGCATGATAGGCCTGAATTATACATTATAGACAACAAAATAGAACTTTATGTAGGCCTACTAATTGGTGATGAGAACTAATGATATCTAACTACAACAGTGGGCATAATTCATAATAAAAATATGTCTTCATTTACTCATGTGAATAAAAGTTGAACAATTCACTTTCTTTGTTAAAAAAATGAGGCAAACTATTCCTTTAACAAATCACATTTCACAAGGATTATTAAATCCAGCCACTGTTTTAGACATATGAAGAGTTCATTTGCAAAAACAGATAACTCCATTTTTAACAATTCTCAGAAATCATGTTTTTTCATTGTGCATTCCAATTAATCTCAATTAAACTGCAGTTGGGTTATTTTGACTAGGTTAAAAAAAAAAAAAAACGCTAACACAATAAAACACAATAAAAACATGATAACATAATAAAAAACATTTTCAAACAATTGAAAATTTAAAAAAAACTGAGTTATCTGTTTTTGCAAATAAACTCTTCATATGTACATATGTAGCCCAAAATAAATGTTAACACAACAAAGTGTAACAAAAAATTTTGTTTTTGTTTTGTTTTGTTTTTTGAAGTCAGTGCTAACCAGAATGTTTGGTTTTCAACATTCTTTAGAATATATTTTTTGATGCCAATTTTCATTTTTGGCTGAACTATGGCTTTAAATTCAGATTAAGTGTCCAACGAAACAAGCAGGACACGCAGAACAAGAGATAACTCTTTAAAAGATCCAGAAAACAACTCATTACAAGTGCACTTTTGTTGAGTTACATTTAATATTTAATATTACTTTATGTTGACCTTTAATATTTCTTATCAAAGCCCTACTTATTCTTCCTACTGATTAATGTTTTAATAACATAACTTTAAATGTCTCAACAACATAACATACAATTTCCATGTGTAGTA
This sequence comes from Spinibarbus caldwelli, assembly GCA_039654775.1. Lineage (NCBI taxonomy): Eukaryota > Metazoa > Chordata > Actinopteri > Cypriniformes > Cyprinidae > Spinibarbus > Spinibarbus caldwelli. Next base: position 10,983,240 of record CM077246.1, on the reverse strand, counting down.
TTTTGCAAAATTTATATGCTGGGGAGACTAGCCACTTAGTAAGTTAGACGACAAAGACAATTCCTGTAATGATGCCCTTAAGTTCTACTTCATAATGAGTGTGCTAATTTGGGGGGGGGGAGTGCTGCTTCATCATAAAATAACATACAGTACGCGGTAAGTTAAGATAATTTTAAAAATACGATTAGTAACGTTATCAGGAAACATTTGCCTTTATCCTTTACAATGATCTGAATCTTTTTTTTTCAACATCTGACTCCATGTTAACTGTGGGAGAGGAGAATTTAAATTAAGGCTACAGTAAATATGCCATCTAATTTTGTTCCTATTCAAACCAATACTCTTGAAGACAAATGCAAATGCTAAAGCATGCTGTAATTGGATACTATTTTTATGCAATCTCTCTGTATGCTTACTTGATTTATGTTCACAAAATCTTTCATTTTCATGGCGATGTTTGAAGATTTCTCCCCTCATCGCAAAACACAGCCATCTAGGCTCACAGTTGGACAATTAGAAATACCAAAAAAGGTCCAAGTCAATTTCTCAAATTGATTCCAAAACAATATTGTATTTATAATTGAGAGCAACACTTTCCAAAAACCCTAAAGCCCAGATAAAGACACCCTCCATCTGTGCTGTGGGATACAGAAAAAGCCTTTTGAAGAATTGCACAAGCACGTCATCTTTTTTAGGCCATCAAAACCTAATCCTGCTATAAGCCGATCAATTGCATTATATATAGCTATAGACTGTAACCTTTAAGGCAAAGCCCTCTTGCTGAACTGTAATAGAAAAAGCAGAACAGACAAAAAGACAATTTGACACATAGTAATTATCTCTATCAGTCCTCGTGCTACTTATGAAGCTAAAGCTGCACTGGCACTCCGTGTGACCTGTTTCGCTTGTATCACTCTGTACTTAGACCATCAGACCAAACTCTCCTGCCACCCAGAGTAATGAGAATGCATCAAACACAGGGCTCATCAGCCTTTCCGTTTGAAGTTTGTCTAGAGAAAAAAAAGAAAGAAAAACCCTGTGAAAACTACACTTGAATGACTTGCTGGCCATGTTGAGATTGTATCCAATTTTTTTACACTATGAGAGAGACTCATTCAATCTCTTAGCTACCACAGATGGTTGTACACTCCTGGACATTCTGGGCATTGTTGTGGAAAAGTGGAAATGCATATGGAAAACAAGCTGGCCTTGGTGTCTGCAATGATTAATGGAGCAAACACATTGATGTCATAAAGAGAGGCGGGGAAATGTTCGTAGACGTGACAGATGGTTGGTTAAGGATCCTGGCGACGGGTGAGGGACGGCCTACATGGACGCACATACCCAAACCTGCTTCTGGCTGCCCCTCTGGGAGCGCGAAGAAGTTTTTCCTGGTAGTCTGTTATGATATGCATTTCAATAGAGCGATTTCCCACCATTCCAAATCGCTATAGTTGATATAGATAACGTGCATTAGATGGAAACGTGTGCTAAATGGAAATGTGGAGCAGATATTACAGTACACAAGGGAAAAGCGGTCTCAGTTCTTAAACATCATTATAAGATCAGAGATTCCTCTCTGATTTTATAATGATGTTTAAGAACTGAGACTGCATCCCTCATTGGCCTTAGGGGCTGAGAACGTATACACACACGGAGCCTATATATACTCCTCTCATGTGAAAACACAGTGCAAACACCCACACGCACAAGGAAGAGAGAAAGAAAGACAGAGAGAAAGCTTCACAGGCACTGAAGATCCTGATAGGGGTCATTTATCCTCTGATAATAGCGCCCAGGCCAGACAAAAGCAGGGGGCAGCTGGGTTTCCAGGCTATTTCCTGGCCAAACGAAGAGCTTCTCTAACTTTTGTTCACAGTGATGACTTTTGTCACGATGTCTTTCTTGGCCAGACTGTAGAGGATTCTAACATGCCTTACAGGAATACAAATTAGCTAAAGTTCCTTTAAGGGAAAAAAGTTCTTCTAACTTTGAAACCAAACCTGGCTCATACATTGGATCTATTGTTTTGACAACAATTTTTTTGTATGTGGGAGGTCTTGCTTGAAGGTTCACTTAATAAGTAAGTCTCCAACCTTAATTAATTTCCTTTATAGCTCCTTTAAATATGCACACATGTTCACTTAGTCATGAATATAATCTTTCAACTCACTGACTGGCCTTGTCTGATAATAAAGTGTTTTATTCAGAACAAGAACTTCTTACTTTTACACTTTTATGTTCCTGGATGAAAATATAATTTTTCCACCATCATAAAAGTTTGTATAAAGTACAAGATCCAAATGAATATCAGAGAGAAACACTTTCACATGAACATCCAGTTGAAGCTTAGAGAAAGCAAAAAACAAAACAAAAACGTATTTAGAGCAGCAGCACCATTGAAATATTGTTTTATTGCCTATTTTGAAAGGAGCCTTGCTTGGATGTTCCCTGAGCCGCTAGATCTCAGACTGTGATATATCTTCAAGCGCTTCATTAAAAATGGATCATCTTAAATGATACCAGCAATGAATATGGTTTATAGCTAAAACAGATTCTGATATATGACGCTCTACAGGGGTTATATTTATGTCAAAAGAGAGGTGGATTTCCTACTTAAAGGGATAGTTCATTCAAAAATGAAAATTCTCAATATTTACACACCCTCAAGTCATTCCAAACCTGGGGGGAGGAGATTTTTCGAAATGTCTTCTTTTATGTTCTTCAAAGGAAATAAAGTCATACTGATTTGGAAGAACATGAGGGGAAAATGGAGTAAATGATGACACTTTTCATTTTTGGGTGAGCTATCCCTTTAAATGCCTAATATGAGGATGGATTTATTCACTGTGAACAGGAGAAATACCCATAAGGGAGTACTTATACTTGGTCACTTCATGTGTCTTGATCATTTGGTATCCAATTGGGCATGTGCACATTTCACTTACATACTGGCCACATACATATGTGCAAAACAGATCTAAATCCAAACTACTATCCCTCTGCTATATGCAATGCTAATGTGGGGCAGCAAAATTCCGTTGAATGCTCTCTCTGCCCCATTAGTATTTGAGTTTTGAGATTGCTCAGTCAACGTGTTTCATCCATGAGCAAGTTTAAATATCTTTCTAGTCTATATTTCCATCTTGTAATCCCGCTGTTTTGGGTATTTAAAAAAAATAAATAAATAATTAATTTGTAATAGAGCAGACACTGATTGTTGTTGATGTATTTATGGCCTCATTTGGCGAGACGGCAGACGCTGAAAACACTGCGCGCTTCAGTATGTGTGTAGTAAACGAAACTGCGCATCTGTGCATTCATTCATAACGAGACATGCAGGATTCATATTTAAATGGTATTTTTGCAGCTTAATATTTACAGATACTAGTTCATATCGCCATTTGATTTAAGTGTAATGACCTACTTTTGATTTATTCATCCAAACTTTGACAAATTCAATGACATTCCGCGTTATACAGTAAATTCTGTTTTTATAACTAGATTCTGCGTTTCCGTCCGCGTTTTCCGCATCGCAGAAATCATAAAGTCCTGATCGCACTGCGACGCTCGCGTCCGGTGTAGACACGGTGTGAGTTTTTTAATGGGTTATGTTATAGCCCTGCTTGGTTTTTAATGTTTTTATGAAATCTCTGTATTGCTCATATCATCGTATTATTTACTGCCATGCGAGCCACAAATTAAAGCTTGGCGAGCCGCGCAATGAGTAACACTGCTTTAAGGGATCCGCAGTGCACATCATTTTCTTTCCGAACACGTTGGGATGCGGCGGATTGCGGGGGGATCAAGAAACCCTACCTAAACTCTAATATGGCAAACACGCGGGGGTAGGGCTGAGCCCATTCGGGACTACGGGAGCCCAGAGGGGAGCATCGGCGGATGTTAAAGAGTAAACCGATTTTCATTCAAACAAATGACGTAAACTACACATTCGAGTTAATCGATAAAATCGATTTATCACCCAGCCCTAGTTTCTGTTGTCAGACAACAGAATAAATATGAAATAGTGACTGAAACGTGACCCATTAAAGTCCGCGGACGCAGACGGCCGAAGTATACTTTTAGACTACATAACCAGCTCTCCCTTCCAAGATGTTAATCTGCATAAAAATCCTGATAATCGAGCCGTCGTCTGATGAAATCCACTTCACCTAAGATAAAGACAATAACTGTGCAGTGATTCCGGCTATACTTGCACGTAAAATTAGAGAAGCAACATAATATCTATTTAACTGAAAGCACTGCTCCTCTCCGCCGCTCGCTGAACGATGCAGACGCAGAGAAAGAGAGAGAGAGAGAAAGAGAGAGGGGAAAGAGAGAGTAGCTTGTCGCTAAGTGCTTTTTTGAAGAGGGGGAAAAAAGTCGCTAAAGGGGTCTGCAAAGTTGCTAAGTTGGCAACACTGTGCATCTCCATTTCTCACTACGGGCTATGCCACGGGTCAAACAGAAAATGTGCGCTGCGTTAATCGCGCATTAATAAAATTAGTGCCGTTAAAATGAATTTGCATTAACGCGTTATTAATGTGTTATTAGCGCGTTAACTTTGACAGCCCTCGAATAAATATATAATATTCTGTAAATACTCCCATAAAGCATTATGATACTTTTTATGTAAATTTTTTTTCTCAGTGTGAGGCAATATGTGCTGTCTTACATTTATATAGTCGACCCTGCAGATACAAATTGACTTTTAATAATTGCTTACACAGGTAGTAAAAGACGATCAACATGTCAGAAGCAGACAGAATACACCAAAAACCATAGCAGATAAATAAATCTGAGAAAGGGGTCATTGCTGCTAAATGAGTAATGAAGATAGATGATCTATGACAAATTAATCTGCATAGCCTATTTATTTAATTTATTACAAACAAAGGTAGAACTACTGGATATACAAGATACAGAAATATAATTAAATATTATTTTAGAGAGAGATGGAGATGGAAGTGTAACAGGTGCGCTATAAGGATGATGTTTTAAGCAGTGCTTTTCACCCTGCAGCTGAGCGGCTCTGAGATCATCACCCACAGCATTTTTACTGCTGCTGCTTTCTTTTCAAAGGTACAACACTGTGTATACACCACAAGCAAGCAGTGCAATGCAATGCAACAAAACTGAAAGAAAACCAAAGACCGTTACAACGGCATGCTGTGTAGTCAACGTTGTTGAGGTGTAGTCAGTTTTGTTGATTATAATGAAAGTGATTGATTTTATGTCGTCAAGGGGAAACAACTAGAATGTGGTATTGTTGATTCATCCACAGTGATTCTGGAATTACAGTATGACAGATTTTATTCTAAAAATTGCTGATTTTCATTTGTTCATCTGTGTGGATGAATCTGCTAATTTTCACCTCTATGTTAGTGCATAATTTGCACATAGAAACAAAGAAATTGCTTCAATAGGAAAAGATATACGCTGAAATTCAGACCTTGCTTTATATGGGTTGCCAAAGATCCATCTCAGAACAATTTACAGTCAGCCTCAATGAGGTCTCCGTGGAAACTCATCCCACACCTTTAAAAGTGCAGCTTAATTGTTACAGTAAATCACACAGTGTGTCACATTTGCATGAATTCTTCACAGAGAGAGTCCTACTATAAGAGATTCTAGAATACAGACAAATAAATCTGTTTGCATCATATTTATAAAGATATTTTTAATCATTTAATTTTTATTAAAATATTTGTAGCATTATGTACCACTAAGTTTTAAAGGGTTGCTCTACCCTAAGACCACATATGCTGTGAAACCCTAGAAATACATCAAACACTGACTGTACAAAATGTAGACTAATCATTGATGAAAAATGCCCTTTTTACATTTTAACACCCAACTGACTAATAAATAAGCATAGTCACTCTCCAGAATCATCTATAACTTTATACAATAATGACTAGTCCTTCTGGAGGAGACTGGATACAACAGAGCACAGTGCTATAATACAGCTTTAGCGTATTTTGCATAGCAGACTGGAGAGATTTTGGGAAAGATGGGGAGAGATACAGAAGCTGAACGACTGTGCAGAGAAACTTGACCTCTTTCTCTTAATGGAGTGCTGTGAAGCAGACAGCCCGCTCTCAGCTACATCATTATATTTTGACTCAAACGGACCAAGTCCCAGACCTAATCCACAGCAAAGAAAAAGAAGAAAAATAGCTTCGAATATGCTGGGCAAATACTACTGCTCACCTGCATGTCTGAATTAAACATTTCATATAGCTTTTGCCAGAGTATTTTTGAAAAAAAAAGGCTATTTTTTAGCCTAATAGATAAGTTCCCTACACAAGGAACAAATTTCACACACTTATGGGTTCCAAAAGTTTGAGACTACCAGTGACTTTTTTTGTTGTTGTCATTTTTATAATAATAAAAAATAAAAAAATTATATAAATTTATATAATAAAAAATATAATTTTTTTCCATTGCAAAGTATACATATCATAACATATTATTTCCACTATTAAATGAGATTTTATATCCCAGATTTTTAAAGTGTACTCAGACTTTTGCATCCCTTTGCTTAAATCTAAATATTAAATGTTAGTGAACTTAAATATAGCTATATTACTTGGTTTATCCTATAGTGTACATATTCTAAGCTATAATCTGACAAGAACTTCTCAAGAGTGAATTATTGCATTATATTAAACATTATATCACACCAAACGAGGAAGCAGCAGCAGTAAATAGTATCTAATGTGACATGTAAATTGAGCGTGTGCATTTCAGATGCGGTTTCCTTTGATCAATGCAGTGAACGCTGAACTTGAGACACTACAGATCCTCCATTAGAAATGTTTAGCCTACAATGAGTAGGATTACACTCCCCTATTTTTCCCTTTTCTCTTTTAAAACACCATTTCTGCAACTATACCCATATTGTCAAAAATATTCACATGCATATCCAAATATATGCACGGCAGAACAAACTGTTTTAGAATCTTTACTTCCTTTTTTTCCCTACTTATCTTGCATATTCTGCAATAGCTCAGTAGTGAATGCATGAATGTGAATAATAAAAAAGAGCTTGGCACAGACTATTCTGTTTTTTCCTTTGAAAGCAAAACCAACTAGACCCATCACAACAACAGCAAATAAACTTCGTACAAAACAGTCCACCATGTTCACTGCAGGAAAAAAGCCATTTATGCGTCCTCAGAAAAAAAAAAAATCAAATTAAAATACAGATGTATGTGCTTTGACATGCATGGATTGTATATATAGACAATTTGCTTTTTCAAAAGCACTCCCTAAACCGTAAGGCATTAAGGATTCCAAAGCACACCAATTTGCACTTCAAACCAGTGGGCCCCTTTTCATCCACAGTAGCGTTTGTTCACAAGCCCAGCAACACCCTGTGGATCCGCACACGAATATGAGTGACTTCAACAAAGCCATCTACAATTCGGCACAGGCCCAGAAGAACTGTCTAGCAGTTCTCTGCATCGTTTGCTCATATGCTTCAGGAAATTATGTTATTTTCTCTGAAATGCCTGTAACTCCCACCGTGCCCCTTAGGCTGCAAACGTAACCAGTCGATCCATTAATACTGTCAACTCAACCAATCATTGCCTACCGATTGTTAGCTCTAACCAATTACATCCTTGCCCTTGAGTGACTCAAGGTGACTTTGCCTTGACTTGCTCAGGGGTATTTTCCCATTTTTGCAGTTTTACATCACCAACATTTACTATCGGGGAATTTTGCTCAGTGTGAGGTTATAACTGAGAATGAAACACAGGTGGACTTACCATTCTCCTGATCCGATTTGTTGTCCTGCTCTATGTCTGTGAGTGTTAAAGCAGAGTTGGACCGGCTGGACAGCTGCGAGTCCCGTCCGTGTGCCTTAACCCACAGCATGGCGCAGTCGGGAGAAATGCCCCCTGCGTTCTGGATAGGGTCTGCTCCGCTGAGCTGTGTATGATGACTGAGTCCGGTCTCAGCGCAGAAGCTTAGACCACGGCGTGGTGCGGGGCCACATATCCCAAGCTGCCTCAGTGACAGACTCTGGCCTGCAAGAGTCAAAGTGCATACTTAATACAAAGAGTGTATGCATAAAAAGTAGTACACAAAATAACTGAGAACTTGCTGAAAACACACACACACACACTATTTAATCATTTAAACTTGCATTCAAACTCTTGCAGTATATACACTTTCATATTAAAATATTTAAAGCATTTAAATAAAGATGCTGCAACAACAACAACAACAGCAGTTTTAAGTTCCCACGTTCATGTTTGTTATTTATGTGGTGAGTATTCTTTCTAACCAGGGAATGAATATATATAATTTTTCAATTTATTTAGAAGATCTGTGTTTAACATTTGTGATTTTGTTCTCCTTACGAATGCAAAGATTGATTTGATGAAGAAAAATATTTAAGAAAACAGTAAAACAGTAAAACTACAAAGAATGAACTATGAAAAGTGAAAAAGAGAAAACTATTAAAATAACTTTTTTTGTGTGTTGCACAATTTTTTTTTTATTGCTACCTTTTCATAGAGCAAAATGAATTTAGATAACAGTGAATACTCAATTCAAAGTGGCCTTTGTTCAAAAGGATAACGTCACGTAAACAGAATTAACCTTATCAATACATTTAGACTCAGTATACAAAATGACAAACCAAGCGAAACTAATAAGTAACGGCAACATTCAGACAGTTTTCGCAGAACAAAATATAATATTGATTACCTAATTATGGGCACATTTTGTGATTAAAAATTACGTTTAGCAGTTGTCTATTTTATGTGTTTGTTTTAAAACTGCATCAGAAATATACTTTCATGTTATTGTCTTATTTTCATGTTTTCATTTATGTTCATTAAAAATATGAAGAAGCAAAATTATACCTACTAAAATAAAAAATTTAAAAATGTCAAAAATAGCCTATTTAAAAAGCCTAATTTATTAAATTTTCACACAAACTTATTTTATATTTCATTGATATTTGATTCTTAACAGTGTGCATTACTTGATGTATAGGCTTATTTACAGAATTACTTTTTTCTGATTTACCAATCTTCTTTTCTGTTTCAGCAGGTGAATATCTGTTCTGCTGAACCTGAATGAGGGTAAGTTCTACCTCTTCCAACACAGGATTTACTACACAGTACAAAATAGAAACTGTTCCACTTCAGATTGAAATTCACCTTGAGACTCACCACCCCTCTACTTCCTTCAGCTCTGCTTTTAAAACCATATTCCTGTACCTGCTAGCATATGCTGAGTGCTTTATGACTAAAAGCCCACAGAGTAGGTGACACATGAAAATGAATACACCTGAATTTAAATTATGAGTACACTCATAGATATGAAACAAAATAACTCAACACAAGTGCTGACATTAATTACCACATGAGGGCATTATCTGAAATACACATTTTGAAATACTGCAAACTGTGGAAGTCAATGCAGGGCAAAGTGCCACGATTTAGCCAGGCTGTGATTAAAATAAAATGACGGAACATTTGTGTCATGAATACATGCAAGATCTCTCTCCTTCGGCTTTTGTGCCGATCAAGCACAAACACGGCTGCTAATTAAAGACGTCCCCCTAAGTGTAACACCCTAAGGTTATGGAGCACACTATAAAGCACAATTAACCAACTAAGTGTATTTCTAATGAAATTAAATTTGAATGAGCAGTATCCTACCCTTCCACTTAAAAAGTGTCATATCATGATAAACCATCAAATATTTATAAAATAGTTTGAATAGTTTGTGAATAATCAGCAAATGAGTGTCTGGTGGCTTTATAAAATATCAAAATGAAATGAAAATGAAGGTGCCCAACCTGAATACAGCTGTCTAACAAAAGTGTTTTGACTAACTGTTCTGTACCAATTGAAAATACTTTCATTTAGACCGCTTCAATGACAGGCTGAAATAATATATGTAACTTAGTCAATTAATCTAATTAAAATTTCATTAAATGGCTTACATTTCTAGATAATTAGTGCTTTGTAAAAAACAACCTCTACTACTTTTGCAGCTTGGTCTACAGTATATAAAACGTATTCAAGATATTGAAGAAATAAAACGTAGGTGTTGGATCACAGTGCAACACAGCAGTTAAATTGTTGTTTGCAACCCATACGATCAGACTTTTATTGATTTGGAAAAATGTGTTCATTGAACAGTAAATGGTCTGCAGTGTAGTTCCTTTAAGAGTTATAAAGAATTAGCTGCCCGTGTTATATTGTATGTAGTTGCTGTTCATTAGAAAATCTGTTAATGCTGTTTTAAAAAAATTAAATTAAAAAAAATTAATCCAGGATTGAAAGCATACATAGCTGGTAATAATTGTGATATTAAAGATTTATTTTATATTCTTTTTCTTTTAGTATTTGTTTTATTGTAGAAATAATGCCTGTATGTCATTGTATGTGTTTTATTGGATAGCAAAACAATAAAATAGAAAAATCAGCTTGCTTTAATCTCTTTAAATAAAAAAAATATTTCTTTAATATTATTTTTATAATGTTTTTCTGTGTGGATTTTATTGCATATTCAATTAAGGCAAACTTTATGAAATGATCTTTAACCTAAAATGTAATTACAAAATAATGTCTTCTCTTTATGGTCTAGAATGTTTTTTCAAGGACATGGGATTTACTTTCTGGATAAAACTGAATTAAATCTGAAGATTTAGCTCCTGTTTGGGTCAGAGGTCAAGGTGAAGTTAGGTCATGTTACTGACCGGTCATGTATCCCAGTATGCTATAATGGACTTATTTAATTTAGAAAGACACAGTTTCATCTTCATTACAATATTAAATTGTGCACGCTTGAAAAATCATTTTGATGCAAAATCATTTTTATATACCATAAAATCTTTTTTAGAGTGAATATATGTCAATAGATACGTTTATTCAGTTTAGTGCTGTATACTGCATTTCTTATTTTTTATGTTTTGTTTTTAGTATTTCAAATGCCTGTTTTTCTTTTCCTTGTTGGTTTTAAAAAAAAAAAAAAAAACATCACATTTGCAAGCCTGAAGGACTCCAGAGTCTCCTGTCCATATGGTGAATGTTAAAGAGCACTTACCTGGAGCTCTGTATTCCTCTGTGTCCCTTGGCACCATGTCTGGCATGCGATGCCCATAAAGCCCCTGGGTGGATGGGTGTTGATCAAAGGCCTTCAGCGTCTCACTGGAGCTATAGGACTTCTGGGTAAGAACGGAGGATGAGCCGGTGTGACGGCGGTTGCCGGGACCCTCCCTGTAGCCCTCCCCCTCCTCTCTGTCTCCTTCCCTCTCCCAGTCTCTCCCTCGTTCTCTCCTGCTCCGAGAGAGAGAGCAGTAAGGCCGACGCTCCTTCACCTCCATGCTACATTCATGCTGTGTTCCTCCTCTTCTACGCTTCTCTCTTGCTGCTGTCTGTTCTAGTTTGCTTCTTTCCAGCTGTCGGTCTGTCTCCGCACCTCTTTCTCCACTCTAAGTTCCACTCCCACCTGCTTAGAGACACAAGAAAAAAACACTGCTTAGTGAGAGAAAGAAACAGGTAAAGAAGGCAGCAAAAGAAGAAAGAGAAGACAAGTAGGATGCTGAAAAAAAGCCCTTGCGAGATGTCGCTCCTGCTTAGTTCATCATGTTCCTTGTACAGCCTTTAAAGAACAATTAGTCACTAAGATAAAGTAAGAGGGGGCGCAGCAACTAGTATTTTTCTGATAACACTGTTAAACCATATAATTAATCTCTTGAGGTTTGTAAGCACATACTTTTTTTGCATTTACATTCATAATATTTATCTATTAAGCACAATATAAAAAATGAAACTTTAATGAATGTTTTTCTCCCAAAATAGATTATAAAATATTGTATTATATTACACTGTATTGTATTGTATTTTAGAATATATATATATATATATATATATATATATATATATATATATATACTGTATAATATTCAGAAAATATAATTTTGTTCGAAAAGAATAACTGTTTTTGTCAATACAATGAAAGTCAATAGGGTCCAAAATTCACCAATTCACCAAAATTCATTTAATTGTTTTATTATGCATTATATTGTTATTTAATTATTAAAAAAAAAAAAAAAAAAAAAAACTTTAACGACTTAAAAATCTTCAGTTATCTTCTATTGTGTTTCACAGAAGAAAGTCAAAATTTTAATGACTGGGTGAACTATTTCTTTCATTCAAGCATGCTGAAACAGAATACACCTTAGTCCTCCACAGAAAGAAAAAGTCTGTGTTTTCCAGCAAAGACAAAGTCAAACAAAGTAATACTAAAAATACTTGCTTTCAATGCACTGACTTTGTCATGACAGATCCTCACATACTTGTAAGCCTTTAGTAGGTTTCCTGGGAGGTTTGTGCCAAAACCGTTCGACAAAGCTCTGGAGAATTGGTTGAGTTTCACTGGTGTGTGTTTAAGTATATTCCAGGGCTTCTTCTCGAGTGTCATCTATCTTATCTAGTGGAACAGTTGACACACAGACACAAGTGCAGAAAGCATTTGCCTAGAGACCCCACTGTCAGTTTAAAGCAGTATAAAGAGGACAAGAGAAACAATGAGGATAATAAAACATTGTAGGAGGAATCAGAGGAGACTAGGTCAGCATTACTGCACACAGCCACAGTAATGGGATACGATTGGGGTAAAATAAATGATGCGCCAGTATCAAAATGTTCCTGTCAGAAAGAGAGTGAGCTATAGTTTATTAGACAGTACTTCAGCCAGATAAATTAAATGTAGCTCTCTTTATAGCACTGGTCATTTGATTCTCTTCTGTGAGTGCGATGTTGTGCAAAGGCGCAGTAGGCCGACTGAACACACCAGCAGAAACCCTCTACCCTTCATTGCATTGGACAGCACTCACTGAGTTATCCTCGGGTAACACAGCCCCCGTATTCGGATCAATTTAGATTAGCCAGGAGCAAGGGAGGCTCAGACATACTGGTCTAGCCTTAAACACCCTTAAAACTGATTATCATCGGATTAATTTCCAAAACAAAAAGAACGATGGCTGATAAGTGAGCAATCAAATGTACTGAAATAAATTAAAAATGAAATTGTGCTCCTAAATTTCCTTAAATCATCCAGAGCTTGGTTAGAAATATTAAACCTTTCCATCAAGGACACCAAAAAAAAAAAAAAAAAAAAGCTGTTTTAGCAAATATAGGCTAGGAATCACCCACTTACAAAACTACAAAAGGAATGAGAAGCAGAGATATAAATCACAGTAGAGCTCTGGCGGTCATATTATGCTCAGATGGGCACTGACCCATGGGGCCATTGAAAAGCAAAGACTCAGCAGTGAGCAGAGAGGCCAATGGGAACTATACCGTAGCAAGAGGCAACCAGGCAAGAAGATGTCACTTGACTATACCACACTTATGATGATCTAATAGCAATGGTTTCACTAAATCAGATGCCCGACCATCTGGCGTAACTGAAGAAAGGTGAGAATGAAAGTGGATCATGACCTCGGGCTCTACGGATGACCAACAAAACAGAAAAAAAAAAAAAAAAAAATACAATCATAAATGATCTGCCAGATGAAAAGCAAATAAAATATTTTACTTTACTTTTAAGGTAAAGTGATAGTTTATTCAAAAATGAAAATTAGAGAAGGAAAGCTGTACACATTTTTAAAAATACAGATTTCAAAAGGGGGTTTTCATAGCAACGCCATAGAAAAAAAATTGTGTTTGCCAAAGAATCTTTCAGGAAATGAGGACAGGCATTTCATTTTTAACTGAAATCTTTTAATCTCTTTATAATGTCTTTTTAAAAGCTCAGGACCGAGTTTTTTTTTTTATTTTTTATTTTTTTTTTGTCAGCAGCAATGCTATTTTCATGTCAAGAACAAAGTGTATAACAGTAGTCACAAAATTATCAAAAAATTAGACAAAGACATTTAAGAATACAAAATAATAATAATAAGAAGAAAAATCTAAAATACATTCATGATACTTAAAAAAAATAAAAAATAAAAAAATACACCACTTAGGCATCTCTGAATAAAATTGTTGGCCAGGAAGTAAAAGTGCTGCCCAGTAAGATAGAATATGATATGATCATTAGAGTTTGATAAGAAAGGCATGATGGTGATTCTTCACCTTTCAAAAAATAACCATGTGTAAATCTTGAGTGACCTAAACGGCACCTAATAAAAACAATTTGAGCATACTACGATTTGTAAAAAAAAAAAAAAAAAAAAAAAAAAACCTATTGGCATTTATCCCATTCTATCTGCCACTTTAAATATAGGAGTTCATTACTGGTTTAAGGTCAGAGGGTGGAATTTCTCAAGACTGAGCAAAGATGTTATCAACAGTGATTTAAAAAAAAAAAAAACATTTAGCCTAATGGTTGACATAACAGCCTGTTTACATGCACTAAATACTAATAATGAAGCAGTCAGAATTATTGTGGAATCACTTTGCAACCTCTCTGAAATCCATTTGTTGATGTTTTTTCAAACTTTCTGTTGTCAATCAAAAAAATATCTGAATTATTCTGAATGATCTGTCTGGGTTTATCCTGTTCTGGAAAGCTGTATGTGATGTTTGTCCACACCTAATGGATTCACAATAACTTAAGAGCACCGCCAGATAAGGCACCATGACTTTCAACCAATGCAGTCACCCATGGTTAAATAAATTGGTGGCAACCTTCATGACCCATCTTTCTTACCTGAAGCACATTGCGTATTCTGCGGATGGTGTGAGAGCGTGGGTCTGATGGCTGAAAGTGCACAGCTACAGCAAGTCTCTTTGTTCGGTAATTACATTTCATTGGGACTAGCTGCGGATATCGGATTCCACCTCTGACCCCAAACTCCATAAATAATGATCATCATAGCAATGTCAGCCTCTAAGATGTTGTGTGCCCGCCTTCCTATCTTCATCTCACTTTGTTAACCCCAGATCTAACTTATCAACCTTTTCATACCCAGGCAGTACATTTCTCATGTATTTTCATCATCTGATACAACAGCATTTTCATGGGCATGCTATGGTTCAGCCTTATTATTTTCTTTTTATTATTGCATCATATTTAGCAGCAAAAGCAATGTATGTGCATCCTTGAAAATCTTCTTCTAAAAGAACTAATCTACAGTATGTATCCCATACGCATTCATTTGCTTAACCTCTATCATTTCTCACCATCATTCCTCTAAACTTCTTTAACATCAGCTTCTATATCCTAAACATCAGTTTAATTTTGTTCCTATTCAAAGTGTTACCTAGGGTTAATTAATAATTCATGACATAAATATGAAAAGTAAATATAAGAAATAATGTATCCTACCTAATAAGCAAACTTTCAGGCAAATGGGTTAGTCATCACAGCACTATGACTCTTCTGCTTGTTTCGACTATTTTGGTATGGAAACATATTGCTGGAAATAGATAAAATATAGGCTTTTTAAAGAGACCACAGACTTTAACAGTATCCAGTTACTTCTCTGGAGTATATAAATTTGCTTCAAAGCTGCTCATCCAGTGAGACATGGGATGGTAGCTTGGTGAGAGAAGGCCAAGGGGGAGATGGTCTGGCTGTAAAAACTCCAGCTCAGAGTGCCAGCAGATAGGATAACTAACAAGCTTTTCAACCGGAACATTGCATACAATCATCCTTAGTAAAAAAGTAACTTTGAGTAAACTTCTAAGAGGCTGATGTATGTATCTTCAGAAGCATGCTGCAATGTAGTGTAACTGTATGCATAAACATTTTTCAAAAACAATGACAAATAGGCCAAAGAGACATGATTAAAAAAGACAGACAATTTAAACACAAAGAAAAAGGGCTTCATCTACAGAAAACTTACAATATTTTATAAGGTTTTTTTTATTGCCATTGATGGTTCTAAACTTTAACATTATTTATAGTTGGCAAAGGTTCTCAAGAGTCTTTAAAACTTTCACACTAAGACAAAAAATGGTCATTTTAAGAACTGTTCACTTAAAGGTTCTTTGTTCTACAGCATCGCTGTGAAAACTCTCTTTTTAAACCTTTACATTAAAGAGTGTAAAGTAAACTTTTTTGGGCACACTCCTTATTATTGAAGACTCTATTTTATACAAATATATTGTCACATTTAATTGTAACAGAGTTATAGACTCACTTCTTATTTTATTATAGACAGTAAAAATGTGAAAATGAAAGAGATTAAACTCAACCTAAAAACTTTGGAGAGGAGAAATGGGACCAAAACTGAGTGGAAAAATCTGATGCTCTCAATATATGAAGAGTTTATTTGCAAAAACCGATAAATGCCACTTTCAAAAAAAATGAGCTGAATGTCGTGCATTAGTCTCCACATATAGCGCGATCTGAACCCTAAATACGTTTTGTCAAAAAAGCCGGTCCACATCCAAGGCATCGTGAGTTCACGTTTTACTGCAGAAGCCGACAAGCGTCCTTGTTGTTTGTGAACAGAAGCCGATAAGTCCATTTTAGCGAATCAGCATACTGTATTCACGTCAGGTGACAAGGCTATTTTCACTTTGAAAAGACGTGCTAACTGAGAGGAGTTTCATCAAAGCTGACTAAAAGTGATCGAGGATGGATAATTTTGACAAACTTGATGAGCCTATGATATCTTCTTCAAGCCGTAAAAGGAAAATAAAAGCTGAAACAGCACGTTACAATGGGGAGGGAAAAGCTCTGTGTATTGCGTGTAATCACATCCATACAGTTTATGATCACAACAACAACAACGTTTGTCAGGAGTATACATTGTCATCTGAGTAGATTACAAAGATTAAACAAGTTTTTTTTTTAACTCTAAAACATGAAATGTCGAGTTATCTGCTTTTGCCAAAAAACGACTGTTGGAGTTATCTGATTTTGCTATAAAACAAACATTTAATATGTAAAAAAACATACTTTCAATGAACTTTAATTTTGTAAATGACCTGCATTTGTTTAAGTTATTATTACTTAAACAAAATAACCCAACTGCAGTTTGATTGATATTACTTGGAATCCGCAATAAAAAAATGTTAAAAAATAAAAATGGAGTTATCGGTTTTTGCAAATGAATTCTTCATATGTTTATAGTCTCACATATAATCTTCTCAAATAATCTTTGCTGTATTTTCTCTTTTTGTAGCACTCACTATAACAAAACACAGTGTCTCGCAGGTCCATATAGGCTTAGCATCTGAGTCAGACAGAAACCTGAGACTGGAACAAATATCCAGAGTTAAATCTGCAGTTCCCTGATTTATATATTTATGATGCAACTTAAGAATGGGTCAAATCATACATCACTCCAAATGGGTTGCCTCTTGGGAGAGGGTTGCTGCGAACAAAATGCACAAAACAAAATAACCTGATCCAGTAAGTTGCTACTTCGCTCTCCAATTTCTAGAAAACGCTCTAGTGGTCATTAATGGCATGGTTTCACCATACGGACAGTGAGTAATCCTGCTCATTATTTAGTACGGTGTACATAATAAATTCTTGGTGGTAGTCTGTAAGATCTCTCTCTGTGACAGAGTACCCAGATGGCACCGCACTGTTGTTAACATCCATGGCGGCTGCATTGTTTATTTATGCCTATGATTATATAGAACTGCACAAGCATAAATTTTATAACTCCCCACATTAAGATTAAGATTAAGAATTCATTTAACACCCACCATTCCGCAAACAGTAAAGGTGAAGTTATAAGTCAGTTTCTCCAGAGTTAGCATCTCATTAGGATGCATTACACTTTAATTGAATCAAAATCATTTTTATGTCTGCATCAGCAGCATCCTCCTCCATCATTTCACTGCCTTACTCTCCCGTCTGGAAGCCTTTCTTTAATCCTCCTGCCCAAATCTTTCAAATCAGCCTCCGCAGTCTGCGACCAGCCACTAAAGTTCGCTCCAGGATACTAAGTGCACATAGCCCAAAGAAATACAGAACCCCTCCCCTCCATCGCCGCTGCCCCCCACTCAGCCCGTTCTGAGCTTTAGTGTGGCCGCCACCACCGACAATAGCTTGCTTTGACAGCTTTGCATAATTCATGCGCTGCACTGCTCTCCCTGAGCCCAGCCCAGCCACTCGCTCGCTGTGAGACAACGGGAAGAAAAAATACAGACGGGAAACAAGGGCACACTTCCATTAGCCAGTGCCTGTTCCCACACTACACTGCTGCACCCTGGGATAGTGCCACTATTGTCTGGGGGTCGTCATTTTCACCACCCGCATCATGGTGGAGATGCGACGCAGAAGACACAGATGTGCACAGCCCTGGAGGAAGACACATCCACTTGTGTTCCTCTTTTTCAGTATTCATGACCTCAAGGCTGTGCTTTTCTTGGACGCATTTGGAGTAAGAGGTTTGACGGTGAGATTTAATTTAGAGAATTAATGGTTATGTCTGATATTCTGACTAAAAACATTGACTAGGATGTGCAGCTTCTTTAGAGATGACTAAATGGTTTGAGTGATCCTGAATTATTGCTTTAAGACCAATAAGACACCCAGTATTTTCTTAAATTAGCCTACATAATAATGCACAAAAGTCCTCTTGCAAGATGACGACGTCCTCAATGGCTCTTTTGAAGAAGTGTTTTAATTACTGCACTTCCAATTAAATGGGCAATTTCTACATGAAAACGTGTTTCGGCATGGGCCTAAAAATGATCAAGCAAAACTTTTACAATTCCCCTCATGTCAGCATTTGAAGAGGTGGGCGCCGAGGTTATATAGGTCATGATAGCATACTCAGTATCAGAATACAGCGATCACAGGTTCTTATTAAAAAAACATTTCACTGAAAAGTCTCACACGGCACTGCCATGGGCTTTTTTTTTTTTTTCTTACGCCCTCAGTTCTGAAGATAACTTCTGCAGCTTTATGATTCATCAGAGTTTCATTATAGGAGGGCGAAAATCATATTTGTGCATGTTTATGAATATATACATGCATTCAGTACACATGCATTTAAGTCAACCCGGACAAAAATGCATTGTTGACAGAAAAAAAAAGATCAGTTGCATTTGTGTATGTCACATTATTACATTCAGAAATAATCCAAAATATCTGTCAAATTTACAATTTACAGAAAATTTACCATTTACAAACAATATAAACACTACATGTATTTTAGTTCCCCTCACTCCACAACAAATCTATTCAGAACAGAACAGGAATGAAAAAGTCTAAATTATAAATTGTAGTGGCAAGCCTAAAATCATTAATTTAAAGCAAAACTGAAACTATGCGTGTAGAAAACGTGTTGTACAAATAAAGTTGGGCTCACATATCTCCCACATTCAGCTCAAATCTAAATGTGTACACTTTGCACACTGTATAAGTCACTTTGGAATATAAGGGAATATAATGGTTGAAAGTACGGTTTTCTGTTTGTGTATGTCTGGATATATAATACGTATGAATATATCCAGAAACACGCAGAAACAGAGAACAGTACTTTTATCCATACTTTCACATAAATCCACATACATTAAATGCATTTACATTCAATATATAGGGCCCTATGGAATGCGTCTTATTCTTTCCCAAATTCCATTTTATTTTTTTCCAAATTCCATATTTTCTGTTTTAATTTCTCTGGATTCCATTTTATTTTTTCAAGACTCTGTTTAAATAGTTCAATAAAAGAATATTATTCATAACGCTTGTCTAATTAATTTAAATCAAGAAACTTAAACAATTTAACATCAATGTGTTAAAATTAACATAAATTAAATTTTTAAGGCTCTATGAAATACGTTTTCAAATTCAGTTTTATTTTGACTAAATTCTGTACTTTCCATTAATTTTCTGGATTCTATTTTAACTGTTTCATTACATTTTAATAATCAAAAGCATCTCTAATTAATTGTTTTTATAAAAAATATAGACTTTTTTCCCTGAAAAATACTATGTATTTTCATTGTTCTAGTAAATAAATTCTGGTATTTTTTTCTGGTCAATATTACTTAAAGAATAATGATTTAATAATAATTTTATTAGTAGTTGTAGTACTATCATTACATTAAGTAATATATTTCTGTCAAAGTTTCTTCAAGTTAAACTAAACTTTTAATTTGATGGGTTGCTGTGAAGCCATTTAAGTTTCTGTTTGGCAAAATGCTCATGAAGTGACTCTTAGAGCAGTTCTACAGATTATGTTCATGTGTTCATGTACTCACATATTGAGACGGCAGAGGCAGAAAACACTGTGAGTGCCACTTGCGCTTCAGTATGTGTGTAGTAAACGAAACCATGCGCCTGCACCATTCATTCACACAGAGACACGCAGAACATGCAGGATTCGTATTTAAATAGTATTTTGCAGCTTAATATTCACAGACGCTAGTCCATATTACATTGATTTAAGTGTACTGACATACTTTTGATTTATTCATCCAAAATTTTGCAAATTCTGTGACATTCCACGTTATACAATAAATTCCTTTTTATGACTGGATTCCGTGATTCCATCTGCGTTTTTGCCCTATGATTACAGAAATCATAGGGCCCTAAATATAGATCAACAATGTTTACAAGAATGTAAACAACTTGATTGCTAGCATTATGGCCAACAGTATTCCCTTGAGAGGTGATGGAGGTTTTTAGATAAACACAGTGTCTTGTAAATCTAAATGCATAGACTGTACAGAATGCAATATTTTGTGGTTACATAAACTTAAAGATGACCTACCAACTTTTCTTTCACTTGATATGCTAAAGGGGTCATATAATGCGATTTCAAGTTTTCCTTTCTCTTTGGAGTGTAATGTTTACGCGGCACGATGCAACGCGACGCGTAAAAAGACAGTATAAGTCATTATAATCAGTAATTATGTCCCCACTGGACGCAACAAATGCCTCGTTTGTAATGGGTTTTATTGTTTTTGTGTCGTCGCGCAGGGACACGGCATCACAATACGGTAAGAGGCGTAACATTTCCTTGACTTGATATCAAGATGAAGATTGAAGGGAAAATAACTTTGATTTCAACATGGCGGATTTTGATTACTTTTTAAGGAACATTTTTGTCAGTAATCACCTGAAATTATTTTCACCTCAAATTATAAAGTGACATTGGCTTTTCCTCTTAGCTGTTTTTCAAGTATTCAGCAGCAAACAAACCTAATCACACCACACTAGACATCCTAATCCAAATGAATGTACTCCATCCTAAACTGAATTTTAAAAAATCATCAATTTAATTTCATTACAGAATATGATTTGTGCCACATCCTCACTCATTTCTCATATTATACCCGTTCCCATTTTTCTCCTCATTTTTTGTTCTCATATATAGCATTAGTTTTTGACTGTCATCTCTGCAGGACATTAATGTAAATCCCTTGGTTCCAGAGCTGAGGCAGTTTGGAAGAAGGATACTGGCGAGTTTCATTGCCTGGTCAGCGCACTTCCTGCCTGTGGCAAATCATAGGCTGCCTCCAACACAGCAGGAGGCAGGCAAGAGAGCTCCACAGCAAATTGGAGAGTGGTGCGGGGGGAGTGGGAGGGCGGGTGAAGATGGGGAGAAGTGAGAAAGTGAGAATTTAAGACTGATAGGAGAAGAAACAAGGATGTTATGGAGGTAGGAAAAGTGTACTGCAGGCAGCCAAGTCTGTCATGGACTTTAGGACATCTATAGCACACAGAGAATGTCTCTGACTTGTAGCAGTTTGCTTGCGCGCACACACACACAAGCACAATCCACAATGTTCTTATCCCTTAGGGTGAAACAAAATGCATGACCAGAAATGCACAGACACTTTCTAGACGCTACAAAGAGACGGAAAGTTTCGAGATACAACTGCAATAGCAATACATCACACCACTGGCTCTTGTAAAATCATGTAAAGTGTCATGTAAAGACAGATGCTCCAGGTAGCAATCCATCACAATTCAGTGCTTATAAGCACACAGAGGCACAATGCACAAGAGACCTTGGCTGACATTTATTTCAGCTTGTCTCACATTGAAATATGCCTGGTTTTTAGCTAATAAAAGTAGCTTTGATATACAACAATACTAGCAAAAAGGAAAAAAAAAAATCTCCAGGATTCCAAATTACATAGACATCATTTTATTTTTAAATTACATTACAAGGCATTTCAAGCATGCCTTTAACAACAAACCAAGTGCCTAATTTGAAACACTAGATGCCAACTTCATTGCAAAAACTTATTCATTAAAGGACCGGTATTCGGCCCATATATCCATCAAAAGCACTTGCTCTTGCTGAAACAGTCCAGTCTTTTGAGACTTACTTTGCATGTGTTTGTGTCGCTGCATTTTTTGAAATCCTGATTTGTCCTCCACTCCAGCTTCAGTGGCAAGCCAATTTTAAATGACACCAGTTTAAAGAGTAATCAATATGTGTAAATTCTTGTTGACGTGCTGGAGTTCACGAGGGAAATCAGATGTCAGTTTGGCCGTAGGATCCTGTAACTGCAACTGCTGGCAAACAGTACAACATCTCTGCTTTTCAACCAGTGACTTTAAATTGATTAGCGTTTAATTCTCTGAGGTGTTAAACTTTGTTGCTTTAAGCAAATATTGAGCAAGATGTATTTGTGCCTGCGTTTTGGCTTACTTGTTTGTTACAGCATTTATTTGTGTGCTTGTTAGTTGAAGCATGTAATGGCTAAAAACGGATAAATCTTATACAAATGCTATAAATGGATTTCAGCCAAAGACAATTTTCAGATCCTCCACATTTTAAAAATATGGCATATGGGGACGATAAATGTGCGTAGACGATAAATCTGATTAATCCTTTACAGGCTGTGATAACCTGGACAATGTTAAGCCGACAGAGATCGGGTCTGTCCACTGTGATTATGCAGAATAAACATAGTGAAAATGTGATATGCAAAGGCTGGCGTGCTGGCAGTGTGTGTTTGTCAGGGTACATTAACCTGCGCCTGTTTGCTTAGCACTGTTGAAATAGGCACTGATGGCTGAACTACTTTCATAGACACACACACAGTCTTATTCACTCTATCTCTGCGCTGGACTAAAAAAGCACCTTCACCAGGAGTGCTCAAGCAAATAAACAAATATTGAAAGAAGTGACCAGGGCTTTCGTACTCAATAAACTGCCAAAAATGTCACTGTAGAATTGACTAGTTCTTCAGGGCATTTTTCAAACAAGCAGAATGCATAAAATTGTCATTTACCGATGGAAAGATTGGAGAAATACCAAGGAAAGAATAGACTGACTACAATAACATTATATAACAGGCCTGTCATTATGATTTATTTCTGCAAACATTTGTTTTTATTTTAAGATGTCATAAATGGTCCTTGATGGCGCAGCATATTAAAGCACTAACTTAGAGTTTTTTACTCCGCAGTAAACACACTAAATAAGAGGGCCACATGATTTATGAAGCATGGAGCAGAGCTGAATGCAACCTTTCACTTCATTGAAGCTTGACTTCTGCTCGCTTCTTTTTTAGTTGCCGTGGGTGTTATCTGAACCGTTTGATATAAGGTAAAAAGCTATGACACTCTCTTACTGCCTGAATATGTGATACATGAGAGAGACAATATCTTCTAAATAAGCAACTGACATGGGTGACCTTTCATTTTGTTTTTATCTCTCGCTTTGTTTTTTTCCCCCTCACTCTCTGCTCTTTTTCAGCCCTCAAACAGGCAATGTGTGTGCTCTTCCCTAATCAGGGGATGATGTGGCCATGTGTTTTCTCTGCAATCAAGGGTCTATGTTCACAATGTGACCTCTATTTTCAAAGTGCCACAAAAACTGTAAAACTGTTGGGCTTCAATGCATCCTTGTCTTATTCTCAATGTGTCAAAAGAGAGAGAATCTATGGATCTAGAGAACGTGAATGTACGAATCAACTACATACTGTTTCTGTATCATGATCAAGATAATCAGAGCACAAATCAAAATGGCAGGCCTCTACTATGAGTACCTTTTCAGTCACAACAAATCCTGATGTTGTGCTTCTTTCGTTCCGCCATGTTGTATCACTATGAGTTCTAGTTTTTCATACCGTGCAAAAGCCTTTTGGGACAGAATATGGATATTTGGAATTTAAAAAAAAAAGTTTTCTATCACAATATGTATTTTATGAGACGGATTAAGGAGTTGTCAGCCTTACAAAAGAACTGAATCGGTTTGAATAAATCAATGCTAATGAAAAAAGCTTTGAAAATCAATTTTAGTCATACCTTACTTGGTAACTGTTCAATAATCTGTATCTGAGTCTATAATGAGTGTCCATTAATATAAGCCTTGTTGAACTGATTTGATGATGTATTGTCTTGTAAATCGCTTTGTGCCACCAGTGCCCTTGATGACAAATGAGCTCAATTAGTGATATGCTCATCTCCATGTAATCTGAGACAATAATGTAACTGCGACCGCGTTTAATCGGACTTGCGAATGAACGGTTCAGTCACTGGTATGGACTGGCTCCTTTAAGGAGTTTTATAACTAAGGATCAGATTAACTAGACCAGTGCAATCTGGATTTGAAGATAATTTCTCAATTCTCCGTGTCTCGTACACAAAGGGAACATTAAAACGATGGTTGTAATGCTCGTGTCTTGTAATTGTAATTGAGATATCGTTATCATGTTGAATGCTCTTGGGCCTGCGCGAGTCCAGCATCAGGTCAGCGAGATTAAACTGCGCGATAGGAACGACGGATTAAATAAATACGATAACCTACTGTGGATGTAATTCAAATGTTCGTAGTCTAACATGTCTGGTCATCCAAATTTGAATAACCTTTTTCTTTTTTTGTGCTAATTATAGCCTACCTACCATGACTTTTTAAACAGACGGTTATTTGAAGGAAATAGTTAAATACTTTATGCCAATGTAAAATTATGCAAAAGGAGTTTATTTAAACTCAGTCTGTGGAAACTGCGTCGCGATGGAGTTCGTAACTTGATGTTTAGCTAACTGTGCTAGTGGCGCCAGAGAGAAAGAAAAAATATTTTTTAAACACAACACCAAATGTTTTGTGACATATTTGTAATAGGTATTTTAAAGAAAGTTAAAAATTAAAAATAAAACATGATGCATTATATATTTATCCTATCGACCTATCGCCCGAAACTGAGCGCAATATCGAACGCGACTTTTGTTCGCTACAGTCAGTTGGCAAAATATGTGCCCTAACTAACTTGTCCCATGTCTAACTTTGTATCATTAGGCTACTTAAAACTCTATTGAGACCTACTTTTGTACAGAAAAAAAATGCCTAACTTCTTGTTAGACCTCCCCAACCTTTTCTTTTGACTTTCTTTTTGGGGAGTTAAGACCTGAAAGACACCCCATAATCCGGACCCCATAATAAATGGTTAACTACCTGTTCATGCTCGATTACATTTGCAAACATTTTCATGGCATGTCAAGTACAGAAAGAGGCTGTGGGACGTAGGACAGCTCCTCAGTCCACTCCGAAACTATCCTATTCACGTTTTCCAATATAATGCTAATCCCAATGTTGCAAAATGCTGTAAATCTGTGTCTGGCTATGTCCCGAGCAGCTGGGCGGAATTCAATGCCATTAAAGTGAATGAGGACGCTGAGTATTTCAACTTGCAAATTACAGCTGCAAACGGGTCAATAAAATACTCTCTAGCCCACTTGAAAGGCTGCACGTTTATTTATTTAAAAAAATAATAAACTGTGGTATCTCTGTATAATTCCCCAACATACACGTTAACCGACTGCTATATTAGTAACAAGTCATGACAACATTAAATAAAACTCTAATGTTTCTCGTATAATTTCTTACCTCGTAAAATTCGGATTAGATCCCCATTGTAGTGGAACGAGATGAATAAAAACTTTACAGTAGGTATCCAAACTTATTAAAAGCAGCAGCTGTGAGGTGTGGTAAAATAACGGTTAGGACGATAAATTTCCCGCAGTCACGCCTTCCCGCGTCTCTCACACACCGAGTGCTCGCGAGCGCGGGGAGATTCCTCCGCAAACGAGCAGCCACACACACACACACTGTCTCAATTACGAGACAACGACCTGGACCCGGCAACCCAGAGGCACAAAGTCCAGAAGCGTTAGTTCTAGCTGTGTCAGAAACACATGTGATGGAGCCAAGGACTGTACCACTCCTCTGTTCTCCCTGTGTGTGTGTGTGTGTGTGTGTGTGTGTGTGCTGCGGTGCTGATGAGAGGACGGGTCGTTTGCGCGGGATCCGCGCGATACTAGTGAGGCAGTGTCTTTAACAGCACGAGGACCCAGACCATCGCAGAATGCGACAAGAACTGAACAAACCTTGTTTTCTCTTTCATTCTTATTTCAGTGTGCGTTTTCCACAAGAACCTTAATGTTCATAAATGAATGGAAACTTAGCCTATGGTGTTACAGACTTTCATGACACACACGCAATACACTTGATTTATTTAACCCTCATATTCTGTTTTTAGATTTATTAGTTTATGCTTGTAAATATAATAGCTAATATTAACCTTATTATTTTCCATTTTATTTTATGTTCCTCTGCTTTATAACAAACTTATAGGCCCTATTCAAAATCAATCAGTAACCTTGTTGCAACAAAAACATATTGTAGAAAAATAAAATGAAAAATAAATAACTACAGTAAGTGCCTGTTTACAGTCAAAGAATCTTATGTGAAAACTCACCGCATTCATATTTTATATGGTTCTCTGAAACCCCAGACATAAGTAATGAAACATTTTTCATGGAGGCCAATTGCGGCAAGTTGAAGTTTCTTTATTACCAGTTCTTATGGGAAAATATTACGTGGTCTGATGCTTGAATGTTAAGTATATATTTCAAGCTATAGCAAAATGGCCTTGGGCGTCTGTCAGAACCCAAAGTGAGCATGAGGGTTAAAAGAACTTCCCATTAAGACCCAATATACATTCAACAATCTACTAAAATCCCACTGTTTTGAGATGGAGACTGTGATATTGCATGTGAGATGGAGACTGTGATATTGCATGTGATTTGGTCATAACTAAAACAATCATCATGAATTTGCACTTGCCTAATGGCAATTGACCGGATTCCCTTAAAATAAAAGCTAATTTTGCTTTAGTTAATCAGTTAATTAGCAGTACAGATGGGTGAGGTTTCTATGTGGTATCGTCTCCCCAAAGACTGGCTTGCAGTGGCATTTTTCATGTAGTTGTCCCTGCTTAGAGGACATTAGAGGGCCTTTTGGCTTTCATCAAAGAGCTGATGTGAAAAGCACATGGCATATGAATCGCACTTTGACGGCTGTGAAATGACAGCTCTCACAGAAGCTGTGTGTGAAGAATGAAGATCATTAATTACAAAAGCCCCAGCTACTTAATCCCACTCGAAAGAGAGCTTGAGGCGTCTGTCGTTCCCTTTGCCCTCCTCTGTTTTTCGCTTTCTGATATCTCTTGTTTTCCCTTCGGTCGCCCCCATTTCTCCTCCCCCACACCCGTCTAGCCATCTTTTTTATCAGATTCATTCTTCTTTCTCCTCTGTCCTCATACTCTTTTCAGCTCTTTTCTTTTCCATTACAAACTGCACTTTTATCTCCTCATTCTTTTTCTGAATTACTCTTTTATCTTCACTCGCCCTTTGCATGTCATGGAGTCCAGCGAGAACAGAATCGAGAGTTCGAGTCCAGAGGTTTTGGACTCAGCAGGGGGAGCGGTAGTGCTCTCCTCACCCTCCTCCTGCGTCTCAGCCTCAGACCTCATGCTGAGATGGAGCTATCTCTCAAGGCAAGCTGTTCCACTCACCAGAGCTTTGTATCCAAGTCTCCACGCCAAACATCAAACTCTCTCCCAACAGGAAGTGCCATTATCTGCATGAAAGCCAGCTTGATCAGTTCTCTGCCTTATACTGCAACTGAAGGACAACAACAGAAAAGTGATACACTTCTATCTGCAGAGGAGCTGAGCTTGTCCAAAATTGATCAGTTTATACTCATTATGTAAGTATGTCATTCTTCACCATGTCAATGAAACTTTTTTTGCTCAAAGATGTTATTAAGAATTATCTACTCGTAATTTTGAAATATACCTTGTTGAAGGACATTTCATGTGATTGCAATGTGCATCATATAAACAATATACTAATATTTGGCTTTGACTGAAATTTGACTGCTTAAAATACGCTTTGCTTCTTACTGAGTAGACATGTCACAATACCATATGTCACCAATTCAGATGTCAAACCTACAGCATTACAAATTATAATTTATAAGAAGCATTGCAAACAGTGGTTGCTCCCATCAAACTGTAATTCTTCAACAGACCTTCTGCAAACATTGCTCTGAATGTGGTTTGACCAAATCCTCGAAACACAATTTCTGGGACAATACTAAATGTCTCTTTTTCCAGCTAATCCATCACTTTACAACTGCTGGGCTCATTTGTACCCTCTAGTGGGGATGAGTAACAGTGTCATTTCTCATATTAGATGAGGGCACATCTGTCTGTTTGAAAACAAACGATTTGGACATGGAATCTGAGGGTGGTACATGCACATACAGTATTCAAACAAAATACAATTTCCATTGATCGCAATATAAGGGTTATCCTCTAGACATACAGTAGCTGTTCTTTGATATAGCTGAGAAAAATGCTTGTGGGCCTCTAATACGAATGTTTAGACGGAAATCGGTGAGGATAGACATAATAATCTCTCTTTTTCTGTCGTAACAAAGGTGGTGTATGAGATACTGAGGTGAAGTTTACTGAATGACTATTCACTGATCCAAATACTAAAATTGTCCACCTTTATAAGCATTCAATCAAAATATATGCGTCATCAAATTCGGCTCTGAATAGTAGCGTTATCAACATCCTGCCTGGATCTATGTGAATGGATGGCCACCAGTCAACTTAACTGAACTTGACAATGAATCTTACTATGTATGTCACCTTCCATTTCAATGTACAACAGTATTTGAGGCGGTAAATAGCAAAGCGATTGTAAGGGCAAGGAGTTACGGTCCATGAGGGAAAATGAGGAGCTGTACTCTGTTCGGGTTAACCTCAGAGGAGGAATATACCAAATTTAACTGCTAAAAGAGAAGAGCTGATTTTACTCTTGCTTTTGTATTTGCTGTTGCTGTGGTGGCTGTGGTTGTATTTCAAGCCTAATCAGATCACATTAGACCAGATCCAAATTTAACATCTGCAATTTATGTTTTGTTTTGTTTTTTGTTTTTTTTTCATGATTTTAAAAGGAGTCTTTTATACTCACCAAGGCTCTATTTATTTGATCCTACAGTAAAAAAAAAGAGAAGAGAAAAAAAAAGAGTTGTGAAATATTGTTACAATGTAAAATAGATGTTTTAATACATTTTAAAATGTAATTTATTTCTGTGATAGCAAATTTTAACAGCCATTACTGCAGTCACAGGGTCACATGATTCTTCAGAAATCATTCTAATATTGTGCTTTACTGCTCAAGAAACTTTTCTTAGTATTATTAATGTTGAAAACAGGTTTGTTGATTAATATTTTTGTGGAAACTTTTTTC
Source organism: Spinibarbus caldwelli (assembly GCA_039654775.1). Classification (NCBI taxonomy): domain Eukaryota; kingdom Metazoa; phylum Chordata; class Actinopteri; order Cypriniformes; family Cyprinidae; genus Spinibarbus; species Spinibarbus caldwelli. The sequence goes on along the minus strand of CM077246.1, from coordinate 10,953,777 downwards.
CAGGTAATTTAATAAATATAAGGTTTAAAATAACAAATTTGTACTTGTAATTTGAAACGTTTGTAAAATTATAGATGCCATTACTGTCACCCAGGTGAAAAAAAAGTGCACTTCCATAATGTACTTAAAGTGCTCTATTTTCACACACTAATTTTGTACTTAATATACTAAAAAGTTTTCTAATATAACAATCTTAAGAATATTCAAGTGTACTCAACTGTGCTATTTTAAGAAACCGTGAATATGAACTAAAATGAGCTTTTAACATGCTATCTCTGTATTAAAAAAAATGTATTTAGTTTCCACTTGTAGTACACTTGAACATCTTTCATACATAGTATATTTCTTTTTTTTTTTTTAACACAGAGATAGTATGTTAAAAGCACATTTTATTTCATATTCATGGTGTCTCAAAATGGCACAGCACTTTTTTTTCACCTGGGCACTTTTGATCAATTTAATGTGTCTTTGCGGAATAAAAGTATTAATTTCTTTAAAAAACAATAAACAATTAGGGATGGGCAGTATTTCAAATACATGTATTTGAAATACAAAATACTATTTTGTAGTTTGCATTTAAATATATTTAATCTTAGTATTTTTGTATTTTCAAAATACATAAAATATTTTTTTGCCAATCGACTTCTTTATTAGACTGTTGATTTCTTGTATTAACAAGTATACAAAAATACAAAATACAAAATAGTGTTTCAAATACATGTAATACTGCCCATCCCTGCAGAAAATCAGCAGTCTAATAAGAAGGTTGATTAGCAAAGTACCTTATGTAAGTTGAAAATACAAAAATAAATGTATTTAAATGCAAAATACATTAGATTTTTTTTTTCGAAAGGTATTTAAATACAAAAACAAACAAACAACATTTCACTGATCCCAAACTTTTGAGAGCAAGAACAAGCAGTTTGGTGAATGCATGGATTGATGGGAATAAAGTTGTATACACGTATGTACTTCCCCTGTTTGTTATTGTAGTTTTGATAATTTTTTTCATCAAACAACAACAGTTGTGCCACTACCTTTGATAGTATTTGAACATTCACTTCACAACCATAAAAAGTGAGACAAAAGCCGTTGTTTGATAAGCAGAATGGTTGTCTATTTAAAGATCACAAAAGTAGTGGAAAAAAACTATTTGAATAGGTGACACACAGTCATACAGTGGCACATCAGTGAACAATTTACATGTTTGAAAATACTGATGCATTTTACAGTGACCTTGAAGTGCCATTTCACAGAATCAGTTTCCTAATTAAGTCTGATGTCTCTAGATGACTTCCAAAGACTCACCATGGCGCAGAGTAACCTTCCAATTATAGTGTGGTTAACAAGAGGAATTGCTTCATCTGAGGTGACAGTGTTTCCAAAAACTTGGCCACTGATGAGCTACTTACTGTTGATTCTAATTAGATGAAGCTGCAAGTCTATTAAACGTCCAAGTTTGGGGAATTCGAAGAATTATCCCGAAACCTATGGATTAAGACTGCTAAAATCAATTATACTGTAGATAAAAGTCACCTATGTCAAAACTTCTTAATGTGCAACCACCCAGCATCATTCAACCAGGACACTCGTAAGAATAGCTTGCAGGAATAAAAGCAGAGAATGCTTGTGTCTATGCCACGATCTCCAAGCATGAATCTGAAAGCCATGGAGATGAATGACCAGTCAATAGTGATCTCCATAATCGTTAGTCCTCTGGTGATTCATCAAGCCAATGACACTCGTGTCCCTAATACCACATTTATGCAGGTTTGAGCAGAGGAGATTGCGTGCTGTGATTTTCTCCAAAATGATTGATTATATCCAGGCTCTTTTGCCCAGTGTGTGTATGTGTGCGCAGATGAGTAACTGAACAAATGAGCGGGTAAGTGAGTGAGTGAGTGAATGAGTGAGTGAGTGAATGAATAAGTGATCAAGTGTGTGAAAGAGCAAGAGAAACTGAGACGCAAACCAGACAGAAAAGATTTTGAGAGTAAGTGTGAGTGAATAATCTATCTTTTTGCTTAAATCACTAAAGGGAAATCATATTTTCACACATGTGGACCGCGCATATGCCGGCTGTATGCAGTGCAATTTTGCAAATATTTTTTGGCCGTCAGAGATTAATTTCAGGAATTTTTGGATGTAGTCTTGCAGTGTGGCTACTCAATGACTGCCTAATGGAGAGCCAAGAGCAGCACAGTGATTGATAATATATGTGCATCTGTATGTAGAGAAAGAGAGAGCGAGTGAGAGAGAGATGAAAATGTTCAGCTATAGAGAATATCTCATTATTTGTTCCCTTAACACTAATAATGCACAAATTACCTAAAATTACCAAATCTTAAAATTAGTGCTGTCAAACGATTAATTGCGATTAATCGCATCCAAATAAATGTTTTTGTTTACATGATATATGTATGTATACTGTTTATTTATTATGTATAATATATATAAATACACACACATCCTGTATATGTTTTGAAAATATTTACATATTATATATTTATATTATTATATTTTACATTATATAAATATATATAATATATAAACATAACATTTTTCTTAAATATATACATGCATGAGTTTGTATTTATATATACATAATAAATATACACAGTACACACATATTATGCAAACAAAAACTTAATTTGGATGTGATTAATCACGATTAATCATTTGACGGCACTAATTAAAATATATATAAATATACAGTATATTATATAAAGTTTGTGGGTTGGTAAAATTTTTAATGATTTCAAAATTGTCTTCCCTAGTGAAAAATAAATATACTTAAATGTATTTGAAATACATTTATTTCATGCTAAGTATACTAAAAATACATTTTCATATTTATGTACTAAATAAAATGCCCTGCAATTGTACTTTTAGTATACTAAACTGGTATACTTAAAGTCTGCTAAATTGGAACAAATAATTTTGTACTTAATGCACTTTAATTATGCGGAAGTAGTGCTGAAGTACAATTAAAGATATGTTTAGTATATTTGATTGTGCTAAAGTGGAACTATTGCAAGTACACTTCAGGTATGCTTTAAATATTTTGCATTTAAAGACTGATATTATTTAAATATCATACAATTCTCATCAAAAGTGACATTAAAACACATTTTAGACTTAATATTAAGAAATGTGCATTGTGCACAAGAAGTACGCCAAATAAAGTTTAATTATAATTTGTATATCAGTAAGTCTAGAGTTATCTGTCTGTAAATATGTTAATAGATTTTAACTATACTTAGTATGAAATAAATGTATTTTAAATATATTACTTTTTTAATAGGGTTAAGCTCACCATTTACAGTAAATACAGTAAATACCCTGACATTTTATCACAATTTAAAACAACTGTTCAAATGTAATTTATTCCTGTGATGGCAAAGCTGAAGTTTCCGCAGCCATTATTCCAGTCTTTAGTGTCACATGATCCTTTAGAAATCATTCTGATATACTGATTTGGTGCTCGAGAAACTTTTTGTTTAGGTAACACTTTTAGGTAACATAGGGAACACTTATTCACTGTTAACTACGACTTTTCCCTCAATAAATTCCTAATTTGCTGCTTATTAATAGTTAGTAAGGTAGTTGTTAAATTTAGGTATTGGGTAGGATTAGGGATGAAGAATAAGGTCATGTAGAATAAGGCATTAATATGTGCTTAATTACTACTAATAAAGGGTTAATATTCTAGTAATATGCATGCTAATATGCAACTAGTTAAGAGACTCTAAAAGTGTTACCGTATATATATATATATATATATATATATATATATATATATATATATATATATATATATATATATATTGGATTAAATTTCTTCAAATAAAAGGGTTGGGGTTGTTCTGACCCATATGAGGGGAAAAGCATCTATACAAATATCATAAACATTCGGGAAAAAAAATACAGTTGATGTCACACTGTATACCTCAGCTTTAACTCAAGATCTTACCAGGCTGACAATGTATAATCTGACAAGCAACAACTGTAAAGGTCAGAGGGGAGTGTAAGAAAAATAAAACGCACAGTAAACCCCTGGCTTTGGTCTGTAAAATCTAACAAAAAAAATAACAAACTACTATCGAATTAAGCGAATCCATGCTGATGACTACAGCAGTCCTTACATGTTCAATTAAGCAACAGAACTGTTCAGTGCAATGAGACACTAACCATCAATGGCAAAAGAGTGACAGAACGACCCATCTACAGTGTGTCATTCAATTACTCCTGATATGTTTAATTAAAGAACAAGTCAGGCTCATTCCACTGCCGTCTCTCTGATCATGTAATCCTTCTTTAAACAGAGCTTGATCAATACTTAATAAAGGCTTGTGATAATACAGCAGACTATAGGGAAACAAAGCAGAGAGAAGAGCTAGCATAACCTGGGTATTTGTTTTCCGACTGTATAAATACACATATCAAACTTCTACTCCATGTCTGTGTTATTTTGATAAATGAAGTGTACATATGAGGATTCAACAGGCACTTTCATTTAATTGAGTGGGGAATTATAACAATGCCGTATTGAATTCCCCTCGCCTGAAACATGCACACATAGAGCTCCAGATGTGCCTCTCACATCCTGTGACAGCGGGACACGTGCAATATAGATTCTCATCTTGAAAATACAAGACAAGCTGCCAAAACAGGAGCTACCTGTGGATGTCTGATGCCTCTGTGTATGTGCGTACTTATATGTGTCAGTCTGAGGGAAGGCTTTCTCTTCCGCTTCCATACAATCCATTATCCCCCATCATCCTCCAGCAGTGGAAAACTAACAACCCTCTCGCTTAAAAATTCTCAAGATGGCCGTTCAGTCTAAGGCAAAAGTTAAGTTTGCAATTAAGGAAATAATTATGTCCATATCTGCTTTGAGATGTGAGGACAGGGTCCTTCTGGAGCCCTGTGATAGAGCAATACTGAGGACCTTAACAGCAGGGAGTTGATTTAATTGAGTCCAAATTACACTCTCATGGCAGTGGCACTTTCCTCTGAGCTGTAATGGCTCAGTGTGCGGTTGTCAGGGCTGCACGCTACGTTTTAGCTTTTAAAGGCTGGAGGTAATATCTGCAGACCTAAGGTAGAGTAGAGCTCTTCCTTCTAAATAATGTAAGAACCATTTTGATTTGTATTAGTTTGGTGCTGTAGCATTAAACCCTCTTTGAATTTTTTATTACCCACTGTAAACTGATGGTGATGATTTTGGAGTCTTATTAGTTCAATTCATTCTTTCATCAGAATAGCATTCATAAATCATTTTTCATGCAAGCTGACACATTCTTGTATAGGCGGTTATCACAGACCAAAAGCTGATGAATGAGTAAACTGGTAAGGTACTGTTGATATTCAAGTATAGCAAGCATTCTTATGCAAATATTGGAAAATTTACATTAAAATAATGTTAATGTACTAGTCTACTAATCTAATAGTATATAATCTACTAGATATATAATTTACTGTTCAAACATTTGGGATCATTCAGCAATGACACAATATGTTTTTTGAGCACCAAATCAGAATGATTTCTGAAGGATCATGTGACATTAAAGACTGGAATGGCTGCTGAAAATTCAGCTTTACCATCACAGGAATACATGATATTGTACAATATATTTGGTAACACTTTAGAATAGGGAACACTTATTCTCTATTAACTATGACTATTCCCTCAATAAATTCCTAATTTGCTGCTTATTAATAGTTAGTAAGGTAGTTGTTAAGTTTAGGTATTGGGTAGGATTAGGGATGTAGAATAAGGTCATGTAGAATAAGGCATTAATATGTGCTTAATTACTACTAATAAATGGCTAATATTCTAGTAATATGCATGCTAATAAGCATCTAGTTATGAGACTCTAAAATAAAATATTACAATATATTTTAATAGAAGACAGTATATAAAAAATGTTAAAATGTAATAAAGATTTCACTATATTACTGTTTTTACTGTGTTTAAATCAAATAAATACACCCTTGGTGAGCATAAGAGACTTGTTTCAAAAACATTTTAAAAATGCAAACATTTGTGGTGAAATCAAGACTACAAATCATCTACAATTTTATATAACATAATATAACCTGTAATAACATTTTACAATATTACTATTTTTTGCTGTATTTTGATCAAATAATCGAATACACACAAATACACACACAAACACACACACACACACACACACACACACACACACACACATATGATTTGCACATAAACTACATCGAAAATACATTAAGTAAATTCCTACAGTATATGCACATAAAAAAAAAAAATACCTATTGTGACTTTTGATAATGGTCACTCTGAAATGAAATGAGTCAGAGACTGTCACCAGAACAGTCTGATACTATTATATCTATGCTAATCTCTAGCAAAGTTAGTCAGAGTCTTATGTTATGGCTGTGCTCTATACCACAAATAATTTAAATACATTTAATAAAAGAGTCACAGTGGCTTCCTTTTCTTTTCTTTTTTCTTTTTTTCTCGATTTCCCTGGAAGTGATTATTTTGTTCTTTCCAAAACATGGGTTGAAAAAGCTGCTTTGTTCTCAAATTGTTTTTGCAATATTATTATCTTTTGCATAAGTTAAATTCACAGCTTGGACAGTTACATAGCTAATAGCTTCAGTGTGGACTCAATAATTATGTAGCTGTCTATAGTGTAGTGAACGGTGAGGAAGATTTAAGTGTGGTTCAGTTAAGACTTCCTGCTGGGCACAACCTTAATGATTATCTGGCTGATTGTATCTCTCTCTTTTGGTTTCTCCCTCTGTCATTTTGTCTTTTTTTTTCTGACCAAGCAACTGTGAGTCACGGTAGCTGGCACCCACCATCCACACCCCCAACATTATAATTCCCTCTGCAGTGTCTAAGGAGATACACACACCATCTACCACAATACTTGCATTCTCCCTGCATAGATTCATTCTCAGCCCAATTAAACTCGTTCTTTTCCTCCTCCTTTTGTGAATAATTAGGATTTCATCTCACATGGATGCATCGTCAAGATTCTGCTCTTTCTTAGAGCAAGGCAACATCAAAAAATAAATAAATAAATAAATAAAAATAAATAAAAATAAATAAAATAAAATAAAATAAAATAAAATAAAATAAAATAATTAATTAATTAAATAAATAAATAAATAAATAAATAAATAAATAAACAGAGCATCTTCTGCCTTCTTTCATTTCTGTTTCTTTAAGCCTAGTCAGTTATTGAAATTGCTTGGGTTACAACTGAACTGGCTGGTAAAAAAAAAATGTACAGTGTATTTTTATTTAGATTCCAGAAAATGAAAATCAGCATAACTGAGTATTACAGTTCAGAATCAAGTCATACTGTATAGATGCACGGATGAATGCTTGCAAGATTGGATTTAAAAATTGTGTTCAACTGAGATTTTGAGGCCACTTTTGCACCATTACCTGATTTGCATAGTTCCTTTAGTGAACCACACACTAAATCACCACAAACAGTGTGTGCAAATAAACTCTAACAGTGCACACAGAGTTCACAACATTCATTATTAGAGAATCCTCTCCATTCCTGTCTTTTCTGCCAAAAGGGGTAGTTCACCCAAAAATTTTAATTCATTATTCAAAGATAAAGTCTTCACTTTATTCACCCTCATCTCATTCCAAACTTGAATGACTTACTTTCTTCTGCAGAAAACAAAAGAAGATTATTTTAAAAATGTTTCAGTGAAAGTCAGTGTTGTTTGGGCTCTTTCATTCTTCAAAATATCTCCTTTCGAGCTTGCAGAAGAAGACAGAAATTCTTAAAAATATAGGTTTGCAACAACATCAAGGTGTGCGTAAATTATTTCATTTTTGTTTGAAGTATCCCTTCAAGATGACTAAAAAGTATTGATATATATATAAATAAAATCAAACACTAATTTGAACTAAAATGACTACAACTAAAAATCAAGATGTAAACTTGATTCCTATTAAACATTATTAATCAATTGTATATTTCCCCCCTAAATAATTGTTTTTAAGTAGTTCTTGAAAATTCTGAAATCACAAAATAAATAAATTTTATTATATTAATACTACCACTGTCTGTTAATAACACAGTTTGAAAACAAGTGGCTTTAATTAAAATTAAAAATATATGTCCCCTCCTGAATAACTGTTGTTTTTAAGTAGTTCTTGAAACTTCAGAAATCACAAGATGAATCATTGTTAATTACTTTAATATATTAATACTCACAGTGTCTGTTAATAAAAAAGTTTGAAACAAGCAGCTTTAATTACAATAATTACAGCTAAAAAAGGGAGGGATGGAGGGAGCCTTTGAATATTGTGTTGGATAATGGGGGCCTTCGAGTCAAAAAGGTTGAGAACCACTGCTTTAAGCAAATACAAATCGGTTTCATTCTGTCTGTATAGAATCATAGACACCTCACAAACGTAAAAGGAATGTGCATTTGCATTTGTATCATATTATATGATTTGACAATGCATCCATCTAGAGAAAGAGGAGGGGGACAAATGCCAAATTATAAAGCCATTACTTTAATGCAGAGCAGACACTAGTGCAAGGCACCTGGAAAACAACCTTTGGGATCAATACTCCACACACATTTCATTACATAAGTGGAATTCAGATTCATCTTTGCCTGCTCCGTTCTCTCCTTGCCAATAATTTCCCCAGCAAGGAAATTAAATTGGTTTAGTAATGATTACCTGACTCAAGTAAAACTAATAGTCCTGTGGCTTATTAACAAATGCAGTGACAAGGGCATGACGAGGGGGCCGGTATTCAGTAGCCGTTAGCTTTTAGCACAACGCATAAGAATCACATCTCTAACCTCAGGCTGCATAGATACTGCAGATCAAATGCCATGCAAAACATTCATTCTTCCTCATGAAAAAATGTACAAAAAATTGGAAAGTTGGAGAACAGAAAAACACAAACTTCCTTTTGTGTTTTATGCCTTGTTTTATAGCCTCTGCTAGCGCAGACAGTTTAAGGAGGAGGAGGCAGACCACTCAAAGAAAAATAAATGGGAGAAATCAAAACGCTTAATACAGTGGCTGTAGAAATGTAACATGCACCTTGTTAACAGTAGCCTACTATAGAATGTGTATGTAGATTGCTGGAAGCTCACCTTAAAAATTTTATTCTAGCATTATTTCTGCTGAAGAAGCAAAATGTAGCATACTACTGTTGTCAGATTTTGTTTCTGATATGGCACATGAAACATAATCTTGACAAACAGTTTTCCATTCAAGTAGACACTATACTAGCTGCCTGGAGGCGTTAATAAGACGACCCGCTGAGTGAACTTGGCTTAAAGGGAGTTTGCTACTTGTGGGTCTGTATTTACATGTATCTCTTTGTGTACTACACAAATCACAGGGTTAAATCAGATGGATGAATGTTTGAAATGTCACCTATAGAAATTTAGTTTATTATTTTTTACATATTATATAAAATAAACTTAAATTGAGAATTCATAAGTCTATAATCTTTTCATTTTTAACAAGAAAAGCAGTTTGTTTAAATGTTTTGAAAAAAAAAAACGGATGGATGGATGGATGGATTTTCTATAATATATAAAATGAACTGAAATTCTGCGAAATTCAAATAAAAATCCTATAAGTTTGAAAGTTTAAAGGATTTGAAAACATGGATGGATGGATGGATGGATGGACTAATAGATGGATGGACAGATGGATTTATGGATTGTTGAATGGATGAACAGACAGATGGATTGATGGATGGATGGATGGATGGATGGATGGATGGACGGATAGATGAATGGACAGATGGATGGATGGATGGATGGATGGATGGATGGATGGACGGATGCATGGATGGATGGATTGACAGATTGGTGGATGGATAGATGGATGGACTTATGGATGGATGGATGGACGGATGGATGGATGGATTGACGGACTGATGGATGGATGGAGGGATGGATGGATGGATGGATGGATGGATGGACTTATGGATGGATTGATGGATTGGTGGATGGATGGATGGATGGATGGATGGATGAATGGATGGATGGCTGGACGGACGGACGGACGGATGGATGGATGGATGGATGGATTGACGGACTGATGGATGGATGGATGGATGGATGGATGGAGGGATGGATGGATGGATGGGTGGATGGATGGACTTATGGATGGATTGATGGATTGGATGGATAGATGGATGGATGGATGGATGGATGGATGGATGGATGGATGGATGGGTGGATGGACGGATGGATGGACGGATGGACAGATGGAAGAATGAATGGATGATGGATGTTTGAAATGTTACCTATAGAAAATGATGGTTTCCCAAAACAAACACCCCTGAACAGAAATGGAAAATGCTTGAAAATATCATAGAATTTTTTTCAGTTCAAAACAAACCTTAAAATACCTTGTTTCTCATCCTCTTACAGTATCCAAACATACTGTAAGTGTCAAATAAGCCACATAAGACAATGACAGAGTACTATGACATATGTTGCATCATACGAGGTTCTCCTAAATCACTTCAAAAACTATAGCTGGAGCATCTGCAGCCTCAGAGAGAGCAGAACAGTCTCTGAACAATTCAGGATTGGCTTCCAGAATCAGACAGAGAAGACCACAAAGCATCCTAGAGGCATTACTAAAGTATGGAACAGATACTACTTTGAACAAATGAACAGCATGCTGAATCAAACACCAAATGCTTTTTATGAACCAATTAAACATAAGCCAATCTATTTACTAAACCATAAGGCTACTAGTTACAGAGGTATAAAGCCAGTGATTGCATATGGCCATTTGAAATGTTTTGCAACTATAGTCACAATGACAACATTTTTGTCGCAAACAGGTTCCCCCCATGGCGACTGAAGTTTTCTGCAAAGGTCTGGTAAATTCTAAACAGATTGACTTGACAGATGGTTTCAGGGAATCGGAAAGAACGTAAAATTGTTAGATTTCAATGGAAGCACAAAGGCCATGCAACACATTTTCTTTGTACAGATATAGGCTACCTCATACCCAGTGGTGTGAAAAATTTGCTGTCATCACATATGCATTCATATCGTTCTGAAAATTACACCTTTGGCAATATTTATTTAAAGACTTTGATCACAAAATAACATGTTGATATCTTAACACAGCAAATCCTCTTTGATGGACAAAACTGTCCCTTATCTACCTGTATGCACAGTTGTTTTACCCTATTTAAGCGTGTCCATCATAAATTGTGCATGCCTCAGCTTAATGCTAATTAATCACCTTGAGAATATGACAGGAAGAGGAATATTTGTTGCACAGCAGGAAACGTTTTTTCCAGGGTGCATGATTGTCTTCACACGTATAATGGCAGCATTTGTGCTGTTAATAGACAACACCAAATGAGTTCCATATATACAGTAGTTGTCCTGTTATATATTTCCATCTTGATTTCACCACACTTACGAGTCTATTTATACACTACTGTTCAAAAGCTTGGGGTCAGTAAATAATTTTTATTTAGTCGGTATTCATTGCATTGCTCAAAAGTGACAATAAAGACACTTATTATGTTACAAAAGATTTCTATAGAAAATAAATGTTGTTCATTTGAATGTTCTATTGCTTAAATAATCCTTAAAAAAAACAGTTTTCAAAAAAATATTAAGCAGCACAGGTTGTTTTCATCATTGATAACGTTTCTTGAGCATCAAATCAGCATATTAGAATGATTTCTGAAGGATCATGTGACACTGAAGACTGGCTGCTAAAAATTCAGCTTTGTCATCACAGAATAAATTACATTTTAAATATATATTAAAATAGAAATTACTGCTTTTAATCAAATAAATGCAGTCTTTGTGAGCATAAGAAATGCCTTTCAACAATATTAAAAAATCAAGATGGAAACTACAATTTTATAATATAATATAATATAATATAATTCCAGTGTGACTATATCTCATTTTAGAACTCAATTTTATCTTTATCCATTCATGTATGGAGCTACGTGTTCTGACTATGATAGCAGCAAAGAGCTTTTGTGTTTCAGAGTTCACCTTGCTGAGGTTACAGTTTGATTTACATTGTAGCTTTAGATGAGGAATGTTCAAAGTCAGTGCGGATCTCACAGGCCCCCCGCTGCTCACACACAAATGAGAAAATTTCACCTGTGCTCATGCTACAAGTCTAATCGCTGCTCTTCCAACGACGGAAACCTTATCCAGAGACAATCTGTACCATATCAAAGATAAAAGCTGTCTGCCATGTAAACTCCTTCTGTTGTTCACTCTTGATGAACATGCTACAAATATTAAAAGAGTGAGGGAGAGGAAGGAGAAGGGGATGAGGCGAGATGAAAGTTGTTTATGACCTTTCACTTGTGTGTGCGCGTGCATGTGTGTCACCCATTTCAAATACTAAAGATGGTGTGTGTAATTTGTTTGATGTTATAATACTTGTCCTATCTCAGCGATTCAAAGATAACAGTAAGCAAGCCATTTTTAGGCTGATCTCCTTAAAAAAATACTGTGGTGCTCTCAAAATAGTTTGATATGAGTCCCAGCCCAGGAGGTCAAGGTTTTACTGTTACACCTTAACTTATTCATTATTACAGCATGTTTCTCCATCAAAAGCCATTCAAAAGTACATTTATATTTTATACATACACTACATTTACGCATTTAGCAAACACTTTTGTCCAAAGCAACTTACAGTGCATTCAGGCTATACATTATTTTATCAGTAATTTACATTTACACTACTGTTCAAAAATTTTAGGGTCAGTAAGTTGTTTTATTCAGCAAGGATATTTTAAATTCATCAAACTGACAGTAAATACCTTTATGCTACAAAATATTCCTATTTCGCTTATCTATTCCTCAAAATAAATTACATTTTAAAATATATTCAAATAGAAAGTTATTCATCTAATAACATTTCAAAATATTACAGGTTTTCCTTTATTTTTGATTAAATAAATGCAGCCTTGTGGGCATAAGTGTCACGATTCTCTCGGGGAGACGGAGACCAGGAACGGGGAGACGTGAATAATCCAACTAAAGTCTTTAATGAAATCAAACAGGGAAGTACATCACAGGCTGGAAACACACGTGACAGACAGAGATGACTTTTAATACTCGACAGGAAACACAGGGCAGGACACACTACAAGTACACGACTTAACTAGATAATTAAACACACGCAACTGGAACATAATTAACTAATAATCACAGGAACAGGAAACTAACCAAATATGGGCATTCAAGAGGAAGGGAAACACAAGACACACAAGACAATCCTGACATTACGCCCCCCCTCTGAAGGCGCGTCCTCGCGCCATATACCATCCAATGGGGAGGGGGGTGGGTGCTCTGGAGGCCTCCAGGAACAGGAACACATACACAGGACAGATGGCCTCCAGGGCGGCACCCACAGCACGTCAGGGATTTCAGGAGGCCATGGCGGTGCAGGGAGCTCAGGAGGCCATGGCGGGTCAGGGAGTTCAGGAGGCCATGGCGGTGCAGGGAGCTCGGGAGGCCATGGCGGTGCAGGGAGCTCGGGAGGCCATGGCGGTGCAGGGAGCTCAGGAGGCCATGGCGGTGCAGGGAGCTCAGGAGGTCATGGCCCCAGCCCCGGCCACTACGGCAATAGCCATACTTACGGGGCTTAACTGGAGGTCAGGGGCCCTCTCTGGGCTTAACAGTTAATCTGGAGTCTTTTTTGGGCTGGACTGGAGATCAGGAGCCCTCCCTGGGCTGAACCGGGATCAGGAGCCCTCTCTGGGCTGAACTGGGGATCAGGAGCCCTCTCTGGGCTGAACTGGGGATCACGAGCCTCTCCTGGGCTCGACTCGGGAACTGGAGCCTCCCCTGGGCTCGACTCGGGAACTGGAGCCTCCCCTGGGCTCGACTCGGGAACTGAAGCCTCCCCCCTCCGGGCTCGACTCGGGAACTAGAGCCTCTCATGGGTACACTCGGGAACCGCTTCTGTCGGGGCGTCCTGATAAGCAAGCGGCTTGGGAATGGCCTCCTTGGCCATGACAAGAGAAGCTTCTTGCTCCGGCAAAGCCCCCACAGACATGACATGACCGACAAGACCGACTCGAATGGGTTCCGGAGGACTGGACAAGACTACAGGGGTGACATGACCTGACTTGGGACAGGCACTGGAGGGCGCTTTCGAGGTGTGGGCACTGGAGGGCGCTCTAGCAAGCGCGTTCGAGGTGCAGGTAGTGGAGAGAGGAGTGGAGCTGCGAACCCCGGGTGCAGCTCCATGTCCAGGAGCACCAAGGGAGCAGCGGCCGACGGGCTTGCGTGAGCCGCGGACGGTGGCGTGCGTGACTTCGCCGCGGGCGGCGGGCTTGAGCGACCCGCGAACAGCGGCCTTGACTTCGCCGCAGGCAGCGGCCTTGAATAAACCGTGAACGGCGGAGGGCTTGGCAGCTGAACCAGGCTGAAGTCCGTCCAGCTGGCGGGTACCAGCCGCAGACGGTGGCGGCCTCGGGTGAGCGGCGGACTTGCCATCACGGCGGGAGACAAAACCAAACAGCAGCTTACTGCTGTTTAGGTCGAGTATTCTGTCACGATTCTCACGGGGAGACGTGAATAATCCAACTAAAGTCTTTAATGAAATCAAAAAGGGAAGTACATCACAGGCTGGAAACACACACAGGACAGACAGAGACGACGTTTAATACTCGACAGGAAACACAGGGCAGGACACACTATAAGTACGCGACGTAACTAGATAATTAAACACACACAACTGGAACATAATTAACTAATAATCACAGGAACAGGAAACTAACCAAATATGGGCATACGAGAGGAAGGGAGACACAAGACACACAAGACAATCCTGACAATAAGAGACTTCTTTCAAAGACATTTAAAATATCAGGTACAGTACTGTGGGCCTCCTTGTCTGATATAGCAACCAATAGTGTGAGTTTGGGGTGGGATTATCTGATTATCCAACCAATGGAAGGCGAAGGGAGTATGGTGAAACCTGTTCGAAAACAATTATTTTTTTACAATATTTTTGGTGATGCTAACATTGCAAAAATTACATATTTTACGTTTAAAGCAAGCAATTATAACACTACAAATCCAATTAAATAAATTAAACCAATTAAATAACTAAATCTTTGTGACCTAAACAGTAGCGTACACCGACATCGACTCAGTCAGTGAAGTTTTTAGACCTTCAGGATGGCAAAAAACAAAAGAAAATAGAAAAGCACTGATGGACTGTAAAAAGCATTCAAGAGATTCTTCAATGATTTCTCTCGAAAAAAACAACATTGATCAATGCAGCAATATGCAGCAAGTATCAGCTGTTGTGTGATTGAAATTCTCGTCAGACATACCAAGACTGTCTTCACTAAACCCCCCACAGCTTGAAAGGTTCACTGTAAAATGTGATATTGGACTATAAGCCCAAAGGGGAAATACTAAATGGACGAAAAATGAATACCTCTCGGAGGAGAGCCATTTTAATATCAGACACCCTTGGGGTTTCACCATCAACTATTATTAACTAAATCTTCTTTAACTAATTAAAGATATGAGGACGAGCTTTTCATAAGGAAATTAACACCCACTAGAAGCACAATTCTCACAGATGGCTTTTGACCATCCCATGCAGTACGCAACACCGTCATCCCATGGGATATTGCCATTTATTTCTGCCTCTGAGCTATAATGATCTGAACAGTGTTCATATCACAGTGGGGTGCAGAAAAACACTGCTATTTTGGTTGAGTAAGGGAGGCTTGTTCTTAGAGATGGAGAAGCATTAAATTACACTGCACAAGAGATGCCAGCTTGGCAAAATTCACAAGAGGACTGAGAGGATGCGGCCAGTGAGCCACAGATGCATATAATCCTGTTGATTTCTAGGCAGCACCTCACTCACTTGCTAATGTGATATGCAGCACCGAGAACGAGTCATGACGATAATGTTTTGTAAGGTGACAACAGAGCTTAATTTAGCCAAATCAGTTCGGCTGAGGAAAACAAAAAAGGAAAGATGGTAAAATAAAAGACAAAGAATAATATATAGATTAATCCTTGAAGTAGGTAATGGTTTTCATTTTCATTTTATTTATCAGGAAGGTCCCATTGGGCTATACAATCCTTTCTTAAAGGCAGTCCTGGTCTTCCAAAAATGAAACAGGCCTAATATGTGACCCTGGACCACAAAACCAGTCATAAGGGTCAATTCTTCGAAATTGAGATTTATACATCATCGGAAAGCTGGATAAGTAAGCTTTCCATATACAACAATATTTGGTCAAGAAACAACTATTTGAAAATCTGGAATCTGAGGGTGCAAAAAAAAAAAAAAATCAAAATATTGAGAAAAATGTCTGTAAAGTTGTCCAAATGAAGTTCTTAGCAATGCATATTACTAATCAAAAAGTAAGTTTTGATATATTTACGGTAGGAAATTCACAAAATATCTGCATGGAACATGATCTTACTTAATGTCATAATGATTTTTGGCATTAAAGAAAAAATCTATAATTTTGACCCATACAATGTATTACTGGCTATTGCTACAAATACACTACTTATGACTGGTTTTGTGGTGCAGGATCACATATGTTTGCAACAGACAAATTCAAAATTTAGATGTTTTAAACTTCAAATCCATGCTTCTGGCTAAAACACTAGACCTCTATCCATAATATTGCTTTCTCCAGTGAAAAAGTTAATTCTGACGGCACCCATTCACTGCAGAGGATCTATTGATGAGAAAAAGATTTAATGCTACATTTCTCCAAATCGGTTCTGATGAAGAAACAAACTCATACATCTTAGATGGTCTGAGGGTAACTATTTTCAGCAAATTGTCATGTATGGTGGAGATATTAGAAAAACGGTGCTCCATTTATTTATATATTTTTCCAATTAGGCCATTTTAGAATGAAATGAATTTTTCCCCCTTGATTTTCAAGGGCAACTGCAGCCTAAAAGAAAAAGATCACACAGCAAATTGCAAATAAACCATGAAACATGTATCTTTGATTTAATTTGGCATTGTAATGCTACTCGTTACTCATTTTACATGGCAAGTAGCCCCTAGAAGTAAGACAACAAGAGAATGACAAGAATAACACAGCTTTTTAAAGCCCCTGGAGGATTATTTGTACGATATCTAACCTTAACCTCAGATACAACATATTACAGCCTTACAACACCAGCCTTATCTGCACTGAGCAGACAGAAGGTGGAAGAGAGTGTAGCAGCGGGGAATAAGTCAACCATTCAAGTACGATCACAAACACCGCAGGCCCTTGTGTTTTCTTCTGTTTGAGATAGATTACACTTTAAAATATACAAACACCACTGCAGCAGATTACTTACAAATACAAATTATCCTGTTTGCCAGCAATATATAGTTCAAAGGAAGCAATGAACGAACAGTCCTGGACCCCTCTCTATTATTTACAGCATTATTTCATTTTTAACTCCCTGCCAAAGTAATCTAATCCTAATGCAATCCTGAAGCACTGATTAGACCAATTATATTTATTTCATGTTCCACTGTGACTCTACAGCCCCATCAACTGGTCAAAGAATAGACTAGCGAGATATAAGAACAGTTCATTTTTATCCAGCTCATATTAGACCAAGTAAATTGATCTGGCCATGAAAAAGTATAATAATAATAATAATAATAATAATAATAATACATTTATTTAATTATTATAAAAATATAACTAAATAAAAATAATGAATAAAATATATTTTTTGCATCTTTTAGCAATAGCACACAAACATAATAGGGCATATGATTTTTCCCTAGATATTGATCAAAAATAAATAAGATTTTTTAAAACCTGTTTTAACCAAGTAACATTTCCTTCTAATGGACTATTTCAGATCTTTCTAACTGATGCTTTCAAGACACTGATGTTTCATCTTTAGTCTCTCTTGCAATTTTGACAAAACCTCATCCATGTCAACCAGCTACAGTAGATAAGATCAGTTTAGCGACATATGAACATCTGCAGATTTTGATAAAAATACAACTTTAAAACTTTATAGAAAACTGGTTAGCAGATTGTTAGAACGCAAGGCCATCCTGGTATCTTTAACATATTTAAGCTCACAATAAAGAACTGAAAATAACAGGATTATAACTAATAATGTAAGTGGTTTATTTACATTGGTAAACTAACAGCGTTGAGTCTCTCTGTCTACATGTTAAACATGAGAAGTAAAAAGTTATAATTAATTGTTATTATAATTGTTATTATTTTGTAAAATGTCTAATCAGAATTGTTTTCTAAATCAGTTCACATCATGTTTGAATTGTGACGATCAAGGTAAATCCGGCATCTACCAAAAAATAAAGTTACCTGTTGCCTTAAATGATCTTCTACATAGTTGAACAAGCATTATTAGGACTCTCTCTCCTTAGGCTATTAAATCGAATAAGGACATCAAACATTATTTTCTTCTCTACGTGAAAATAAGTGTCTATCAGAAACATGCTTCAGGGAAAAGTTTAATGCAGCTGTTCTGTTGACATTCACAACGTTCTGAGCTGGAAAGACAGAGACAATAATGAGAAAAAACGTCAATCTGTCTTTACACTCTGGGACTTTGACTGGGATATTTTAAAAATCAAGGAAGATTTTTCTTGGATTTTGATTGAAGGGCCCAGAATAAGACTACACAACAAATTAATTCAACCCCAAATTAAAATGTACTCACCCCAAGCCATCCAAGATGTAGAAGAGTTTGTTTTTTCATCAAACAGATTTAGAGAAATTTAGCATTACATCACTTGCTCACCAATGGATCCTCTACAGTGAATGGGTGCCGTCAGAATGAGAGTTAAGACAGCTAAAAAAAAACATTACAAAAATTCACAAGTAATCCACACGACTCTAGTGCATCAATTAATGTCTTGTGAAGTGAAAAGCTGTGTGTTTCTAAGAAAGAAGAGTCTTCTGTCCATAACATTGTTTTCTCCAGTGAAAAAGCCATCTTGTCAAATCAAGATAGAAATATGCAAAGATCAAGCATGAAGCGTTATTTTGGCTAGAAACAACAGTTTGAAGTTAAAAATGTCTATAAAATGGATTTGTTTCTTACAACATTTAAAAAAACTTTAGGAATTTGATTCAATTGTGTCTTCAGACAGAGAAAGATCTTTTGTTAAAAAAAAAGAAGAAGAAAAAAAAGAGAGAAAATAAAATTATGTTTATCCTGAGATGTTTATCCAGTGTGAGATTTATTTTCTCAGAGAACACAGCATATTTTGTATGGATGCTCAAATTCAATCAACACATCTCCACCCTCTGTGCTAGACCCTGAAAGTCTTTCTTTTTTCTTGCTTATGCAGCAGAGATGGATGCATGCTGGTAAACTCAGACCCATAATTCTGGTAGCTCAAGTTTTGCCGGAGGCATTCATTCCACATTAATGGTAGTTGCTAGGAGTCGGGCAGGAATGAACATAGATATAAAGCTGAAAAATGAAGCTGCTCCAGGGTTGGCTTCCTGTTCAAAGCAGAAATCACAGTCCCTGACTGGACAGCTGACACGGACAAGACAGGGTGGCTATATATGTGGCATCACTGGTGCAATCGCTTCAGTGACTGACCTTTAGGTCCTCTAAAAGACTTGAACTGCCTCAGAAGGTTAGACGCTCCTCACTGGATGAATATAAAGCTGCTGCAGGCAGACTGCAACTGTGTGCTCATACTGGACACCTGTGGGAAAATACAAGAGCATCGTTTCTCATGAATAAATTGTTGTTTTGTTTGTCTTTTCACTATGTTTGTCCATTTTTCTTTTTATCCAGCATTTGCTGGATTAAAAGCTTGCCTTCTCCTGATTTTTTCTTTTAATTTTTTCCATTTTATTTTATAATATTTTTTTTTTTGCAAGTTTCAGAGCTTCTTAAAGTTTCTGATGTTATCCACATCTCCCAGTGGTGAACACTGGTTCAGAATCATGGCATGATCTGAATAAAAATGAATACAAATGTTATCTCTCACATTTCTAGAGAAACATAGTTTGAAGGGATATAGTACATATGTATAAACTTATATTCCATTTCCTTCAGGATTATTTACTTGAAAAATACTACATTTTGTCAGACCAAAGACCTTTAATGTGATCTCCATGTAATACCCAAGTAACATAATCTAATTTCAACTGTACTGTAGAGTCTCCTTTGAAATGTACAGGATTTGTTTAATTTAGTACTGACTGACAGCCATGGTAAATGTTGCATAAAGACATTGTATATATTGATGTCAAAATGGCTTTAAATGCATGCTTTTCCCCTGTAAAGCATATTTAATCTCACATTATGCTACATGTTTGTTGTTAAACATCCTAGAATTAGTCATGTTGACACCTATTTTGTGTCATTTCATGTTCAAGGCATTGCTTTGAATGTTTCTAGCTTGAAAAATAATTCTGACTCTTTAAAATATTCCAAAATATTCTGAATGTCATGCATACAGTATATCTACCTCAAAGCAATTTGAATATAATTTTCATAATGTCTGTGTGTATGTATGTATGCATGATTTTATATATATTATAAATAAGATTATCTACTAGTTTATCTTTGTTTTGTACAAGACTAACAACACAAAAACATTTATAATTTAAAAATTCATAATTCTTTATGAAAGTAGGTCACAATGTGTTAAATCATTTTTTGAACTGAAGGACAGTGAGTTTTTCCTATTAAGTGACATTTTGTGACCTTAGCCTTCAAAATCCCTCTTTTAAGCATGTATTTAATTGCTATCTGGCCTAAAAATAGACAAATACACGCCACAAGCTATCTGCAAATTTTGTATAATTAACATTGTTATTAGCATATGATTGGCATTATTTTAAAAGGCCCTTATATAGACACATTTTTTTTGTGAGGGCAGTACAGTTCCCAAACCTTCGTTCATCAACATTTGAGATCCTCTGATGACAGATCTGTCATTGCTATATGTTTATTCCCATGCCAAATATTGAAATTTGATTGCAATTTTCCCCATTCATCAGGTGACTGCTGTGTTAGTTAGTGCCACCTCACCTGGAGTTTTACTCAGCATGAGTTTTGACCGACTCCAATCTTTTAAATCACTTTAAAAAGAACTTTTCATGAAATTCAAATTTATTTTTCAAAGTATGGCACGTTAATAAACACATTCTGCCATCTGTTTGACTTCTTGTTTAAAAACATACAGAAGCACATCTTTGTAGCAACTTGTATGTAATAACCTGATTTCAATGCAACTTATCCAATGCACTTGCAATCTTATTGCATTTTGCTAAGATTTCAGAACTATCTTTGCCTTCATTAGCAAATACATTTGTAATATTTTTGGTTTTTACTCAAATACATCTCATTAGACCACAAGATAAAAAAAAACAAACAAAAAAAAAACAAAAACAGAATTTAATTGATCCCTAAGAGGAAATCAGAATTTTTTCACCCTTTAAGACCAAAAAGAACCACGCTATTGATAATGAAAGCTAAAACTATTAAAACGGTTTCTGTTAACTGGAGTAAGGCTGAGATAAAATAAAATGTAAATATTGGGCAAAAAATTAGCTTAAATTTAAATGAAAGACAACAAAAGCAAACAAAAACTATACAAAAACTAAAAAATAAAAAGCTAATTAAAAATGAATAAATACTAAAATAGTATATATATAAGTAATAAAGTTTATTTTTCTCACATTCATCTGTAGAATGTACTGTACAAATCAATGGCTGTATCATTCTTAATGGCAAAGTGGTCCAATCAGTGTTTCTGAATGCATTCTAAAAATGCTTTCTGCATGTTGCTAAGGGTTCTCTTTTCAGAAACGGTCTCCAATGTGTCAAGGGATATTCCCATTGCAAACATAAATCTTCTTTTGACTGAGAGTCCAAACTCCAAACATAATAGATGTTAACCTTGTTTATAATGTTGTAGGACCTTGCTTTCCTATAAGATGTGTCTTGTTTGGTATACTGGTAACCCTATACAGACATTATATTAACATAAAGAAATCACTGTTTGGCTCTGTATTACACTCCTAGAAATTCTGCTTATGTCACTTAAATTAGTAGTGTTAGATCTGGCCCTGCTCTCTGTGTATTTAATAACTCTTTGGCCTTTCAGAGCTGTCCTCCTCTAAGCTCCAGCACAGTCCTCTGTTGCATACAGACTCTTTTATAAGACATTATTGTATGAGGGCAAATCCATGAATAAAATATGCTATAAAACTGTATACTCCTTCTATGAATAATGTAACAGCAAATTCAATATCTTTGCATTCTTTCTCTGGTTAGAGCAACACTTTGTCAAAACCTGTACTGTATGTACTACTGCTGTCATGTTTAGCATATAAGAGGGCAGGACACATAATTGTTCCCCTTTTCATCCTATTTTTGGCAGAGTTTCTGTGCTGGGGTTCCTACAGGATTTACTGTAAGATATTCTCTGCTTAACCAGGTGACTAAATCACATGTGATGAACAATGTGGGACTCACTATATAAGAAGAGCTTTTAAATAACCAATGCTCTTAAGCTACTGTACATTACAGCTGTGTTTCTTGATAGGTAGCTGGTGTATAGAATGCAACAGTGGCCGCCCACTTTTTCACTTTTTTTTTCTTTTTGACTCTATAATGTAATTTACAGTGTTCTTTTGGAATGACTTGCTGTGTCGATTCCTTTGCAGAATCCCCTATGGAGAAAATTAATGGAATTTTGACTTCCAGAAACTGACTATTGTGCTCATGGGAAGGATTTCTCATAAATAATAATAATAGTCCATATATACTTAAAAAAAACAATTAAGATGTACACTGTCAATATACTGTACAGCCTCTAATGTAAGCATATTTAACAGTCATGGGTTAAAAGTCACAAAACTCTTTAAAATAAAGAAATAAAAAAAGTGATGTTTTTGAGTAAGTAATCCCTTAAAACACTTTTCACTCTCACACTAATTAGTTTTGTGTAAATAGCTAAATACATGCATGTCAGGAGAGTTATGTCATTTGTTTTCCCTATTTTTACCATATTGGATGCTATGTAATTTCTTGGCTAGCATTTGTAGGATCAGAACGAGTCAGACAAAGTTAAGATTCGATCCGAACATTGAAACATGAGCAGCCGGAATTCCAGAGAGGATCCCAAGGCTGCAACAGGATGTTCGTCATAAATCAGATTCGTAGCTCCAGCCCTCTGAAGAAAGCAAACCAACAAGCCTCTTTCACAGAACAGCTTGCAACATTCAAACAAAAGAACACTTATTGATAATTCCTTCAGGAAGGAGACTATCAAATTTGGGGCAAGTAATCAGGACTGATGGTCAGAGAGATGGCCGTCACTTGTAAATCTGTGATCGAAATCACGAGCTAGAGACATCATTGGGTGGGTCACCCCAGCTCTCCACATAGAAGACAAAGACTGAGACTGAAATTCCTTAGGATACCTTTTAACCTCTCTAGTCTTCACAGAACATGTCCTTATGTTCACAGAACGGTACAGAAACTGCCTTTTCACATTAAGATGCACCAAAATCATCTTTAAAGGACTTGAGACTTATCATGTTTATGCATAACCGCATATCATGTATGTAACCCACACAATTAACTATCATGTTTTAATCACATATTATGTATGTATTTTAATAACTAGGGAATAGTTAAAGAGTTCATATCCTTGTTTGGTATGTATGAGTTTGAAAAATCATGCTTTAAAAGTTTCTTCCAATCAATTCTTTGTCAAATGTACCATAGTCTTGTTAGAGAAATCATGTCCAAAATTGTACTCTGTAAGAGCGGGACAATTCGGACCATATGACTGATAAGATAACATTTTAGATTTATGAATGGGGAGGAGAAACATACAACACCATGAGCCAAGATCATTTCTAATTGGTCAAGACGTCCAGATAGGATGGTCTAGAAGCCGAGTTTAAATACTCAGGACACCATCAAACTCTCTCTCTTCCTCTGCTTCTCAGATCTCTTCTCTTTTGCCACTGCGTTTTGACGCTGCTCTTTGAGTGTGCTCTGGTCTACATGCCAGCTGCTACCACAATGAGAAGAAAAACCACCTAGTCTTGTTACATGCTTTCTTTCTTTTACTTTAATTTCTTTTCTTTTCCGTGAGAGTTTCGTTAAGTTAAGTTTGCCGCAAAGTCCAGCTCCGACTGCACGCGCACAAAAACTTCAACCAGACCAACTCAGCATCAAGAGCCACGCCCAAGACATCACTACGAAAGACCACTGAACTCAACCTCGGGAAAACCCCTTTCTGCAAGACGACAACAAAAGGGAATCCCTTAACACAAAGGCAACAAGCAAGTAACCTCCAGATTCTAACTGAATTGGTGCATTTAATACAGATTTTAGCCTCATTGAGAAACTCAATGCGAGGGTTAATTAATTGATTGATGGTTGTTCAGGTCTATGCAATTGCACATTGCTGTAAACTTGGGATTT
Organism: Spinibarbus caldwelli; assembly: GCA_039654775.1. Taxonomy (NCBI): domain Eukaryota; kingdom Metazoa; phylum Chordata; class Actinopteri; order Cypriniformes; family Cyprinidae; genus Spinibarbus; species Spinibarbus caldwelli. The sequence continues at coordinate 10,929,312 of CM077246.1, read as the reverse complement.
CACATTTCATTCTATAAACTTATCCTTTCCTCACTTTCTTTCTGCAACGTGTGAATGTTTGAATGCGTGTGTTCATGTGTTAGATTAGATTAGTTTACATGTCTTAGGTTTATATAAATAAAGTCTTATTTATATTGAAAAGAGAAGTATCTTGTGTTTTGTGCTTACAAGTTAATGTCTTAATCTGCCTATCTTGTTACTGTGCTTATTAATAGTGTTTTCACTACATTTTGGATTTTAATATCCAGTGCAGAGTTGATGTTATACGGCTCGTTCACTGAACCGCTGCCGACTCAGTGATCAGCTGTGAAACAGTGAGTCTGTTCAAATTCCCTATAAAATCATAAATGATTCCCGTTGAGCTAAATTGACTTGTTTCCCTTATATATTACGTATTTACATTTTTGCAATTTTTATGTCCTAAACACAAACAGTGAAATAATACTTTTTAGTTTAGTTTGACAGAATTGTGATGTGATTTGTGGAACACACCCACACACACACACACACACACACACAATGGAAATCTGTTGCAAAGTGTTGCTTATCTTGATTTTGAGTTTTTATATCTTTACACATCAAGTCTCTTCATCTCAAACATGCTCTTCAATAGCACTGTTGTCTCTTTGGTAAGAAAGAAAATGTTTTAGTTTTGATAATTAAATTGATTAATTATGTTTTATTTTTATTATGTCTTATTGTTTTTTATTTTTTTTATCTTGTATCTTAGTTTTATACTCTGTAAAGCACAACGGTCAACTCCTGTTGTGTTTATTTGTGCTATATAAATAAATGAAATGAAGGAATGAATGAAATGATAAAACTCAACCCCTAGGACATAAAAATGAAAACTCAGATCGAATTCAAACCCATTTATTTTATAACCATTTTCTTAACTATTTGTGACTACGCGGTCCCTTTAAATATCACTAACATAATATCATCACGTGACAAAACACGGGATATGAGTAGGCGCATGACACAGCATGTGACCAGGATGTTCTGATAATATACTTTGAAAGAAATGTAGGATATCTCCTTTGAGTATTGAATATGATTCAAAGACTATTTGTCATCATTTGTTTGCTTCCTCTAAATCAAGCTGTGCTGCCCTTGGTTATCAACACTTGGCATTTTAAGAATGCAGCTAACGCAGGTGACAGACTAACCGTGGCTTTACCGTGCATGAGCTCTGAGGAATGACTACTAGACTTTAAACTTGTGTGGTTTCTGTCTGTAGCCTGGCGCACGCTGCAGAAGGGCGGCTCGGTTCTGGATGCGGTGGAGCGGGGCTGCGCGCAGTGTGAGCGGGAGCAGTGTGATGGGAGCGTGGGGTTCGGCGGGAGTCCGGATGAGCGCGGAGAGACGACCCTGGACGCGATGATCATGAATGGGTAGGCATGTTTTGAGTGAATGACAGGTTAACCAGTCATTCACCCAGTAATATTAATCGCTATACATCAGTCAAAAGTCAAGTTGTACTACTTTAATGTATTGCATTTCACGAGAATGTAATTCGGCATAGATTAACACAATTTAAATAAAAAAAGAAATGTTTAAATAACATAAAACACACGCACACATTGTGACAATTTTAGCAGAACATTAATTTCTAACACTTTTGGCACTAAACGAATGTCAGAGCATAAACTATTCCATTACTATTTAAAATATATGCAAATAAATAAAATATAATATAAACAAAATATAACTGCTTGAGCCCAGTAAGGCTATTATGGTTAAATAAAACTAAAACTTCACTTTTACATTTATATTTAATATAACTTGATGTACTAAAATAACTCAAACTGAATAAATAAATAAAAATTAATAAAGAAGCGAGACAAAAACACTTTAGGAAGCATATTCAATGTTAACTAAGAGTCTTCCCTCAATAAACTCCTAATTTGCTGCTTATTGATAGTAAGGTAGTTAAAAATAAAACCAAAATATTAACAAAACTACAATCATATCTCAGTGATACTAAAATAACACTGGAACCCAGTATGTCACTGTAACTATATTGAAAATATCATGCCAAAATATTTTGCTAACTATTCAGTTTGGCCTTTTTGTGTTTGCTATTAGCCTATATATTGCATAGTTACTGTGTAAGTCTATTCCTCAAATTATTTTGGCTGTAAAAAAAAATAAATGATAAAAATACCATAAAAAGCATCCTAGAACGTTTTAATGTAGACAAAAACATTTTGCAAATATTATTTGGAATATTAACTAAAAGTGGTTTAGTTCTTAAGCACAGTAGGTTCTTGTCTACAGTAGTAAGACCTTACAGGGCTTTTTAACAATAGATACCCTGATTTGAGTAATATTTCTAATTAAGGTCTAGGAAAGGTAAATGTCTTGTAATTAAATGAGACTCATTTTATTTATTCTTCCGTTTTATACGCATCATCTTATATTGTAAAAGACCTCTCTGTTCCCTCTAAAACCAGTATGCTAAATATAAGCTGTGTTTTTGTTTGCTGTTTTTCACGTGTTTAGAGACACAATGGAAGTAGGGGCAGTGGCAGACCTACGCAGGGTCAAAAATGCTGTGGGTGTTGCCCGCGCAGTGATGGAACACACAGAGCACACCTTTATAGTGGGCAAATCAGGTAGGAACCGTACACTCAATAACCACTTCATATCTAATCAACCAGTCATGTGGCTGCAATGGTCAAAAGGTTCAGCTGTTGTTTACAGTACATCAGATAGGGAAAGAAATGTGATCACAGACGGAGTGATTTGAGTATTAAAAAGGCCTCTTCAACTATTTATTTCTCAAAATTATGTGCAGACACTGAAGGCCTGGACAGATTTTGTATCAGACTGAAGTATACAGCACTTTACATTTTGTAATTCCATTTGTAATGTTGTACTGTTCTGTTAATTCCATCTGTTCTCCTAATTAAAAGGAAGTATAGATTACTAAAACGTCTCTGTGCGTGGCTGCTTAACATCCACATTACAATAAAAAAGGCTGAGTCAGCCTCCCTCTGCTCCATTTTTTTGCTCTTTCCTGTATCTAATGTTTATTTCAAATCAGCTCTGCTATGTGATTCCGTTTGTTCAAATCTCCCTTGCTATATAAAGTTTAGTAGAACTGAAGAAAAAAAAAACTTTTCTGTCTTCATGCAGCCACAATCTTTGCTGAAAACATGGGCTTCATGTCTGAGGACTTGTCAACTAACAAATCAATAGCTATTTTCTCCCAGTGGTTGACGCAGAGTTGTCAACCCAACTATAGAAAGGTGAGTCCCCAAAAACCAGGAACCTCGGTGTAATCATCACTCCAGGGTTTACCTTTAAAGCACCTCTGGCAACTTCAAACATGGGTTTAGAAGATGATCTGTGGCAGATAAACCGTTTCAATATACTTCAAATGTACCAAACACCATAAAAGATTTTTTTCTTTTAGATATAAATAAAGTTTCAGTCAGTGTTACGGTTAGAATCAGAATTCTTTGTGCATTACGAATCTTATAAAGTGTACAGTGAGAAGCAGAGAGTCATGTTTACCTCAATTCATGCAGCCTTTGCTGAGAAGTTTTCGAAGGATATCAGTGTAATCACTGACAAGAAAATATGCACCATGAAACACAATGAATAATGCATAGTGAGATTTATGAAGAATACAGTGGTTGATACCAACATTCTGCTATTGGTACAATCAAAGCCCTATGGAAATATCCGATACAATGCTCTGAATACATTTTTTTTTGTTTTGTTTTGTTTTTTGTTCCCATACTCAGATTAAGCAGTAAGCGTTGTTGGCCAAGTTAATCAAAACTTTAAAAATCTGAATCTTTCCCCAGAAAACTTTAAGATGGATAAAGCAAATCAGAGAGCAACATAAAAAATACAAAGCCTTGCTATGTAATTCTAATTTTAAAGCTTTAAAGTTGTAAAAAAACAACTTTGTTCTGTGTCCCAGATCAAAACGTAAATGAAAGCATAATAAGTTATTATAATAAGTGTTTATTTTGTATTTTAATTTTACAGAATGTTTTTCCAGATGCTTCCAAATCATGTGGGCCGTACAAGCCCAGAGCCAAGCTGTGGAAGCCAAAGAATCTGAAAGGAAATTTTGACCCCAGTTCTCATGACACAATTGGTAACTGCTGATTCTTATGACATATTTTTGAAAAAATAGTAATCTGGCCAGACAAAATGATCAGTCTTTAGTCTGTAAGTGCAAATGCATTTATCTGAATGCAGACGTGGACATGTCCACAGAGTACCAAACTCATTAGTTTTAATTTGCATCACAAAAATGAAGCATGATAAATGGACCGAATGCCTTGAGGACATATTTGAAAACCATTGCATGATTCAGTTCATTGATGCGTGTGATCTTAGCGTTACATTCTTACCATAAATTCTCATTAGGAATGATTGCGATTGGTAAGAACGGACAGGTGGCTGCTGCAACATCCACCAATGGAGCAACACATAAGATACCAGGGTGAGTATGACAGCCCGTCAGTATAGTATGTCTCAACTGTCCTGTTGAAGCCAGAATGCATGAGTGTTTAAACCTGAAAGAAAAACAGAACCTCAAGAACCTTGTTCACTGAGATTTAGCTTTACTGGCAGAAATGGGTTTCCAGTCCCCTGTCAATAAAGCTTTAGTGAAGTATATGCATGCTGATTTGTAGCCGTGTAGGTGATTCACCAGTGGCTGGAGCCGGGGCTTATGCCGACAGCACAGCGGGGGGAGCGGCTGCAACAGGGGATGGAGACATCATGATGCGTTTCCTTCCTAGGTAATCACCAGTCTTGAGAGATTGCTTTATATGAACTGCCTTGATAAATTAAATGTGTAATTCTACTGAACCTTCTAATTGAAGGCTTTTATTGATTTGATATATACATGTATACAAGTTTTCTAGCTGTTGATTTAATGAGAAATGGAGCCCAACCCACTGTTGCCTGTAAGACGGCCATCTCCAGAATCAAGAAGTACTACCCCAATTTCTTTGGAGCAATTATTTGTGCCAATACTACTGGTGGATATGGTGAGAAAATGCTAATATCTAATGTTTGTTTCTTAAAACATTTTGTCTACTCATTCTGAATAATAATAATAATAATAATAATAATGGAATTTATTGTCAAACCTCTTTTGTCCAAAGGTGCTGCTTGTAACAAGCGTCCTGAGTTTAGCCAGTTCCCCTTCATGGTGGTTAACCCACAGACAAACCAATCTCAGTTGCAGACGGTGGACTGCTTTTGAATTACAAGCATTTTGTTTTATCTTTACATATTTTTCAAAGTTTGTTAATGAATCATTGATATATGCCTTGTGATCAGTGTTCACTTTGCACTACTTTTAAAAAAATAAACTTAATATATTTTTAAAAAATCTGTTGTAAGATCTTTGAAAGACATTGAGCTCTGAGATGTTTATAAATTGTTTCCACTGAAACCAAAGGAAAAGATGGAAATTGGAAATGCTTTATTTCAAAATATATATATTTACTTTTACCACAAAGAAGCACACCCATATATGTTTTCATCTCAACATTAAAAAGCAAGCATTGCTTCAAAACCATTTAAAGGTTGTCATGTCCAACTCATGGATTCAGCAGCCAGGCAGAATTGAGATGCCAGGGCCGTTCTCAGCCCACTGGAAGAAATTACATTGCTTGCCCATTTTAACTGGGCATGTGTAGAAGTTGCGGCCATTATTCGGTCCCAGTTTTAGCACAGTCTTCATAAGAGTCTGTTTGCCATGATGACACATGGGAAAATGGAGATCTGCCCACTGTTGCAAGAGTTGATATGAATACAAACCTCCAATTCTGGTTTAAGTTTCAGACTTTCAATTTATTTGAAAAATTGTTGAAATTGTTTTAATTTTACATAGGTTTCAAATTTAAGTTCATGCTTTCTTACCTCAAAGAAGTTGCATTGAGTCTCTCGGGGCAGGGAGCAGGTGTAGAACTGCCTGCCTTTGTTTTCTCCTTCCTTAGTGACCACCATCAGGGTGCATGGTCGGTGCTGACTTTTGCAGCAGGGGGTTGTGGGTAGGGATGTGCCATTGCTCTGTGTGCCCCTGCTTAGTTGTGGTGAGATATGATTCTGTTATTCAAAATCAGCTGTATTTATTTTACATTTTGCCATCAAACTTCATTCAAAATGGTCATTCACCAAAAAACATAATTTACTTTCAATAATATTTTTGCTGATCACAAAAGAAGATATTCTAAAGAATGTTTTTGTTCATACAAAACAGCAGTGAAGCCTATTTACTTTTATTGTATGCACAAAAAACAGACAAAAAAATATTTCCCCCAAAAATTTCTTAGGTGTTCTGCAGAATAAATAAAGCTAGGTTTGGGATGACCTTGCTATCAGTCATACTCGCTGGTAATCTTTGGCTATAGAATATATATTAATGAATAGAAAATCAGTATTTCACTAATACATCTTGTCACAGGTGAAACTGCTCTCGCTCACCTTGAGGATCCGATGTGCTGCATGCTTCCTTCAGACAGTCCATTCATGGTTTTCATTCTCTTGTTAGGCTGACTGTGGTCTGCTGGAGATTCTCTCTTATGGGGCTCATTGCCTTTGAATTGCATCCCACTCATGCCATTACTGGGACTCTTCCACTGCCAGTTGCCGTGCGTGCTCAGACCCCTCATTGTCTCTAGTGTGTGTGCCTGGTTAATGGCGGGACTTGAAGGAGAGTCAGGTTTTGCACTGAGGCTGGTTAGGACTAGAGTGGTGGTCCCAAATGCAGTCTTACAATTCATCTTTATTTCCTGCAGGGGTTTGCTAAAACTGTTGCAGGGGTAGCGGATCAGGTCTCGACTCAAAGGTGAATGTTCCAGCTTTGTGGGCTGTTTAGGTACTAAAAGAGAGCGAGTTAGATATGAACTACACTCAGAAATGTTAATTTCTGTACTAATACATGTCCGAAACTTACCTTCCGGTCTAGGGCTCATACAAGTGTCACAATACTTGTTAATTGGTCGATTGATTAAAGTGCAAAGAGAACATGCCCACTCTTCCTCCTCTTTTCGCCACAGGATAATTGCTGCTCGTTCCTCCTTGATAAGCCCATCCAATCAGACTATTACGAGTTGGGAGTTTACTGTCAAATTGAAAAGTTAGCAAATTGATTGGATTCTCATGTGCAAATGTGTGTATATGAATTAGTAGCTTTGAGAGGAGGTGCAGCTCACCTAATGTTCACTTCACTTGAATCACCTGTTTGACAGCGCTGACAGTAGTATGTCATCCTACCATTGTCTCCCAGTCGACAGACGGTGACAGCTCCACTGCACTGGCCACAGTTTGGACGTTTATAGACCTTGTAATGCTTATAAAGTGGGGATCCATTCTTTCTACTGTGTTTTGAAAAAATAAAAACTGAATGCAGATCTGACAGAAAAATAAAATCACAAATTTGTCTAGAAAAATGCAGAGTATAAAATACCTTATAAAAAAGGACTGTGTAATCTCGTGTCGTCTTCACAAGATAGTGAACTTGTTCACTTGTCAACTGCCTGACCTTTAAAAGCGCAGAAGATTTAATTGAAAAATAACTCTCTAAAAATATTTTAAGCAAGGTGTAAAACATCCATTCAACTATATTATGCGACAGAGATATTGACTTTTTTTTGTGTTGGTACTGTACAAAGCAAATTGTACCTTGACAGCCGGGTTAAGGCCACTGTCAAAGAGCGCTTCATTTTTAATTATGTTTCCTACACCAGGTAAGACAGCCTGATCCAACAGAACATCACAGAGCATTCTCTCACTCTCTCTCTTTACAGCCTCCACCGCCTGAGAGAAACTAAACTTGGGCGAACAGATGTCAAGAGCCTCCATGGCTCTTACTCTCTGCACACAGTCCTCTGAGAGTCTAGGGGAAGCAAACAGAATTATTATTCCCTGAGGAGTCAGAATCTTTGAAGGCTCAGTGTAAAAATGAAAAGAGTCAGGCTGTCTGGATCACGCTGAGTTATGATAGTCTGGAATTTAATCCGGCATAGCGAACGTTTCTGCGACAGGGAAGTTGTCTACTTAAGACCTGCACATGATGAGCTGACCTCTCAGATGTACATTAGGATAAAGTGCTTGACCCGGAAGGACTTTCGATGACGATGCAATCTAATCTGAGATTAAATTTAATACTTATCCTAGAATACTTAGGAATGAAATGGAAGTTATATATAACTATAATCCGAGCTATTAGAAGAAGTAGTGTTACCTGATTTCTACAGTTGTGTCAAAGAAACAGACAGCATCATTGGTAAGTTGAATAACCAACACTGGGGGTTTTCCTTTTAAGTCTTTGTCCAGGGGGGTTATCCTCAAGGAACCATTCATGCCAAAGTGCAATCTAAATCAAAACACATTTAAAGTACAGTTAAAACAATTTCACTGTTTTTATACCAATTAATTCCTATGACCTCTTCAGTCATTTGTGATTACTGAATAAGGATTTTCTGTGCTGGATTTTCATTTGTATGTCAAGTACCAATCATGTATATATTTAAACACCACTTTGAAAAGGTATTAGCTAGTAATATTTGCCACTTTATCAGTCACACAGACAAATCATGCTGGCTTGCTAGAGAGCAAACTCTACTCCAGCACCCACAATGAACAATATCTGGCCCATTAAATATTTTAAAGCACAACACAGCTGAAATATTCCTTATATATGTAGGCTACACACACACATGTGTGTGTGTATATATATATATATGTATATATATGTATATATATATATATATATATATATATATATACACAGGTGCATCTAAAAAAAAAAAAAAAAAGTTCATGAGCTAAAATCCAGTATCTCAAAATATTAGAATATTCCTAAAATCAATCAAAAAACAAAGATTTGCAAAACAGAAAAGTTCAAGTTCTTTAAAGTATGTTAATTTATGCACTCAATACTTGGTCGGGGCTCCTTTAGCACAAACTCCAGCATCAGTGAGGTGCGGCATGGAAGCGATCAGCCTGTGGCACTGCTGAGGGACTATTGAGCCTTCAGCTCGTCTGTATTGTTGGATCGACTGTTTCTCATCTTTCTCTTGAAAATATCCCATAGATTCCATATGGGGTTCAGGTCAGACATGTTGGCTGGCCAATCAAGCACAGTAATATCATGGTCAGCAAACCACTTGGAAGTGGTTTTGGCACTGTGGGTAGGTGCTAAAGTCCTGCTGGAAAAGGAAATCAGCATCTCCATAAAGATTTTCAGCAGATGGAAGCATAAAGTGCTCCAAAATCTCCTAGTAGATGGCTGCATTGACTTTAGACTTGATAAAACACAATGGACCAACACCAGCAGACGTCACGGCACCCCAAATCATCACTGACTTCGGAAACTTCACACTGGACTTAAAGCAGCTTGAATTCTGTGCCTCTCCAATCTTCCTCCAGACTCCAGACCTTGACTTCCAAATGAAATGCAAAATTTACTTTTATCTGAAAAGAGGACTTTGGCCAACTGAGCAACAGTCCAGCTCTTTTTCTCCTTAGCCCCGGTAAGATGTTTCTGACGTTGTTTCTGTTTCAGAAGTGGCTTGGTAGCCCTTTTCCTGAAGACGTCTTAGCGTGGTGACTCTTGATGCACTGACTCCAGCTTCAGTCCACTCCTTATGAAGCTCTCCCAAGTGCTTGACGGCTTTGCTTGACAATATTCTCAAACTTGCGGTCATCCCTGTTGCTTGTGCACCTTTTCCTACCCGATTTCTTCCTTCCAGTCAACTTTGCATTTAATATGCTTTGATGCAGCACTCTGTGAACAGCCACCCCTTTCAGTAATGACCTTCAACGAAGATGAAGTTCTCAAGGTGAATGCATACCTTGACTCTAGGGGCCAAACAACTAAAAAAATCAAGTCAAAAATCTTGGGGTGATTCTGGAGACAGACCTTAGTTTTAGTAGTCATGTCAAAGCAGTAACTAAATCAGCATACTATCATCTCAAAAACATTGCAAGAATTAGATGTTTTGTTTCCAGTCAAGACTTGGAGAAACTTGTTCATTCCTTTATCACAAGCAGCGTGGATTATTGTAATGGTCTCCTCACCGGCCTTCCCAAGAAGACCATTAGACAGCTGCAGCTCATCCAGAATGCTGCTGCCAGGATTCTGACAAGAACCAGAAAATCTGAGCATATCACACCAGTCCTCAGGTCCTTAAACTGGCTTCCAGTTACATTTAGGATTGATTTTAAAGTATTTTTACTCATTTATAAATCACTCAATGGCCTAGGACCTAAATACATTGCAGATATGCTCACTGAATATAAACCTAACAGACCACTCAGATCATTAGGATCGAGTCAGTTAGAAATACCAAGGGTTCACACAAAACAAGGGGAGTCCGCTTTTAGCTATTGTGCCGCCCGCAGTTGGAACCAGCTTCCAGAAGAGATCAGATGTGCTAAAACATTAGCCACATTTAAATCCAGACTCAAAACTCATCTGTTTAGCTGTGCATATGTTGAATGAGCACTGTGCTACATCCAAACTAATTGCACTGTATTTTATGTATAATTATTTTCTATTTTAAACTGTTTTAAAATCATTTAAAATCAATTTTTATATAATTTCCTTGTTTTTATTATTATTTTTTTTAATTCCTTGTTTTTATTGTTGTGATTATTTTTTTAATGACTATTTCACTTCCTTTTATGTAAAGCACTTTGAATTACCATTGTGTATGAAATGTGCTATATAAATAAACTTGCCTTGCCTCTGTGACTTACCCTCTTTGTAGAGGGTGTCAATGATCGTCTTCTGGACCAATGACAAGTCAGTATCTTCCCCATTATTGTGGTTTCAAAGAACAAGAGATACTCGAAATTTATACTGTATGGATGGTCATTTAATGAAACTCAAATGTAAATATTCTAATATATTGAGATATTGGATTTTTGACTTTCATCAGCTGTAAGATCTAATCATCAAAATTAAAACAAACAAAAAAAAAACTTTTGAAATGATTTACTTTACAAGTCATGAATCTAGAATATATTGAAGTTTCAGTGTTTGAAATAAGTTACAAAATAATGAACTTTTTGATGATATTCTAATTTTTTGAGATGCACCTGTGTATATACAGTATCTCACAAAAGCGAGTACACCCCTCACATTTCAGCAGCTATTTTATTATAACTTCTCAAGGGACAATACTATAAAAATGAAACTTGGATATATTTTAGAGTAGTCAATGTGGAACATGTATAGCAGTGTAGATTTACTGTCCTCTGAAAATAACTCAACACACAGCCATTATTGTCAAAATAGCTGGCAACACAAGTGAGTACACCCTAAGTGAACATTTCAAAACTGTGTCCAAAGTGTCAATATTTTGTGTGAGCACCACTGTTATCTGGCATTGCCTTAATCCTCCTGGGCTTGGAATTCACCAGAGCTGCACAGGTTGTTGCTGGCATCCTCTTCCACTCCTCCATAATGACATCACGGAGCTGCTGGATGTTAGACACATGACACTTCTCCACCTTCCGCTTGAGGATGCCCCACATGTGGTTAATAGGGTTCAGGTCTGGAGACATACTTGGCCACTCCATCACCTTCACCTTCAGCTTCATCAGCAAAGGCAGTTGTCATCTTGGTCGTGTGTTTGGGGTCATTATCATGTTGCAAAACCCAGTTTCTGAAGGGAGGGCATCATGTTCTGCTTCAGAATGTCACAGTACATGTTGGAATCCATGTTTCCCTCAATGAACCGCAGCTCCCCTGTACCAGCAGCACTCATGCAGCCCCAGACCATGATGCTACCACCACCATGCTTGACTGTAGGCAAGACACAATTTTCTTGGTACTCCTCACCAGGCCGTCACCACACATGCTGGACACCATCTGAGCCAAACAAGTTTATCTTAGTCTCATCAGACCACAGGACAGGGTTCCAGTAATTCATGCTCTTGGACAGGTTGTCGTCAGCAAGCTGTTTGCAGGCTTTCTTGTGAGCCAGCTTCAGAAGAGGCTTCCTTCTGGGACAACGGCCATGCAAACCGACTTGTTGCAGTGTGTGGCATATGGTCTGAGCACTGACAAGCTGACCTTTCACTTCTGCAACCTCTAAAGCAATGCTGGCAGCACTCGTGCGTATGTTTTTTGAAGCCAGCTTCTGCACCTGACGCACACCACGAGGACTCAACTTCTTTGATCGACCTTTGCGAGGCCTGTTCCGAGTGGAACCCGTCTTGGAAAACCTCTGTATATGACCCTGGCCACTGTACTGTAACTCAGTTTCAGGGTGTTACTGATCTTCTTATAGCCTAGGCCATCTTTGTGGAGAGCAACAATTCTAATTCTCAAATCCTCAGAGAGTTCTTTGCCATGAGGTGCCATGTTGAACATCCAGTGGTAATTATGAGAGAATTGTGCTCAAAGCACCAAATTTTAACTGCTCTAATACAAGATACACAAATTTGTATAGTCCTGTTAAGCAGACAAAAACATGTACATGATGAATAGGACATGTGGCTTTGCATGGTTAAACGACGTATAGCTGTTATCACTTAGGGTGTACTCACTTTTGTTGCCAGCTATTTTGACAATAATAGCTTTATGTTGAGTTATTTTCAGAGCACAGTAAATCTACACTGCTATAAATGTTGCACATTGACTACTCTAAAATATATCCAAGTTTCATTTTTATAGTATTGTCCCTTGAGAAGATATAATAAAATAGTTGATGAAATGTGAGGGGTGTACTCACTTTTGTGAGATACTGTATGTGTGTGTGTATATATATATATAATGTTCTTAAATTCACATTTGTAAATGATATGTAAATGGGTCAATATCACCATAGATATATTTCAATCCTCACAATACTCAAAAATGTTGGTTTTAATTTCCCATTCGCTTTGTCATATCATAAACAGTAGACACTCAAGTATTATAGAAACATATTAGCTGAGCTCCCACACATTTTTTTTTTTTTTAGATAATTATGGGCCATTATTCAAAGCATAAACCATAAGATATGTCCACCCTGTCATGGACATATACATTACTGTTAAATACGTTTTCATTGCAAATTATATTTTCTGAAAGGTATGATGTCCCTTTTCTAAACAGGGTTATTTGTTTGCTTTCAAATTATAAATACATAAACTATGTTATGTAAACCATGTGTTTTTAAAGAAACTCATACAATTCACACATGTATTTTTTCTTATTTGGAGAAAACTGATATTTTAATGCAGTTTTTTGTTTGCATGTTATTGCCCCCACACTTAGCTATTGAACACACTGGATTATACAGATATGATTGAATTATTATTTAAAATATTATTGCAAAATATCAAGATGACAGGGTGGACCAGCACATAATGGTGTGGACACATAATGGAGAACACACAAATCATGACAAAATATGAAAATGAAACATTTATTCAGCTTCTAAAAAAATATATAATAATAATAAATAATATAATTGCATCAATCACATTGATATATACCCTCCCCCCCATTCATTTTCATTCAGTCCACCCTGTCATGATAATGTCCACTCTATCGAGTCTAAGTGGCCGACAGGGTGGACATTTTGAGCTTCAATTAGCATATTAGCTTACAACAAACTGTGACTAGCTAAATATTTAGTCTGGTTGTTGAAGAGAATTTGGTATATTTAACTTACATATTTTGAAAATACTGTATTTTAATCACTTCTGGCATATTTTATGCCGACAGGGTGGACATGTTAAGCTTAGGAAAAGCAAGTAAGCAAACTCAGACAAAGACAATTTGTCATTTGAAAAGTCACCAACTTATTCACCTAAGCGGTTGAAATTCCCGCCGCTGAAGAGACAAAAAATCTGTTGTCCTGATGTCACTAAAGGGGATGGCCTTTTCTTAAATGGGCGGCTTTCCCAACACGACAGGGTGGACAACCATTCAAGGGACATGGTCAAACTCTTTTTTTTTTTTTATTAAATAAAAATATAATTTTTATGACCAAATGATCAATACACATTTGGTTATAAAGTGCAATATGACCAATATGATTTAACAAAACTTAAATATTCTTGAATATTCTTATTTGTTGTTGTTTTCCAGTACATCTTGTCTTGAGAGCACCCTTTGATTTTACATCTGTAAGTAGTTATCAATTAAAGTAATTGATCTTTTTGATCTTTCTGTCTGTCTATCTATTAATAATACATAAGAAATATTAAAATTACGTTTTCCTTTAATATTCTGTAGTGAAGGAGATCCCAGTAATCAAGTCAAGTCAAGTCAAGTTGAGCTTTATTGTCATTCCGCTACATGCGGGGGCATACAGTGGAACGAAATGTCGTGCCTCACAGGACCACGGTGCTACATAAATACAGGCATACAGCAATGAAGTAAAACAATATAAACCTATACACAAACTATCCTACTGATAGATTTTGACTATAAATATACTATCTATATAAAAAATTTACCTATACATAAACTAAAAAATACAAACTATACAAACTATACGAATGCTTCCGATAAATACTGTACATGTGCAAAGAGAGACAATGTGAGTTCAAGCAGCTGGCTGGGGAACAGTGCAGGATGATTTGTAGTGCATGAGCATGTAAACATACATATATTACTGATATTACTGAGTCTTTTTGTGGGATTTGTGTACACACAGCAGTGTGTGTGAAAAGTGACTAGTGCGCATAGAGGAAGAGAGTGTGCTACTATAGGTGGTTTGTACAGGCCCACTCACCTGTAGCACTCTTCGATTGCACAAACAAAGTTCCATAAGTTCCAGATGGTCCATGTTTCAGGATGTAGGGGGTTTGCATGGGGTTTCAGAGAGGGGCGGGGTGATTTGAGTTCAGGGCTCTCACAGCCTGGGGGAAAAAGCTGTTGAGCAGTCTGGCAGAGCGGGCTCTGATGCTCCGGTACCGTCTACCTGATGGTAGGAGCTGGAAGAGACTGTGGGAGGGGTGTGTGGAGTCCTTTACGATACTGTTGGCTTTGCTGGAGCATCGTGTGAGGAAAATGTCCAGGATGGAGGGGAGAGGGGCACCGATGATCCTTGCAGCTGTGTTCACTGTCCGCTGGAGGGTCTTGCGGTCTGCTGCAGTACAGTTCCCGTACCAGACAGTGATGCAGCTGGTCAGCACACTCTCAATGGTGCCCCTGTAGAAAGTGGTGAGGATGGGTGGAGGGAGACTTGCTCTTTTCAGCCGACGGAGAAAGTGTAGGTGCTGTTGTGCCTTCTTGGAGAGTGACATGGTGTTGGTGGTCCAGGTGAGGTCCTCTGTGATGTGCACCCCCAGGAATTTAGTGCTGCTGACTCTCTCCACAGGCGAGCTGTCGATGGTCAGTGGGGGGTGATCAGCGGAGTTTCTCCTGAAGTCCATCACAACTTCTTTTGTCTTACTCACATTGAGGGACAGGTTGTTTGCACCACACCATTCAGCCAGCTGTGCCACTTCCTCTCTGTAGTGCGTTTCATCGTTGTTGCTGATGAGACCTACCACTGTTGTGTCATCAGCGAACTTGATGATGTGGTTGGAGCTGAACTTGGCAGTGCAGTCGTGGGTCAGCAGCGTGAAGAGCAGCGGGCTGAGCACACAGCCTTGTGGGGCACCTGTGCTCAGTGTGGTAGTGCTCGAGGTGTTGTGGCCGACACGGACTGACTGAGGTCTTCCGGTTAGAAAGTCCAGAATCCAATTACAGAGGGAATTGTTAAGGCCCAGTAGGTTTAGTTTATTTGTGAGCTGTTGTGGGATTATTGTGTTGAATGCTGAGCTGAAGTCAATGAACAGCATTCTAACATAAGAGTCTTTATTTTCTAGGTGGGTAAGAGCCAGGTGGAGGGTGGAGGAAATTGCATCGTCTGTGGAGCGGTTTGGACGGTATGCAAACTGGAGCGGATCGAGTGTGTTGGGGAGGCTGGTTTTAATGTTGTGCATGACTAACCTCTCAAAGCACTTCATTATGATTGGAGTCAGTGCTATGGGACGGTAGTCATTTAGACAGGACACAGGTGATTTCTTTGGTACCGGTATGATTGTTGTGGATTTGAGACATGTGGGGACGACTGCCTGGCTCAGCGAGGTGTTGAAGATATCTGTTAGGACATCTGTCAGCTGTACAGCACAGTCTTTCAGTACACGGCCAGGTATGTTGTCGGGACCCGCAGCCTTGCGTGGGTTAATCCTAGATAGGGTCTTCCTTACGTCGGCTGGAGACAGACAGAGCGCCTGGTCGTTGGGAGGTGTGGGCAGTTTTTGTGCAGGTGTGTCATTCTGCATTTCAAACCGTGAATAAAAGTGGTTGAGTGTATCTGGGAGGGATGTGTCATCATCACAGGCCTGTGGCGGGGGCTTGTAGTCTGTGATGGTCTGAATGGCTTGCCACAGACTCCGTGTGTCTCTGCTGTCTGTGAAGTGATTGTTGATTTTTTGAGCATATGACCGTTTTGCATTTTTGATGCTGCGGGACAGATTGGCTCTTGCTGTTTTGAGGGCTGCTTTATCTCCTGATCTGAAAGCTTCATCTCTGGTCTTTAGCAGCCCACGAACCTCTGCTGTCATCCATGGCTTCTGGTTGGCGCGTGTGGTGATGGTCTAATCTGACAAAAGTTGTGAAATGGCTCCATACAGACATCTGCTCATGCAGGGGGCCAGTGGAAGAGCCTCTTTTCCTTATAATGGAGGAAGAGGACAAGGAAAAGGCCCTCAACAATCTCCTGGAACAATCAGAAGCTTTCAGACTGCCCTTCATATTTCATCTTGTGTTCAGGGGAGTTATTTTTGCAGGATTGTCATAAAATGGGCCTAAAAGTGAATTGTTCATTTAATACATTTTAATTTGAATTGATGCAAGATTGTCATGACAAAATGTGCCCAAGAGTGTGTTGTTCATTTTGTAAATTTTCATGCAGGATTGTCATGACAAAATGGGATTAAAAGTGAATTGTTCATTTTATAAACTTCAGTTTAATTATTGTGTACATTCTGATTGTTCAGGGGAGTTATTTTTGCATGATTGTCATAACAAAATGGGCCTAAGAGTGAATTGTTCATTTGATACATTTTAATTCGAATTTTATGCAAGATTGTCATGACAAAATGGGCCCAAGAGTGTGTTGTTCATTTTGTAAATTTCAATTTAACTATGTAAATTTTGATTGTTACTTTTAAAATTGTGTGTGTGTGTGTGTGTGTGTGTGTTTGTGTTTGCTTTATTGAAGTTTTAGTTTTCATATAGAAAATGCATGATGCACATGTTCTTGACTTTGGAGTAAACATTGATTTTGTATCTTGTGATTAAAGTATGTTTCATATAAAATGCCCGGAAGTTTCAAAAATTTTTGTTAATATCACAAATAAGAAATAACTCGCATAATACAATGAAACGAGTAACTATATACAACTAAATGACACAAGATTAATGTTTTAACATGCTTAATATATCATTATAAAATGCATACATAAAGTATGACGGGTCGTGTGTAATAAAATCAAATCACCCTTTAAAAACTGTAAGGTGGCGCTACTCTGTTAAGAACGTAAGCTCCGCCCCTCACTTCCGGTCCTGTGGCTGCTGGTGCTGCGGGTCTGCAGCTGGATACTGTTGGAAATCGTAACGGTGTCGAAACAAAGTTGCTAAAGCTTGTCTATACTGCTTATAAGGATTATTTAACAGTACCGTCATGTAAACTTTGATCAGAATGTAAGTTATCTGTCTAATCTATTTCATCAGTTTATTCTTTAGATTGTGATTATGATTTTATAATTTAAGTACATTCATATGAATATATATTTTTAGGGCAATATTATGCAAAGGATTCCATTGAATAACGACTTAAAAAAATAGCCTATTTTCCCTGAATAAACTGGATGACTCCAAAAGATTTCTTATATTCTGGGTAATGTTTATTACATCCCACTCAGGCTACTACACAGGCTATAGGCCTACATCTGAAGAACTTTTCTCATATCTTCAATGAATTTACTCAGTTAAAAATACGCTCAGTCAAGTGTAGATAGATGTATTACTTTACTACTTGAGTTGCTGCACATCATTTCAGTCAGTACAACTTTTTGAATTCATTTGGATAAAATGAACATGAAAAGGAGTTCAGTATTTTGTATTACAGGCCTGTTGAATTCAACTGGTTATTTGTGTACAGGTGAAAAGTGAAAACTCCCTTTACTGGCCCCAGTGAGGAGGTCCATCAGAGGACATTGTTGCGGGTCGTCCCCCTGACGATGGCCCTGGCATAGGTAAAAAGCACGCCAGATCTGTGGCTATGCAAATATCATTATCCTGTTACACAACAGTTAAAAATACCTAATCATATTGTAGCCTAAATTAACTAAATCACGTTTATTTTTAGTATATTTTTCACTGAATGTA
Organism: Spinibarbus caldwelli; assembly: GCA_039654775.1. NCBI lineage: Eukaryota > Metazoa > Chordata > Actinopteri > Cypriniformes > Cyprinidae > Spinibarbus > Spinibarbus caldwelli. The sequence goes on along the minus strand of CM077246.1, from coordinate 10,910,939 downwards.
GGGATTTATGTTCATTTTAATGTACACTAGGCCTACTACAGTTTAAAAGTTATTTTGAACAGAAAATAATTATGTTGTTCGGCAGAAATACATTAAATTGTTCAGAAGTGACAGTAAAATATTTCTGTTTCAAACAAATGCTGTTCTAAGTTTAATAAAAATAAGAATATACAAATAAGAAAAGACTGGAGTAATTGCTGCAGAAAATTCAGCATTGCCATCACAAAAATAAATTACATTTTAAAATATGTGACCCTGAACCACAAAACCAGTTTTAAGTTGCACGGCCCGGGGTATATTCGGCAATAGCCAGCAATACATTGTATGGGTCAGACTTATCAATTTTTCTTTTATGCCAAAAATCATTAGGATATTAAGTAAAGATCATGTTCCATGAAGATATTTTGTAAATTTCCTACCGTAAATATATCAAAACCTAATTTTTGATTAGTAATGTGCATGGCTAAGGACTTCATTTGGACAACTTTAAAGGCAATTTTCTCAATATTTTGATTTCTATCGAAATATTTTTATTGGAAGCTTATTTATTCAGTTTTCGGATGATGCATAAATATAAATTTCATAAAATGTACCCTTATGACTGGTTTTGTGGTCCAGGGTCACATATATTAAAATAGAAAACAGTTGTTTTAAAGTGCAGCGCTATTTAACAAGCTTAGCCAACTGTTTTTACTGTATCTTTAATCAAATAAATGCAGACTTGTTGAACATAATATGTATGTATATATTAGAATCAATTGTGTTTATATTTATTTACACTAGTCATACTGTATGGACTACTTGTATAGGCTTTAGTGGAGACTGACAGATGTCACTACAATTGTTTGTCTTCATCATTCCATGGAAACAAAATACAACATACAGGTGTAAAACCTCACAGAATTTTAATTTTGGTCAAACTTTTTATTTAAAACAAATGAAATCCAGTTTTTACTTGAGCTGCAATAAGGACCCAAGTGCATGGGGGGTGCTGTTGGGGTGGCATACAGCAGTGCACTCTGCTTATCCTGCCCCAAAACATTCTTAACACAGCCATGACAGAGACCACTGAGGAATACAGGCCATTCGCAGCACAGCTGTCCAAGGTTTACCTCACCATCCTGGCCCTCTTCTGCTTCAAACTTTTCGTTAGAATTACCCTTAATCTACTCACGCAATTCTACATCATCAAAGGCAACCGCAAGGAGGCTGCCCGGATTTCAGCTGAGTTCTATGATAATGGTCAAGGGCATGGTAAGTAGTGCGTGCACTTACATCACTGCACAGCACTTGGGCGGCAGGAGTGTGGATTTAATTTCCTATTGCCAGCGTTTTGCCCTTTATGATGGCCCGTTTGCATGGATATATATGGAACATGGAGAATATTACTATTGCACAATGGTTTTCCTGCAGTGTAGCTTTATTTATAATAGCTCTCATTGCATGTGATGAGGACCACAACAGGGAGTTCAGTTTTACATTATGGTATTTTAGATACACTTTTCAAACCCTAAACAGTTCAGGAAGTGTCATATCTGCATTCCAAAGCACATTCTTACGATTCATATTTGTGCTTCAGTACCTACGATCACATGACCACAGATCCTAAACATGCAACATCAAGCATCAACATGCAACTTAGTGAAGAAGTTCACTAAGTGTGCTTGCGACGCGAAGCCCAGGAATGGCTGCCAGGCTGCTGTTTACAGTGTTGTATAAATAGAATTGAGGCCATGCATCCCCCTCCCCTTTGACTATACAAGAAACGCAGTTATCTTCAGTCTATCAAGTGCTTGTGCAGCCAGACGCATGTCTGCTGGATTTTGAGCAGTGCAGCCGGGCCGTATAAACAGCGGCGAGGGCTTTTGGTGTGAACAAGTTGTCTCGCAGAGCATCTCAGAAAACAGCTTCACCAAGTTTAAGATCAGGGAGAGAGGAACAGAGACGGGCGATAGTCACAGGGGATTGCCATAGTCTGGCATTTACTAAGCAACTTAAGTAGGGCAACATAGATAAAACAGCAGACAGCTTCAGTGACTCTTTTAAAGCATTTTTTTGAAGAGAATGATATAAGGAGGAAACATTTTCCTGAAGGGACACAAGCTCTGTCAAAGTGGAAGTCTTGCTGAGCTGGTTAACCAGCCAAGGTTGGTGCTTTGATATGTTCCGTGTGTACGTGGACCGACTTACAATATCCTGAGTGCAAAAGTGAGCTGTGTTCTTGAATTAATTGTTCTTGAATGTGAAGCTAAGAAGGAAAATCGAAAGATACAGATTTGCGAGGCAGTTCGAACGGTGCCAAATGAGAGCTAGTCCTATTTATGTAACCTGAATGATAATATATTATCTTTGAGTGAGTGATGAAGGGAGGTGACGATGATGATGATGAGGTGTGGAATGCATCAGCAGTTATTCTGGATATTGACTCAGGTGTGTACACTGGTATATAAGCTTTTGTGATGGTACTATATATATGCAGTGAAACTCTGGGATACAACATCCCATTTATATTTAAAAATAAACAAAGTTATTGTACTTGGATTTAAAAAAAAATAATAACATGGCATAAAATTAATAGGAAAATAAGAAATTTAATATTAGTTTATGCTGATTGTATAATTAAAAAAAATAAATAAATTAGAAAAATCAGAATTAAACTAGAAAATTATATTAATTCAAAACACACACACACTTAAATATGTACAGTGTGTGTGTGTGTGTGTATATATATATAATATAAATATTTACTATTAGTTTTTGCTGATAATATAATTTAAAAAAAATAAATTAGAAAAATCAGAATTAAATTGGAAAATTAAATTAATGCAAAATAAACACACACACACACTATAATATAATATAGTAATATAATATAATATAATAATAAAAAATGAAAAAGATACCATATTTCTATAGAATTCATAATTGAATACATAAAATTTATTTCAACATATAACATAATTAAAACAATTCAATAAACATAAAACATTATATTTTTCTAATGAATTAGAAAAATGCAAAATAGAAAGATTTCTACTGTATTTAGGGTGTTGGGCCTCAATGTGTATATTTGCATGTATGTATGTATGTGTGTATGTATGTATGATTCCCAAGTTTCCTGTTTGGCAAATCACTGTTTTCATTCTTCTCCAGGGTCTTGGGCCGACCGCTCTGCTCTTCATGATGCTGCCAGCCAAGGACGACTGCTGGCTCTCAAGACCCTCATTACACAGGTAGTTTCTCATTTAAATGACCTTTAGTTGAACTGTAAGATAAGAAATACGTAATTGTATTAATATGTGTAGTATTTATATCTTGTAGTCACATGCACTCTAGCGGATATGTAATGTAATACACATTTGGTGTAGAGGTGAACACTGCAATCCATCATGTGTGCTAGTGAAGGGCATTGCTGCCACCATCTGGAATTAAGGAAATCCTACACATTCTAATGCAATATTCATTTCTCTTAAACTGTCCTCAGGGCCACAGCGTGAATGTGCTGACAATAGACCACGTTAGCCCTCTTCATGAGGCTTGCATAGGGAGCCATGTTGCCTGTGCCAGAGCCCTGATAGATGCTGGAGCCAACGTTAGTCTCTGCAGGGCTGATTGGTAACACTTTCATTTCACAGGTCTTGATAAGCAGGCTAGGCTTGTGTTATTGAGTTTAGCATTTTGCAACACAGTGGAAGATTTTTGCCACATTTCACTGAAATATGATGATGATGATGATGATGATGATTAAATAGATCTATTCAATTATTAATTATTATTCTAGAAATATGTTTTATTTATTTTTAATATGATAATCATTCTTTTCTTTTGTCATTATTATATTATTGATGATGATGATGATGATGATTATTATTATTATTCATAATAAATACGTCTATGGAATTATTAATTCTAGAAATCTTTTTATTCATTATTATCTTTTGTTTTGTCTATATTATATATTATATTATATTATATTATATGCATTAAATAATATTATATTTGTTTTTTATCTACCAATTATTATTTAAATGATCAATTATTTAATTATTAATTCTACACTGAAAAAAATGGTGTAGATTAGAAACAATTTTAACCCAGAAATTGCTAGTAAATTTCACAATTGATTACAAAGAAATGGCAATTAACACATCAAATATATGAAACTTGTGATTTTTTTTAAACATGCTCCAATTATCTTTGTTTTATTTACAACTTTGAAAATGGCATCTTTATTTTTTATATTTATATAATCATTGTTTCATTTATTTTGTCATTATTATATTATGCTGTGTTTTATTATTCTATTGTTTTTTATCTTATCTATTCAATTAATTCTAATTATTAATTCTAGAATCTAATTATTAATTCTTTTTATATATTTATGTGTTTATTTATATATTTATAAATATATATTTATACTTTTTTCTATATAATTTTTGTCTTTTATTTTGTTATTTTATCATATTATATTATTATAATATACATTGTCTTTTATTTTGTTATTATTTTATCATATATTATTACAATATACATTGTATTATATTTTTATTATGTTTTTTTTATTATTATTTTGTCTATTTGAATACATGAGTTACAGCAAACCCTTATAATTTGGTAAACACTTAAGCCATAAAACGGGATAAAATATTTTGTAAACATTTGTGTTCAGCTGTTGCATTTTTCATATTATTTCATGACACATTCTGTTCATTTGCCTTATATTCTATGTCTGTGTGTTCAGGTTAATGTGACAACTATAGACGGAGTGACTCCATTGTTTCATTCCTGCTCAGCTGGCAGTTTGGAATGTCTAGAGCTGCTTTTGCAGAGTGACGCCAGACCACAGGCCCTGGCTATATGCCAGCCTTCACCCATCCATGAGGCAGTCAGCAGAGGTGGGTATAAGACTGGCACTAGAGTACCATAGTCCTACACAAATCAAAATTAGCCTGAATTAGCCGACTTGCTAATAGACTCTCTAAGTCTTTAATATGGCATGGTTTTATGGTCTCGTTCAAAGGCCACAGCAAGTGTGTGGAGGCGCTGATTGCATGGGGTGTGGATGTGGACTATGAAATCCCTCACATGGGCACTCCTCTCTACAGTGCTTGTCGATGTCAGGAGTATTTATGTGTCCGCAAGCTGCTCGATGGAGGTAAACAATTCAAAATTCACAATACTAACTAACTGTGTTGACAAGTAGGGACAAACACATTTCATGACAATCTAACTGTAATTTTTCAAATCACGGTCAATTTGACACAACCAGCCTGAAATTACAGTTTCACAAGACTTAAGTACATAAAAAGTAGATTCGTTTTAAGATGGAAAATGCTGAAAGTAAGAATAAAGTGGAGTTCATTATGTATAACCGCTCTGACAGATTTATTGAGTTCAGAGACTGAATTAAACCAGTTAACATGAGTGAAAACGGTTCATAAAAAGAATTGACTCAAATGACTCTTTTAATCTCATCACAGAATGCAAATTCATGTTCACAATTCAGGTTTAATCAATCAAACTTTTTCAACCAAAATCACATTTCAGCAAATACAATGCAATACAAAGTGCTTTACAGGTATAATAAGCATAAGCAGTTATGAAAATAACTCTATAATAGTTTATAACAAAACTGAATATTAAAACTGAAAAATGAAATATTGATAAAACAAAATGCGATAGCAATAAATGAAAATGCTGTTAATAAATACTAGAATCATAACTGTAAGACACCACATAAAAGCTAGACAATTTGTTTTAACTGATATATCACCCACTCCTACAGGTAGATCACACTTAAAAATTGTGCTTAATATTTGGAAAATAACCTATGCTGTGTTACTATGTCACAAAATTTTCACCATCACAGGTGCAAATGTGCAGAGAGGCACAAATTTGGAGAGTCCTCTTCATGCAGCAGCCCAGAAAGACTGTATAAGCATAGTGAAGCTCCTGCTGGAATTTGGTGCAGATGTAAATGCACGCAACCTGGAGTATAAGAGGCCCGTGGATGCTGCTCCTCCAGGGAGCCTTACAGAGGGATTCCTATTGATTTATGAAGGTGAGTTAAATGTGCAGCAGCATGATAGGCTCAAAAGTCACTTATGGTTTGACTTTTACGTGTTTTACTGTGTCAGCCTTCATCAGTTTTGTTCCTTTTTACAGCGACACCCCGTTCTCTGCATCACCTGTGCCGTCAGCAAATCAGGGAGAGTTTGGGACGTTCCAGACTGCATCTTTTACCACATTTGCCCCTCCCTAAAGCCATGAAGAACTTTCTGCAGTATAGATAATGTCCTTATGTTTGTTTAGTATTACTGTGTTGACTTAGTATAAATAATAAAAGCTGTTTTACCTTTTTCCATTTAATAAATATTGTCTCCCATGTCTGTGGCTTGGTTTAACAAGAATATGCCAGTGATGTCCTTGGTATATAAATAAAGTTGTGACTGGTACCCAATTTTGTTTAACTTACATTAATAAATAAAATAAGTATACCTCATCCACGTTTTAGACTTAAAAATATCTCATTACAGTGACCCAGTGTTCCTTTAAAGGGATAGTACCCCCCCCTTAAATATGAAGTGTGCTTATACACGTGCCTTGCTGTTTTTTTTTTGACCAAAGAGACTTTTCCAATGGATACCTAGTGGCGGAAATATTTTCCTGATACTTCCCAAAGGATTTTCATATGCACTCCTATGATAATGGAGCTTCACTGGATGCCAAACAATCCAACTGGTCCCAGATTGAGAGAGTGAGTTTGATACCATGAAGAAATAATAAAAGTGACTTGAAATAACTAATAATTTAGTTTCTTGATATGTTTATTGTGCTTTGGCCTATGCCAGGTTAATAAGATCTAGCAGTTTCTGTAATACACCTTTGGTTGTTTAAAAGTTTTTCGAGAAGCAAAACATCAGTCTGTTGAAAGAGGTCATAGACGGCACAATCCACTGTAAACCTGGAGCTGCAGAGCTTCTCGTGCAAGAGATTTACTCCTTCCTGACCAACAGAAGGTGAGCTTTCATATTTACTTTATGCATTTTTCATTCCCATCAGATAATGTGAATCAAATATTAGCCAAAAAGCCCTTTAGGCATTGTTTTCGAATATTCACATTTAGTTTCTCTATTCTGGTATATAAAGCCCATTTTTAATTTTCAAAAGACACAATTATGTTCAAATGAAAGGGAGGATATGTACTTCCGCTTCATCTGCAATGTACATGCTTTCGATGTGTGTAATATAAATATACAAATTGGCTTGCAGCCATGATTTTGTAATGAGCCACATATGCTTCAAAGGTTAAGGACTAATTAATCTCACACCTTGTCTACATTTGGCTTGTTTTATGCTTTCTGTAGGATCCAGACCATCCAGAGGGTGGAGCAAGGCTTCACAGATAAGGCTTATCAAGACCAGTTGCCCATGGTGGCTCAAGCCACAGCCTCAGTGTCCATAAAGAGCAAGTTGAGTCTCAGTGAGGTTATAGCTGAACCAAATATCATCGCCAACCAGTGCAAGGTCCTTGCGATCATACACAGACACACAGAACAGAGAAAAGAGGAGAGAACACAAGACTCAAGTGAGCAGCACACCATGAATCTTTCTATTTGCCTGAGATTTGTATGTCTTGGGGAAGGATGTTTTACTGTAGAGTGGATTTCTTTGACTTCTTGATAAAACGATTCAATGTAAAGCCCACTCTTGGAGAACAGGCTGTCAGATTGCCTCCGCTGTTAGCCCACCAGAGCGAGCCAGACTTGCAGATGAACACCAGTCAAGCAGCTTGTTAAGTTCGTGGCTCTACCTTGCCAACAAGAGGATGAGACAAATGTAAGCCAACAGTCTAAATATTATCTAAATTTTAACAAACCATGTTCGGTGTAATACAGCATTTTTTCACAGAGCAGTATCACAAAAGCTCCTCAAAAATTGCACCTGGCAAGGCTATAAACTGCAAAAAAAAAAATTACTTAGTGCTACCTTCATGAGAACATAGCTAGTTACACTACAAGCTATTAATGGCAAAACATTTCAAACTCTTTTGCTTACCTGTTTAATTAAAAGGAACCTACTCAAAAGAATCATTCATTAATGAATTACTTACTCTGATTCAAAAAAGCTGAGAGAAAATACAAGACATTCTACAAGACACAATGTTAAAAAAAATTCTAATGTTGTCGAGAGTATTAATATTACCACACTACTTGAATAAAATGCTATTATGATTAAAATAGCTTTTCCGTTAAAAAGTTAAGATATAAAACCTTGCTATCAAGAAATGTCATTAATCTACTAATAATTGATTATTGGTAGCAACACAACTGTCCAACATGGTTGTTATTGTTAAAATTATTAAAATTTGATTTTGTTAATTGAAATAAAGTTGAAAGTAAAATAAAATATAAATATTAGATTAAAGTTATAATTAAAAAAAAAACTTTAATGAAAATTAGAAATGTTGCCTTAACTAATTTAAATAAATTAAGTTGAAATACTAAAATTACTAAAATTAAAACAAAAAATGAAAGCTAAATAGAAACATTAAAAAAATAAAAATGACAAAGCCCATAACAAAATTAATAAAACTTAATCTAAAATTAAAATGAAAATAAAAAAAAAAAAACTCAAAAATATTAATAAATACTATAATAGTATATAAATAATACTAAAATACACTGCCACCCAACATTAGTCACAAGTATTACACTATCAATGCTTAACTGTTTTGTATTTAGGGAATGTTTTCTTCTTTATGTGCAGGTTCTGTGGCATCTGGCATCAGAAGCAAATGCACTGCAGATATTGGAGGAAAATTATGAGACTGTTTAAGGTAGTTCTGTCAGGACTACTATCGTCAATATAACTTACGATTAGCATACATTTTAGGTTGGGGGAATGGTTCTGTTCTGGGCAAACACTCCCTGCCCATTCACGCAGCCTAGCATGGATAGGAGCAGGGAGAGCAGAATACCCCCCAAAACAACCATATGCTGAACCCCCCAACCAAAATGCTGATAGCAATCTAACTGAATGCCTTACGGAAGGAAAGTGGCAGCAAAGTTGTGCTCTTCTGCTATGAGTAGGAAGAGCAGCTTGCCCCTTCGGGAAAACAGTAGCAGCGAAGCGGTGCTCTTCTTTATAATCAGCTAAGAAGAGCAGCAAGCCCCTTACCTGGAAATGTGTAGCAGCGAAGGGGTGCTCTTCTTAATAGCAGCCAAGAAGAGCAGCAAGCCCCTTTTGAATGCAACCTGAAATTAAGATGCGGAATCCAATAGATTTCAGCCAAGTTGCCAGTTGTAGCAAACACTGCGTACTGCAGCCGTAGAGCAAGCAATGACAGGTTTAGAGATTGCAGATTCTGTCTAGCCTAAGTTTAGCATCCATAACACGGCATATAACTCAATAATTCAAGTCATGTTTATACAGATTGTCGCCTCCCATGATATTAGCGTTCGCTGACATACATGTCCTCTATCTGATAACCCGCATTAGTGTAGTAGACAATCCTTACCAATACTCTCGAAGCTTATGCAACAGTGTGTAGCTTGCTTAAGCACGGCATGTTGCAGTAGTCAGACCTAAAGAAATAGCATTACCAATAACCAGATGACCCATAGCAGCAAGCATATCTCAAGATAATTAGATGGTTTTAAACAATAGCTTAACATAAGCTTTTTGCTGTCGCAAGTTTACCTGGATACCAGCACTGCAGAAACACCCGATAGCCTAAGCAACGGCAGGTCTAGCAACGATGTGATACTGGACACTAGATAAGCCTTAACAAGCAAGCAATCCCAATACCCTGATAGCTTTAAGCAAAGACCTTCTGAAATGCATAGAGTGGGGCAGCATGCCCTTACAGAAGAATAGAAGTAGCGAAGGGGTGCTCTTTTATAAACAGCTAAAAAGAGCAGCATGCCCCTTTAAAGCAGTACGGCATATGGTCAATACTCGAATTTAGGCAACAGCATTTGCCCTTGTCCAGATAACGCTTAGCACTGATACAGCTTAGAAGCAAATATACGATCTGCGCATTAAGTATCAAGCACATTACCGATACACTAGTTAGCTTGAGCAACAGCATATCACTGACTTAAACACAGCATGTTGGAAATAGATAAGTTTAATGAAAGCATCCCCAATAGATGAGCCTGAAGCAGCAAGTCTGTTTCATATCGACAGCCTTGACAACAGATTAAAACAATTAAGGTTCGCTGATAAATTTAACTGGTAATGTTACCAGTGTGACAACACCATAGCATTAGTAAAGTTGTTGGTGCAGTCGTACTAGGTCAGCTTCGACAATGAATTGTGGCAAAGTGTCTATATCAATTGCAAGGAGCCGTGCTCGCTCAGATCGCTTTCAGTCTATCGGCTTGACAAACAACGCGGCAAACTTAAGTTCACAACTTGAATCTGGTGAGATACTCTGTGGGAATCATGTCACAAATCCTGATTGAACGCTTCCTATGGAGATGGAATTCGCCGTCTGATTAGTTCCTGAGCGAAGCGATAGCTGCTGAATAATGACTGAGGGACCTTATGAAGGGAATTATGATTGGTGTCGTGATCCTATGGGTAGACGTGGATAAGCTGAGTGTCAGCTGATGCGAGCTTGACTAACATGGCCTGCCAGAACTAACACTATGCTCCATATGTCTAACAAAGGCCTTCAAAGCACATTTCAAAATGCAGCCCAAGAAATCTCAGCAGAAGATTCATTCGCACAATAAATAAAAACCAGTCTAACATACACATCAGGTGCAGGTTGCTTTTGTTGTCCATGTTTGAATAGAACACAGACTAAAAAAAACAAACAAAAAATCCACGTTTATTAGCTTCTAAAGGCTTGTTGTTCTGATTGGCATTGGATTGGAATTCTCCACACCATACAGGTCAACAAATTTATTGTAATAATAATTTCCATCTCTTGTGATATTCAAATCACAAATTCAAAGTTTAAACAATTAATATATTTTGGAAGAACTGCTTCTTATAGTTCAACCAAAAATTGGTATCAGATTGATATATGTATTTAATCATTTTAATTCTGCTGTCATCCATAGCTCTTATTATAATGTGTGATAATATTTGAATCAATTAATTTACTTAACTTAAATTTAGTAACTTAAAATTAATTAAATTAATTAAGTTACTAAAAAATACTTCTCCTCCTCATGATTTGATGTTTCTATAGCTTTTTATGGGACAGTTTTTTTTTTTCTTGTTGTATAAAAAGAGCAGTCTGGACATTTTCCCAAAAATCTCCTTTTGAGTTTCATGGACAAAAAATAAATCATGTAGGTTTGGAAAATCATCTGCGTTTAAATTCAACATTTATCAGTTAACTCCAGTAGCTCTTAGGCCTTCTTCAGCCTGTTGTTGCATCTCTGTTATCTCTGTATTGAGATAGCTCTGTTTTAATTGAAAGGCACAGCATGTTCTCTTCTCCGCTCCACCTAAGACCCACTGAAAATTAGATATTCATTTAGCAAACTCACTGTGAGACAGGCAGGATTTAGGCAAGTTGCCTAGGTCCTTGTTTACCCCCTCTGCCTCTTTTACTCTGTTTCTCTCCCCCTTGTACACACACAAACACACAGTGTCACACAGTCTCTTTCAGTCTCACACACAGACAAACACTCTTACACCCACAGCGCCACTGTCAAACATACAGAGAGAATCTGCTGTGTTACCATGCATCTTTCAGACTCAATTCATAGCATAAGGTTGCCATGGATATCTAAAGCAAGCATACTGCTTTTCATCAATGTGCTTAGAAAATAACTTACTAAGACCACCTCGTCTCTCTCACGCTCCCTCTGTTTTTCTCCCCCTCCTCCCTATTACTTGTTCATGTTGTTTTCTGTCTGAAATGGACATTTAAAAAACAAATAATAGGCTTTGTGTGGAATAAAATGCCATGAGGTACGAATGGTATGACCCTGAACACAGTCATTTAATCATTAGCATATCTGAGATGTTACTGAAATCAGTGTCTACTCTCATTGATTTGACAAACTCTCATTTTTTATGGTCAATAATAAAAGGAAATGAAAGTAGGAAAAAACATTAATCTGTTATATGATGATTTTTATTTATTTATTTATTTTCTGAAAATCCTCAAAGGGACAGTTCACCCCAAAGTTAAAAGATTCTTTCATTAAAAGTGTCATCATTTACTCACCCTCATGACTTTCTTCTGTGGAACCCAAAATATATTTAAAAAATGTATTTTGACTGAACTATTAGTGTAGGGAAATAACCCCAAAAAGTGTTTTTTGACCACAAGGCGACCAACATTTGTATATGCATCACATTCATATATATACGGTACAAAGTTTATTGGTTTAGAATGGTTCATTAAAGCAGTCAGCGATGAAATATATTGTTTTAATAAACCGATTGTTTTCCATGGCAGCATATCAGTTCTACTTTCATATATTATATCACTTTACACTTTCTCTTGTCATTGGTGCCTTCATGTGACTCAATGTGGCGACATGTTGTAAAAATGGTATTTGTATTAATTTTATAGTGAGCCTTTAAAGAATGGCTAGAAGTTTAGGAGTCTCCAGTTAAATTGAAAAAAATAAAAAATTTTGAAAGAAGGCTGCATTTATTTAAAATACAGTAAAAGCAGTCAAATTATCATATATCATTACAATTGAAACTGTTTTCTAAATTTTAAGTGTTTTCTTTTTGAATGTATTTTAAAATGTATTGATGCAAAGCTGAATTTTCAGAATCATTATTCCAGTCTTCAGTGTCACATGATCCTTCAGAAATCATTTGAATATGCTCATTTCCTGATCAAGAAACATTGTGCATTATTATTACAGTTGTGCTGCTTAATATTTTTGTGAAAGCAGTATTTTTTCAGAATTCTCAAAATACAGCATTTATTTGACATATATATATATTTTGTAAACTGTCACTTTTAAACAACAGTGTTGAGAAGGTTACTTTGTAAATGTAATAGGTTGCAGATTACAATTTACCCTATTTAAAATGTAATAAGTAGTGTAACTATTTCAAAAACTTTAATGAAGTAATGTAACTGATTACATTTGATTACTTTTCTAAATTTTAACAAATGTTTTCAACTGTTGATCATTTTAAAACATTTAAAGCAGGCAGGGTTAACCTTACCCGTAGGACTCAAAACTGATTACTGTCAGACTTCTGAAATCCTTCATCACTTGAATTAAGATTATAATAATAACAGCCACCACAAAATCAGACTTTGAGATCATTCTGAGGTTAAATACTGATTTAAAATCATAGCAAGAAATAGTTTAGTAGCAATGATACTGTTTTTGAAATCAAATCTTTGCATAGCTATGACAGGAAACGCCTAACAATCTAACAATGCCTTGGAAAAACTGTTGGAAAATCTTGGAAAATCTTAAAAAATAAAGCATATATATGAACCCAAATAGGAAAAAAACTGTTTTCGAATAAGCATGTGTCCTAAACTACGGAAACACTGGTGTCAATGCAAGAGCAGTCAATGCAATATGGGAAAGAAATCAATTAAATCTGTCTGTGTGTGTGTGTGTGTGTGTGTGTGTGTGTGTGTGTGTGAAAATATTCAGATGTAACCACCTTTGTAGCGTTAATATTTTCATAAGTAACTGATTTTATGACACAATTATGTAATTTAATGACACAATTTTTCTCAGTAACTGTAATGGATTACAGTTACATATACTAAGTAAATCGTGGGGGAAGTCGTGGCCTGATGGTTAGAGAGTCGTGCTTGTAACCTGAAGGTTGCCGGTTCGATTCTCGCACCGGCAGGAATTGAAGGTGGGGATTGTGAACAAACAGCACTCTCTCTGCCTTCGATACCATGACTGAGGTGCCCTTGAGCAAGGCACCGAACCCCCAATTGCTCCCCGGGCGCTGGAGCAATGGCTGCCCACTGCTCCGGGTGTGTGTTCACTGTGTGTGCATGTAATTACACTAGTTACTCCCCAACACTGTTGATCAATTTAATGAAAGTATTACTTCAAAAACAACAACAAAATATTTAGAATAAAATCTTACTGACCCCAAATTTTTTGAACAGTAGTGTTATTAGATTTCAGATTATTAATATTGTTGCTTGCAGTGTTTTTTTCTACATTTTAATGGACTATATTTCTTTGCAAAGAGTTTAGGCTGATCTACAAGTACGATAATGTAATAATCTTAAATCTATATCTAAAACTATGTCCATGAATTGTTTTATTTAAGTAGCTGTTTAAAATTTACAGATATTCTGTAATTATCATATATTAAACCCCTCCCGGTGTGACACAAGACCCTGGCAGGACGGATAACCCTGTCAAGATTTATTTTGTGCTAGCTTGCATATAAAACATGGTGTTTCATGCTTTGTGCACATTGTGTGCTCAGTGCATACATGTGTGCGTGCACTGCCTCCTGGACAGGCGACATCTAAAGTGTGTTTCCATGGTAACAAGTCAGCTAGAGCTACAATCGAGCAGGCGATGGTAGCGCTCATTGCAAGCATTTCAGAATACATGTACACTTGAACACATTTTGTGCGATGCTTTCCATTGCCAACTAACTGCATGTAGACGGCTAGATGCCCTTGTAGAGGCCGCTAAGCCATCTGTTGTGTGTGTTTTTTCATCTGGGCCTGCAGCGCAAAACAGGGAGGATGCATGTATTCGAGAGCTAGAGGAGGGGTGTTCGGATACATGTATTTAATCCAGACAGAAACATGACTAGCCAGAAGGGGGATTGGGTGTTAAAGTATCGCTCATTAACTTTGGATTTCCCCTCCAAAACCCACCCCATACTCATTGCCTATGCATCACACATTAACACATGCACATACAAACAACACACACACTTGGCGGCAAGAGCCAACGTCTCTCTCCCACCACCTTCCCAGAAAAGCAGCATCATCAGGGACCAGGGTGTGGCTGTGTTTGTGCCTGCATAGACTCCATGACATGTGGCAATCACACTGGAGATCATTTTCCTTCTGTAAATGCCTGATAAATTCATACAAATTCATTTCATTTGCTATAATTAAATCATATTATTAAATAATGTAAATTGTTTAATAATTTATAAAATTTAATGTTATAATTAAATATTGACTTAGAAGTTATAAATAAATATTATCTAGATATTAGTGCTCACTGTAAATGTTAATAAATTTAACCTGCATTTACATGTAATTATTAAGTATAGCCTACATACGAATGTACTATCATTCAATTATATTAATTACATTGTTATTAAATAATCATTTATATATAATTTTATATTATATAATGTAATATCAAATTGTTATTACTATATTATTTAGAAATTATTTATGTAAATATTGCTTTTTGTATATTTAAATTTGATCTGTTATTGTCATGTAATTAAAAATCATTAGATATGATATGATATATGGCAGGCAGGCAGGCAGATCCACAAAATTGCTAAAAATCAGATTTATTTCACACAAAATGTACTCAAATAATTTATAAGTTTTGTTCAGTTATTGACAAAAGAAGATTTTTGCATTTTTCAGCCAGTGTCAATTATGAATGTTTGGTCATTTAATAATTTAATATTATCAAATGTGTATATTGTTATTACTATATTATTTAGAAATTATTTATGTAAATATTTCATTTTGTATATTTAATAAATTTGATCTGCTATTTTCATGCAAGTAAAAATCATTAAGATATTATTAGACAATTTTACAGATATATCTACTCAAATGTGTATTTACAAGTTTTGTTCAGTGACTGTCAATTATTGAATTTTTTTTTTTTTGCATTTTTCAGCCAGTGTAAATTACTTTATTTTAAGGTGTCTTGTTACAGTGTAATTATACATTTAAGTACTGAGTAATATTAATTAACAACATGTACTTACTATAAGGCTAGGTTTAGGGTTAGTTTCATGTAATTTTACTTCTAACTTGTAACAAGGAGACTGTAAAATAAAGTGTTTCCGTCTGTTCCTTAAACTATTATTTCCCAACCTTGTTCTTGGATGCACACCAACTGTACAGATTTTTGGATGTCTCCTTATCTGATTCGTCCGTTTGAGGTCTTGGAGTCCACCATCAAGCTCTCGAGTTGAATCAGGTGGGTTTGAGTTTGAAAATGTGTACTGTTGTTGTGCCTCCATAAGCCACCTAAACACCCTGTATGATAACTCGATGCAGAATGCCTTGTGTCCTATTATATTTAGAGTCAAATGTTAGTCTGCATTTGGTGTTTTATGTCTGCATTGATGCTATTCCTGAAATAGAGCCCTACTCAGGGCAGAAATTTTAAACATGGCATGACAGTATATAAACACATCAGACAAATTGTTATTGTTAGAGGACATGCAGTCATTTGGGGGGTAGAGTTAGGGGTCGTTCATACAGAATGTGTCCTGTGTGAATGGCCCCTAAAACACTTTCAGTAGCAACTAGATGCTATTCTTGGATTCTAAATAAGAAAGCAGGTCGGCCTTCACAATAAATTTTAGAACTTAAAACTGCTGGTAGAAAGCAAATCTGTCAGCATTTTGGCCAGGACATGTTGATGTATCTTTCAAAGTGTCAGCAGATCATAAGCCAGTATTTGAAGTAATGGGGCCAGTAAAAACTCAAGTGTCTGTTATCTGTTTCTTTTTCCTCTTAAGACTTCAGTGTAAATGCCCACTGCTATTGATTGTTTAACACATTTGCATGAAAGTATTACTGTACATGTTGAACTTTACATCTAACATTACATCTTTTCAAGAACTAATCTTGAAAATGTTGATTATAGCATTATATTTAGATCAATTCCAACTGCATTAGAGGTGGCAGTGCTGGGCATTTTTGCAGATCACAGTCATGTCTTTTGAGCACACAAATGCAATCATCTCACCATTGCAACTCCATTTCTGCATTCTCATGAATGCTTTCATCATAACACAAAGCAAACATCATGTAAATTAATGGATTCATTGTGTAATATAGACATTGTAACGTGATTTTTGGTGAAAGTGCCGAACCCAAATCACTGATAGACTCATGCTTAACTTGAACTGATTGACAGCTCCATCAATTATAAAAGGAGTGCTTTCTGTATATAATTTGATCACAGTTGAATAACAGATGATTTCCATGCTGCTAAGAGGAAGAGTGAGAAGTTGACTGTTTAGTCACTAGCTTGATTCACTGACACATAAACAGCAATAAATCATTTTGTGATAAAGAACTCTGACTGTACATGAGTCATTAAATATTAGCATTAGAATTAACTTGATTACTTACAAGTTGTGGCATTACTGTCAGTCCATCCGTACACTCAAAAAATGCTGGGTTAAATACAACTGTCACGATCTGCTACAGTTCGGGAGCAAAGGAGCACAGAGATGAAGGAGAAGTGCAATAATTACAGTCTTTATTAATCCAAAGACTTCCACGAAACAGACAGGAACAAACTCGTAGCAGGGAAATAGACGATTATCAGTGGACAGGAAACAAGGGGCAGAACACACTATAAATAGACAGAACTAACGAGGGGAAAACAAGACACACCTGGAATCAAATCAAACTAAATGAGGACAGGAAACATGAAAAACCAAATAAGGGCAAACAGGAACACAACGGGAACACACATGTGACAACAGCCCAGCGCTGGGTAATATATGGATGAATTGGGTTGTTTAGACCCAGCGGTTGGGTTACTGCCCAGAAGGTTGGGTTAAACATTTAACCCAATTGTTGGTTGAAAACAACCCAACATGTGTTCTGTCCAATATTCACCCAGCACTGCGTTGTATTTAACCCTGCATTTTTTAGAGTGTATCTTTTCGTAAAAGTCTGTTTGCAAAGACTGTATCGAATTGCGACTGGTTTACCAAAGAATGCATAATAAAATGTCTCTAATGTAATAAAACCCAGAAGTAGAAAAAGAGTCGTTCTGGAAGCTTGTATTCACTAAAAGCTGTTTTTGGACTACAATTTTGAGCTCTGAAACTTACAGTATGTAATCCAGGTAGAATTTGGTTTCTCAATTCATGACCCCTTTAAAAAAGCTTTTTAAATGTCTAATGATTAATAATTCATACATTGATTACATGGTGGAGATGAGCTTTATAAGTGGGCAATTAGTTGATATCCATACTCATAGTTGTCAATCATACTTATATAATTTTGAGTTAAATATATTTGTTTTTTATTATCATAGACAAAATTGGCAGACATTATCACATGCAGCCAATTAATTGCATAGTTAGCAATCGTTGTAGTACAACTCATGATGTAAAATATCAAACACTGTAAGTCTGACCAAAGTCTTGGATGTATCATTAAAGTCCCTTTCAAGTTAAGTCTGTTCACTTGAGCGGCCATATTTGCAATGCCTACAGGCAGCTATTTTGGCCATCCAAGATCTATCTGCTTGAATTAGGATATTCTGAAAAGTCAAAAATGGCTTGCCACACTCACATTTAAATAACATATTTAAAGTGTGTGTGAAGTTGCTACCTATTTACTTCAGTGTTGTGACATATTTATAACTGAAATGGCATTTTAAACAGAGGGCAGGGTTTTTAGCGTTCCTCCTCTCTATATCTCGCACCCACCACCATAATGGTTGATTGGTTAAGGATGTTCTGCCCAAGCCACCAAACTGATGTCATCACAGAAGGAATGCCATTCCAGAGCGAGAGCAAATGTTCAAATTTTGATTAAAGATTACGAAGACAAGCATTTTTTTTTTTCTGTGGATTAACTTTGCCTCAAAACTACCAATGTGCAGTAAAAAGTCAAGACTGAAAAGTCAAATCTGAATTCATGCGGACAAATCAACAACAAAATCTGATCTGAACTGTCACAAAAATGTATTTTTTATGCTCAAATAGCATAATTTCAGGCTGAACCAGCCAGTCAGCATGTCTCAGGACACTGGCTGTTTCTATAACCTGAGCTTCTAACAGCTGCTGCAGTGACTTTACCAATTGGCGATTGGTTCTTTCATTTAAAAGTTTGGACTTATTCCACCATAATATGTGTTGCACTTTTTCTCATTTATAGCATTAGGAGTACACCATCTTGGTTTATTTTTGTTTATCAAATCTTTGGTATTAGGCTACAGTCTGTTGTAGATTTCTCACCGGTTATATTGTAAAATCCAGCAAGCAGCAATTGTAAAGGACAGAAAAATCACATAGTGTGCATCAGCCCAAAATGCAAGCTGTTTTTATTTTTATTTTTTTCTGTTGAAGATTCAAATAAGTGATAAGTGACTAGTTAGCTACAATCAAACAATAAAAATGAATATGTTTCTCAAAAAATAGATAAAGCATTAAAAAGTCATTTCTAATTTCGGTCCCACTTATCCACATATTGTGGCCTTAATTACTATGTACTTGCATCCAAAAATAAGTACAATGTACTTATTGGGTTCTTATTGTACTGCAAAATACGTTTGCTGCTATTGAGGTGGGATATAAGGTTAGGGACAGGTTTAGTGGTATGGGTAGGTTTAAGGGTGGGTTAAGGTGTAAGGGATGGGTCAACAGTCTAACTATAAAAATGAATTACATATGCAATTACATGTAGGTATTCTTAAATATAAGTACAATGTAAAAACATACACAATAAGTGCATTGTACCAAATGATTAATTTAAATGTATGTACATAGTAGTTAAAACAACTTAATATAAAGTGGGACCATTTCTATAATTCAGAGGCCAATATTGAAAAAAAAAAAAAAAAAAAAAAAAAAAAAAACCTGCTTGGAAAAAAGGTTGGAGGCTTTTCTGTTAATTTTGCAAAACTGAACCTAATAATCGTTAATAGCACTTCTGTACTAAATTGCAGGTTGTAACAAACAATCTGATTAAGTGAGTAAAGCTCACTTAAAACAAACTGCCTTTTATGTTTTTGTCACTCCCTGGAATGACACACACACGCACACACATACACACACACATACAGTAGAATCACGTGAATGCACCATATGATGTTATTCATCACATGCATTCATATTTCATCCATGTTGCGCACAGAAGCTGCAAAGCTGAAAAAAAAAACAACTCAAGATATCATTATATTTCAACCCAAGTGTAGTATGTGTGTTTCTGAAAACTTTGGCAATAATTCTGTAGTAGAGATACCTGTCACATTATGCAATGAAGCACACCCAATGTTGCTTTGTTACAAAATACAAAGTACTTCATGTGTCACTGATGACTCTAGAATGAGTGTCGAATGTGCTGTGACAAGCGATAGCTCCACTAATCGCAAAGCTGAGAAATGAGAAATGCCATTAAAGTGAGCTTTAGCAATGTTGTACCAAGGGAAGCTGAGTATGTACACGAGACACATTCAAAAACAGCTACATTTATGTATGCTCATATCTTTAATAAGCTTGCTAATTATGCAAGGGTTCTGTCCCCATATCTTCAGAGTGAAGCTCTGGCCTTTGTTAATATTATTTCAACTTTCACTCCTTGTTCTTTTATCTCTTAGATATAATAATAATAATAATAATAATAATAATAATAATAATAATAATAATAATAATAATAATTCCTTACATTTATATGCTTCATGTACTTCTTCTTTTACACATACACACTCTCCTGATGCTATTCTGAGTAAGGAACTAAAACTAGACAGCTAGACATATGCACATCTTACTTACATCTTATAATCAGTTAACATATAATTCCTGAATACTATGATTGGATGTCCAGGCTGATGATATCTGTATAAATATGACCTTCCGAAATAAAGTTGAGAATATTGTGGTAGTGCACCAATATATATATATATATATATATATATATATATATATATATATTGTGCACCAAATATATATATATATATTTGGTGCACAATATTGGTACAAATTGGTACAAATATATATATATATATATTTGGTGCACTATATATATATATAGTGCACCAAATATATATATATATATATATATATATATATATATATATATATATATATATTTACTATACCATTTATATAGGGTAATTATGAGACAGAACACAAATTGATTATTTCTTGTTTTTATTTTTTTATCATGAGTTTAATGCAGCAGCAGCATTAACCATTCTTTTAGAGGAGGGGTGTAAAGAGGAGGCTTTTACTTGCTTGGTGCTTGACTCCCCTAAAAACCCACCTCTCTCAGTTCACCCAGTGTGCTGCTCCATGTTTTGGGTGGTTGTGGATTTGTTGTTTTTGTATCCCACACTTGAGCTTGTGTTACCTTGTATAAACAAATATATAGAAGTATATAGAGGTCTGAATGTCTTAACACTCACTGGTTTGCACAAGCCTGCGCTGAGATGCCACACTCAACCTCTTCACACAAGAGAAACTGAAAAAAATCGGTGTTGACAGCAGCTCTCCTCTGTGAGGAACAGGGTAGTAGCAGGAGCGAGAGAGTGAGGAGAGGGAGGAGGAAGTGAGAGTCTGAGAGAGAGAGAGAGAGAGAGAGAGAGACAGGGTGAGAGAGAGAGACTTGTGCATTGAGAGCCAGCCTCAGCCTCTATTGTGGTAAGCAGGCAAGGGAAGGCATTTAAGGAGCGGACTTTAAACCCACAGGCGCAACACTGGTCACCACTGTAGAGACCCCCGAAATCAGAGGACAAGGCAACATGGAGGAGGACATGGATGAGGGACAAACCCAGAAGGGTAATGGAATGCTTTTTTCTCCATTGTTTTCCCATCCATCTTTCCTAGTGTGTTGTTTACCTTTGTGCCTAATCCCTCACTGCTTTTCATTGTCTCTGATCTTGTGGATTATAAAACGAGGTTATGAACACTATCAGAATACAGGTTATTATTTTTTTCCATTGCGAGAAGTGTATTCTGACATATTTTCAATTCAAATTTTTAATGAATTCACCGTTGATGTATTTCATGCAAACACTGTGATGCAATGCATGATTTTTTAGGTTTTGAAATATATGAAAATAACATGGCTGAGCAGATATGATGCTTATTCTTAAAAAAAAAAAAAATTGTTAGATTTTCGATAGGACAGTGATTGTAGAGGGGGTGTGCAGGGGATGGATTCCGTGTGAGTGTGTGTGTGTGTGTGTGTGTGTGTGTGTGAACAATCTGATGGGTCTGTCTTTGTTTGCCGCGCATTTCTGTCAGTCTGTCTGAGGGAGGCTGAGACAGACATGAGATCCGTCTTCTGCATGCAGTGGATATTTAAATAATCGTCCTAATTCAGCCATTGTTTCCCCCTCTTTCATTTTCTTGGCTTGCTCTTTCATATGTGTGCAGGAGCATTTGTTTGCTTTGTTCGAGAGGGAGCTTGCTATTTATAATAGCACCATTTGCATGGGGTGAGGTTTCAAGCCCAGGGTGGAAATCACTGTATGTCTTTTTTCTTCTTTGGTGCTCTATAGAGAAATATTTGCAAATGACTGCATGGTGAGGAGCTGAAAGAAAGAGAATAAAAATTATTTAAACAGCAGCCTTCGGAACTCTCTCTTCCTCCTCCTTTCACTCCATATATGATGGCTCTTGATATTTCAGCGATTTTCCCCTCCTCCCTTTCTAAAGCAGTGTGATGATAGCAGCCATGTCAGGTCTGCTGTGCTTAGACTGTCAGTGGGCTTGTGTGATATTTAACACATGAAATATGAGAGAATCACTGATTTATGCTCAATCTGCTGGGGTGTTTTGGTGTTTTATTATTGTATTTATTGTTTATTTGATTTCTTGAACCAATAGATGCCATGATTGGCTGTATAATGCGATCTAAAAATCACAAATGCATAAAGCCTGTAAATATTAATTAATTTATTTTTCTATATTTTTATGTTTTGTTAGTTTTTTAATATATATAGGAAATGCTTATTGTCGATAAAGTGCACCTTATGAACTTCTTGATAAAATGCAAGTCTAGTATAAGATGTATGTCTCAATTTACATGTTTTTTCTTTAATATTTTCATATGTACTGAGTAAGTTTTCCAAATTGATATGTTGGAATTTGGGAATCCCAAAAAGGGAGACTTAATAAAAACTTTGACTGATGAACATTAATTAGTTTATAAATCCATAAATATTTTAATGTTGTTATTATTATTATTATTATTATTATTATTATTATTATTATTATTATTATGTTTGTTTTTATTTTATTTTTTGTTGTTGTTGTTGTTGTTGTTAAGAAAAACATTTTAGGTGACCACATCTACATTTATGCATTTGGCAAACCTTTTCCAAAATGCAAAGCAACTTTGCATTTAAGGTTCACTTTTTTTATTCGGTTCAGTTGTTTTTTTATAAGTCTAATTCATTACCTTGGCATTGTTAGCACCATGCAATTCTGTTTGTGCAACAGGAATACTTTACCATTTATTCAAAACAAAACAAAACAAGATATAATGCCAAATTTCCTAATTCAGTGCCATTTGACCTAACACATAATATACTAATGCTACAATAACTGCAACACATATTTCTTAACTCCATAACAGAAAACCATCAATCTCATAATCAGCTGTAGTATTCACAGACGTGCATTGACCGGTGTGTGCTGACCCTACCGCTGCACAATAGATGGAGTGGGGAACTAAGCGGCCTCATGG
Source organism: Spinibarbus caldwelli (assembly GCA_039654775.1). Taxonomy (NCBI): domain Eukaryota; kingdom Metazoa; phylum Chordata; class Actinopteri; order Cypriniformes; family Cyprinidae; genus Spinibarbus; species Spinibarbus caldwelli. Next base: position 10,887,349 of record CM077246.1, on the reverse strand, counting down.
GAGAATGAACATTTCATTACCTCATATGATTATTGGATTAGAGGACATTAGGCCGTTAACACACACAGATACCATCCCAATCCTCATCTTTTATTTATGGCTTTTTCCTGCACATTTCTGTCATCGCCACTGTTGACAGAGTTCAGTCTGTTAGATGAGCTCTTATCAGTCCCTACTGACTGTGTAATATCATCCGCTGATAAGATTCTGATAAGAGACGCTCATAAAGTGAGTTTGCAGCATTGTGTGCTGTTATAGAATGATACAGTTTGAGGGAATTTAAATGTATGTAACAATTTAAATATTGATACATGATTTAGCACACAGATTTTTGCCCATTACTTCACATGTGCTTTGCGTGCCAGTTCAATGCACCTGTGTCTTCTGCACATGTCTGTTTACATTCTGACATCAGAACTTGACAGAAACCGGGCAATATTACAATGTTATATTAAAGTTTTCTTGCATAGTGAGATGTATTGAGTTGATTTTTGATAGTATGCCTATATTTTGTTAGATTTTTATGCACACCATTGCATGTTGTTATGCCTCTTATACTATTTTTAGCAGCTCAGCATGTAACAAACCTGTTTCATTATTAATATCCAATGCGAACTGTGATTGGCTGATGCATTACGCTAGGATTAATAGCATTTATTTGTATATTCCATTCAGTCTTGATCCTTTCTCTGAGGTGTGATGGATCTGTGAAGCACCACATTGTTTTAAACTGTGATGTTGCAACTGAATTCTATACCTCCGTGGGTTGCAAGTTATCTGGCAGTCCCATTTCCGTCCTGTTTTTCATATACACAACCTTGTGAGATCCAGAGGCAACCCTCTAATCTGGACACTCCTATTGTTTCCACACTCGAGTCAAACCTCTCAGGGACACTGAAGTTTCACAAATTGTCCTCAAAACTGAATCATGGCTATTAAAAGAAAGTGATTTGTGTGCACTATTGTTCTCCCTATTTTTTTTTTTTTTCAACAGACCAAATGACCATGAGAACAGAGAATGGAACATGAAGCAGGTTCTTTAGATAGTTTTCCATTAAGTTTACAGACATTTCTTTCAAACCTAAAACACAACACAATGCAATATGATTCAAAAATACAGCTAAGACGCCTGTGAAAAATCAATACAAAAAAATCCTTATTTAACAGTGTACTGTCACATGTATGTTCCCGTTTAGTTCCTGCATGTCCTTATTTAGTCCTTCCTGTTTCCTGTTCCCATTTAGTTCCATTTGTTTCAGCTGTGTTTAATTAATTATCCTCATTTACTCCCAGTACTTAAGCCCTGTGTTTCCCTGTCTCTAGCATCCGGTGTTATTCGTCTGTTCCCCGTGCTACGTGTGAGTTCCTGCCTGTCTGTCTGTCTTTATTTGGATGAATAAAGATTGTTCCTTGTAAACTTCTCCGACATCTCCTCACTCCCTCGTTCCTACACAGTAGCAGCAGCCGAATCGTGACAGAACACCGGACCGAAACAAAAAGTAAGCGGCGCTCCCTTTTCCCCGTTTTTGTTTTCGTTTTTTGAAAGTTTTTTGTTTTCCCTTTTTTTTTCTTCCCGCGGCTATGGAAAAAGCCGCTCGCTTTTCCACCCTAGCCCGCCTGGGGCTAGGGTGGAATATATCCGTGGCCATAGTGGCTGGACCGAGGATCAAGACCAAAGCCACGGAGGCTGCTCTGCCATAGCTTCCTGAGCTCCCTGCTCCACCATGGCAACCTGAACGGCCTGCTCCGCCATGGCTTCCTGAACTCCTTGCTCCACCATGGCTTCCCGAGCTCCCTGATCCGCCATGGCTCCCCGAACTCCCTGCTCTGCCATGGCTCCCCGAACTGCTGGAGGCCCTCCTTGTCTCCACCTTGTTCCTGCCCTGTACTAGCCTCCAGGGCACCCGCCCCCCTCCCTGGTGGAACTGTTACGGCGCGGGACGCGCCTTCCGGGAGGGGGGAGTACTGTCACATGTATGTTCCCGTTTAGTTCCTGCATGTCCTTATTTGGTCCTTACTATTTCCTGTTCCAATTTAGTTCCATTTGTTTCAGCTGTATTTAATTAATTATCCTCATTTACTCCCAGTACTTAAGCCCTGTGTTTCCCTGTCTCTAGCGTCCGGTGTTATATGTCTGTTCCCCGTGCTACGTGTGAGTTCCTGCCTGTCTGTCTGTCTTTATTTGGACGAATAAAGATTGTTCCTTGTAAACTTCTCCGACATCTCCTCGCTCCCTCGTTCCTACACAGTAGCAGCAGCCGAATCTTGACAGGTACATTGGGAAATATTTTATAATGTAGAATATTTTACAAGTACGACATTTTCTTCACATTTGTTGCATTTATAATCCAGATACAAACAAACAACATATACACTCTTAAAAATAAATGCTCCAAAAGGGTGTTTTTGCAGTGATGCCATAGGCATAAAAGAACCATTTTTGGTTCCCAAAAGAACCTTTCAGTGCACAATTTGAAAAACGTTTCTGACCCTAAACCAGTCTTAAATAGCACAGGTATATTTATAGAAATAGCCATTACAATAGAAAGAAATAGCCCATACAATACTTTGTATGGGTCAAAATTATCGATTTTTCTTTTATGCCAAAAATCATTAGTATATTAAGTAAAGTTCATGTTCCATGAAGATATTTTGTAAATTTCCTACCGTGAATATATCAAAAACTTAATTTTTGATTAGTAATATGCATCGCTAAGGACTTCATTTGGACAACTTTAAATGCGATTTTCTCAATATTTTGAATTTTTTTGCACTCTCAGATTCCAGATTTTCAAATAGTTTGGTATCTTGGCCAAATATTGCCCTATCCTAATAAACCATACATCAGTGGAATGCTTTATTTATTCATATATTTCTTCATGTATAAATCTCAATTTCAAAAAATCTGACCCTTATGACTGGATTTGTGGTCCAGGGTCACATTTTAAAAATCTAAAGAACGTTTTTTGAGTATAAAGAAACTTTTCTGCATTTGAAAGGTTCCATGGTTGTTCAAGGTTCTTCATGGCATCGTAAAGAACTTTTATTTTTAAGAGAGAAGGTATGGAGGAAGATGTAGGAAGTGTGAGAATCTTCTAGCGGCCCCAGCAGCAGCAGCGGGGTTGGATGAAGTCGTGTAGTCTTGGCCATTCCTGCTGCGTTGGGTGCTGGACTGTGTTTCCCCCCCTGTAATCCTTGTAAATGTGTCTCCCATTCAGCCCGTTTGCCTCTGAATGTGTTGACACACGGCGCTGTAAGTGGGTCATGGTGCGCGCACAGGCCCGGCCCATTCTTAGGGCCCGCACCTCCATCGCCATGGCAACCCTGCTGGTTGATTAAACATGCGCAGATTCACGGCGTAGACGTGTGGTGATGAAAACCCATGCTCTTTCAGGGAGGGGCTGACGATCGAGACACACAGCACCCCTCATGTAGCCACTTGATGTGACTGAGTTCAATTGAATTTGAATTCTTTTTATCTGGACAGAAAAAAACGGCATTCGGGGTAATGAAATGCAAATCACTTTAAATTGACAAATTATTCAAATCCTATTAAAACAAAGGCAGAAGAGGGCTCGATTGAGCTGGTTATGAATGGAGAGTGTAAAAATATTTTCATAAAAATAATTCCACTACATGTTAACCAGCACTTGCATCTGTTTTCTTCTCCATCTGCCTGTCTCTCTGACTCCCACTGTCGCAATCTCTTATCCCTTCACTCTCCCTTTCTCTCTCCCTTCTGTGGTGCGGATTAGCATTAGTGACTACAGCCTTTTGTTGCACGGCCTTTGAGAGGCCTGTGAGAACGTTTCCCCTCTGAACATGTCTGGATATCAGGGTGACCACTGGTTCGCAGTGACCCCACAGTCCCAGGGATTAATTGGAGGTTGGGGGTGGGGCGAGACGAGGCAGGAGTGGCACTGGGGCTGTCAGACTGACAGATGGGCGTTGTGGTTGGGTGGGGTGATTGAGGGACATGGGGGGAGGTGTGGGGGTGACGGGGTGGGAGCAGAGATTGCTTTATTATTAGAGGACCCTCCGGGATAGTGCTTTTGTTTATGTTCTTAGGGTTAGGCCTGTCTTTTGTGTGGTTTAACATCTGAAAACAATATGGAAATCCCAGTGTTATTTTAGTAATATTGTAATATAGTTCTATAAATATTATTATAGTTATCATTATAATAAAGATTATTATGATATATTATAGTTAGTTAGTTAATATATTATTAATATTCAGAATTGGCATTTATTTTTAGTTTTATTTCATTTTAATTTTAGTGCAAGTTTTAATCTTTTTGTTATGTGAAAACAATTTTTAAAAGTTTAAGTTTTCATAAAAATACACATACATACACATCTATCTATCTATCTATCTATCTATCTATCTATCTATCTATCTATCTATCTATCTATCCATCCATCCATCCATCCATCCATCCATCCATCCATCCATCCATCCATCCATCCATCCATCCATCCATCCATCCATCCATCCATTCCTTGAAAACGTAAAATGTTTAAAAATTGTGTATCTGGAAAGTTTAGTTTAGTTTAATTGTTTAGATTAATTATTGAAATGTCAGACTAGATCCTCAAACTTTTAATGTTAAACTGCGTATGTGATGGTTACATTAAACATATCAGTGAATCTGAAGATTTTATCCAATAATAAAGGATGATAAAACAAAATATGAATTTAATACATTAATTTGGATGCATATACTTATTCAGAATAATATTTATTACAAAATACTTGCAAAGTCTTAGCTAGTATTGTTATAAAAAACAAAAGGAGTTCATGTTTTCTCTAAAAATGTGCTGTGTCTTTTGAGACAGTAGTTGGCAGGTGAACATTAGCCATTAATCTTCCAAAAAAATTTTGGGCTGATTTGAATGGTTTAGTTTTGTATCTTGGACTGAAATTTGGTTTCTTTCATAACAGAGAGTTGCACTGGTACGGTAAACCATTTCTGACTTTGGCTGCACTATATAAGAGCATGAGATTGTAATATTTTGTCTGCATGTGATCTGTTGTGAATCTTGCCAGCGAGGCTATACTGTGAGAATTTGTATTGTAATTGAGATTCAGTGCCCTGTATTAACAAAGTGTGCGAGCTGCATTCATTTCTAATGCCATTTCATGGTCTAACACCCTTGAGTGATGAATATAAGGCTGCATTGTAAGGTAATGCAATTTGTGGTGGATTCAGAACATGTGATTACTCTCAGCCAACCAGGAGTCATGCAGTGGTTTCAACAGTGCAAAGAATCTCATAACAGGATCAAAGGGACAAGCAGTATTGTGTGAATGCTAATACTGTTACGCAAAATGACAGGACTATAAACATTTATTATTTGTAATTATAAGAACACACATCTAAGTAATACTTGAAATAAAATATAAAAACATATATATATATATATATATATATATATATATATATTAAATATGACTTGAAAATGCAGTATTTAAAAAATGTTTAAATGCAATATTTTTAAGACAACAATATGCTGAACATCGTAAACCTATAGATCTATCAAGTACTACAAAGTATCAGATCCCGTCTATATTCTCACTCCTTGCAATCCACAGCACTTGCTATGGCAACAGGTTGATCCCTTGCCAAAGCCACTGTAAAGCCAGGTCTGAGATTCATTACAGCATCATTACCATTGCAGTGTTTGACAGTATTCAATAATTCACATTCAAAGGCCTGAAATGGGAGCAATAGCCTCAACCAAACCATGCTCGTAACTCTTCACAGTGTAAATCATGCAAGTTCCTGCTCTCGTTTTATAAGGACTGGCAAACAAACACTGAGTGGGAACATATGCGAGCTGAAATCAAAATTTATTCTTCCTCTGGAAGTACAAACTTTCCCACACTGCAGAAAATACAGTTTGGAACGATAATGTAGAAATGCTACAGTAAAAAACAGTTAATTAATTAACTGTATAAATGCTAACTGTGTTTTTTATAAGTCTAACATAGAAACTATATTATAATTTATGCTGTATATATATATATATATATGTAAAATAATGTTAATTATTAAATAATGTAATTATATATTTAGAAATATTAAATATATGTTTGATATTAATGTTAAATATGACTATTTATAAAATAAGGCTAAAATTATGTTTTTATTTTTTATTGTCATCTCATAATTATGAAATATTGTCACTGTATTTTTACAGTCAATTTAAAGGTGACATATCATGAAAATCTGAATTTTTCCATGTTCAAGTGGTATAATCGGGTCCTGATGCAGCTACCAACCCAGAAAACGTGAAAAAGTACAGCCCAATAATTTTTTGGGTAAGCCTTTTTCTGCAAGCTTCTGAAAAAAAATGAGTTGCTCAGATTTCGTTCCTCCGTGACGTAGAAAGGGATCTTATTATAATATTACCACCCCTTAATCTGCAAGTTTCCACCCACATCGTGTTTTCGCAAGCGACAACAGTGTACCAGTTCAAACGACATGGCAAAAGTTCAAGAAAAGCATGAAATCTCTTCTGCCTTTGGCTTGTGTGTATAAACTTGTGTGTATTTGACAGTTTAAGCGCAATACTACATGAAAAAGAACTTAGTTTAGTACTCACATGCCATGTGACAGCCGCTTTCTGTGCGCATGCTTTGGATGTGTGCACTTAGAAAACTGTATATCAGAAGTTTAAACTAATATGGTTTAAGACGCATGATTTCAGCATGATAGAAACGATATTCAAAACCAAATAGTTTTTTTTATTTTGGCAGAGTATCTGAGTAAAGGCACAGCCCTATTTTGGAAAAGTGCACGAAAACAGCGTGTTTCTGCTTCCACTAAAAAAAAAAATAGGCATTTTCAAAATTATATAATAAATGATCTGTGGGGTATTTTGAGCTGAAACTTCACAGACACATTCTGGGGACACCTGAGACTTATATTACATATTGTAAAAAGGGGCATAATAGGTATCCTTTAAGGAAACTACAGCCTAAAAAAGTATCACACACTTGAAATGCAATAAACTTAACTGCAAGTTTGTTTTTTCTAAACATAATCCACTTGTCTCATCTTTTGCAAAGATGTGAAATCTAAACTTAAAGTAATGAACTTTTGGAATGAAACACATGAAAGCAATCATTTGGAAAAACTTAATTGGGATGACTAAGTGTCAAAGTCCATCCTCACATCCTACTATCCATTTTGTTATTCATGAATCATACTGTTATGATTCACTCTGATATATGATGCCAAGGGGAGAATTTAAAATAGTCTGCCGCAGGGACAAATTTTGCACATCATTGGAGAGTAACAAACACACACACACACACACACACACACACACACAGAGAGAGAGAGAGAGAGAGAGAGAGAGGGCGAGAATCAACTGGACCTCACTGGACCCTCAGACTGAATGGACTGAGAATTTACTTCCAACCGTCTGGGTACTTGTTAGTCTTGTCAGGCAGCTAGATGCTAAGAAGAGCACAGAAGACTACTTACACTAGCTTGCTTTCTGTAAGAAAAATGCTCTGTTAAATGACAGAAAACCGCAGAAATTAAACTTAATAAATGCCAAAAAAATACCTAAACCACAAAACCAAATATGATCAATAGATCAAACACAGACACACAAAACATCTTCAAGATCTTGATGATTAAAAAGCATCTTGTTTTCCTAAGCCGTAGCTTTCAGATGAATAACATGACCTCTTTTTTCTTCCTCCTCTCAGGATGTATGGAGTGTTGTCTGAAATGTCTAGGAGGAATCCCTTATCCATCCCTGATTGCCACCATCCTGTTGTATGCTGGTGTGGCGCTCTTCTGTGGATGTGGACATGAAGCTCTTTCTGGAACGGTCACTATCCTTCAGAACTACTTTGAGGTGATCAGAGGACCTGGAGATGGTCTGGATGTGTTTACAATGTAAGTGTCAGCAGCATATTGAACCACCCATTTCTCACTGTAGATTTTCATAATACAAATATTATATACAGTACAAATTATGTACGTTATATACATTATATACATTTTGTATATAGTGTTTTTTATTTTGTATGCAGCAAAAATATCTAAATAGTTACTTTAAAGTGAAAAAAAAGTGAAAGTCGTGACGTATTGTCAAGTACGGTGACCCATACTCGAAATTGGTGCTCTGCATTTAACCCATCCAAGTGCACACACACAGCAGTGAATAGTGAACAAACACGCACACACACACACCGTGAACACACACCCGGAGCAGTGGGCAGCCATTGCTCCAGCGCCCGGGGAGCAATTGGGGGTTCGGTGCCTTGCTCAAGGGCACCTCAGTCATGGTATCGAAGGCAGAGAGAGTGCTGTTCATTCACAATCCCCACCTTCAATTCCTGCCGGTGTGAGAATCGAACCGGCAACCTTCAGGTTACAAGCCCAACTCTCTAACCATTAGGCCACGACTTCCCCGTCGTCAGATTGTTGTGTATGCATGTAATGCATGTAAATTAATACTTAATAATTAAAAGTTTTCTAATTATTTTGGTTTTATAATAATGACCCTTTGTAAGAGTTAAGGCCATTGCACACTGAGTCCGAAATTTTCGCACGTTAAAAAATAAATACGACCTCACGTTGTGTCAGTCACGTTTACACACTGGCTCCAAAACTTTTGTCCATCGTAAAAAATTCGGATCAGTTTTGATCTTCTGAGTTTTCGCATCCGTAGCATGCATTTTGATAGGAAAGGATGACGAATACGAAAAAAACGGAAAAACGCATGCGAAAATTTCAGACCCAGTGTGCAAGAACCTTTAGTCCTACAATTCACAAAGTAGGAGTAAAATGAGCATGTGAATGGGTTAAATACTAATATGAACACATCGTCAAAAAATTTTTTAGATAATTTTGAGCTTTTTCATGCCATCAGAACAATAGAAATATAAAAACACATACTAGTCCTGTTTTTACCTGAATATTTAAAAAAAAAAAAAAGATTCAAGTGTGATCTTTGCGTATATTAACTACAGAAATAATGTGTAAATGAGCTCTATATATATATATATATATATATATATATATATATATATATATATATATATATATATACTGAATATATTCGTGTTTGGATTAAACTTTCTACTTTTCTTTTGTACTGCCTTGCCATGTTGATTTTATCTGTAGGCTAAATTTAAATTATGCTAAATGTTTTGCAGTTTACACTGACTTAAATTAACATGTAATAATGCCCAAAAATTATTCATTCATATACAAAAATTTAGCAATATTATGATTTCAATTGACATGATAATTTCTCTCTAGTTTGCTTATAATTCTCTCCGTGTGCTTGAGTCCGAGATGGATTGAGTAATGTGAATTGTTTTACCTTAATATGCTGAAAATGATACTTTTGTTTGTAATTTCCTAAGGAGCGGCTCGTTGTAACTACATGCTCATCTTACCTCATCCTAAGGTTAATGGTTAAAGCAAGGTTAATGTTAATATATATATATATATATATATATATATATATATATATATATATATATATGTATATGTATATGTATATATTTAAATATAATTTAAATAATATATTTTTAAGGATTTTTAAATATTTTACTGGAGAGCTAGAGAAGATACCAAAAATTGTTTTTGCGGCGCATTTAAATAATTTAGAAAATGTATGAATATATACTGACTCATATAATTATTGGCTTGATTTCCTTCCCACAGCATTGATATTATCAAGTATGTGATCTATGGCATTGCCTCTGCATTCTTTGTGTATGGCATTCTTCTGATGGTCGAAGGCTTCTTTACAAGTGGGGCCATCAAGGACCTGTATGGAGACTTCAAGATCACCACCTGTGGACGCTGTGTCAGTGCATGGGTGAGAAATCACTGGGGGAACTTCATGTATTGTAATTTAGAAAAGGGCAACAGCAAAGCCACTAAGAGTAACTGCCGCACATAAATATGGCATCCGTTTATAGGCTATAAAAGATTACAGTACATATTGAACTCTGCAAGTTATTCTCCTCTCATTTGTGGCAAATGAAACATGAAATACATTGTGTGGTTGCAATTATTGTAATTAATTAATAACGCTTATAATTTTGCCTTTTATTTATTTATATTTTATTCTCAATGGATTTCTAATTAAGTACTTGATTTGACATTTGGATATTAGTCTTAAACTGTCTTTTTCTTCAGTTCATTATGCTGACGTACATCTTCATGTTGACTTGGCTGGGTGTGACAGCATTCACCTCTTTGCCTGTCTTCATGTATTTCAACATCTGGACCATTTGCCAAAACACGACCGTTCTGGAGGGAGCAAGTTTATGTCTTGACCCGCGCCAGTTTGGTATGTTTTACAATCTGTGGGTTTTAGTCCCAGATGTTTAGGTAACTGTGCAAAGAAAGATGTTTCGATGATAATTTGTTTTTGTTGCTGTGATTTTGTTCTTTCTTACTGGTAGTTATCCACAGTGTTTGGAAGGTTACTTTGGAAATGTAATAGGTTATAGATTACAAGTTATTTTATTAAATTTATGATTACATTTTATTATTATTTTTAATTTCTTTTCTAAATTTATAACAAATGTTTATCATTTTCAAACATTTAAACCAGGCATGGTTAACCTTAAAGTTGACACAGAACAGCCAGGTCTCCATTCCAGCCAATCCCAGCGCACCCTCTCACCTGAATACTAATCACATTCACCTGCCTCTCATCTGCTCACTCATCACGCTGACTTCATAACCACACACATCACCTCACTCCAGTGTCTGGTCTCGTTTATACGTTTAGGACTCATTCCCTACTCCCATGAAGATTCCAAGGAAACCATCCAGTGTTATTCCCGTACTTATCTCCTGTGTTTCTCCAGCGTGTTCTCCTCGTCCTCCATCGTCTCCGTGTCTCTCTCACCCGCCTGCAAGATTGACGTGTGTGTGTGTGCTCATCTCTCCATCCATCCACGATCTCCTGGTCCTGTAAGACAAAGCCTGCCATCACATTCCTCATCTTTGCATCTATAGTATCCTTGCTCAGTTTACTCACCTGATTCCCTGCTCATTCTACGGTGTTGTCAATAAACTTCTAATTGACCGCTATCTCAGTGTTCCGAGTATACTTCCGTAACAGAAGACCGGACCATTAAAAGGAGATATCCTGACGACATCATGAGCAATCCCGATCCGTTCCAGGAGATCGTGGACTCCCTTTGACGGGTCCTCACCACCACCACAACACCCGCTACCACTTCCGTCACCACAAAAACCACGTCTTCATCTTCACTGGTGATTGCCAGTCCCATGGCCAAACCGGCGCCCTTCTCTGGCCTGGCGGAGGAGTGCAACGGAATCCTCCTACAGTGTTCGGTGGCCCTGGAGATGCAGTCGCAGTTATATACCACTGATAGAGCGAAGATTGTGTTCATCATATCCTTGCTGACTGGGCGAGCGCTCCAATGGCCCGAAACCATCTGGGCTCAAGCCGGTACTGTGACTCAGTCCCTTGATAATTTCTTCGCTCATTTCCGGGAGGTTTTTGGTAGACCAGTGGGAGATTCCTCAGTGGGTGAGCAGCTCTACCATCTTCGGCAAGGTTCCATGTCTATTAACGACTATGCTCTCAAGTTTAGGACTCTCAGTGCTGCCAGTGGATGGTACGAGTGCTCTCTCTTAACTAGCTATCGACAGGGATTGGAACCCAGTCTGCGGCTACATCTCGCCGCATACGACGACACCATCGGGCTCGAGCGCTTCATCCAGCTGTCTATCAGAGTCGCCACTCGTATGCAATCATGTATGGAAGGCCATCAGGGTCAGCAACTTTTCACTCCTGTTTTCCGCCGGCCAGAGAACATCAGCCCTCCAGAACCAGGCAGCAAACCCATGCAACTGGAAACCACCAGACTCTCACTGACTGAACGGCAGAGGCGCCTGACCCAGGGGTTGTGCTTATATTGTGGGGCATGTTATCTCTACATGCCCAATCCGTCCTCCCAGATTGGTGAGTTTTATAAAGCCATCTATTGTCCATATGAAACCACTCACCACTGTAGCCCTACTTACTGCTTCCGATGTCTCCATTCCAGTCAATGCCCTTCTCGATTCCGGGTCACCAGGGAACTTGATCTCAGACGCCCTCTGTCGCCAGCTCAACCTCTCGACCATGACCACAAAGACCATCTACCAGGTCCAATCAATAACTGGCAAACCCCTCAGCTGTAAGAATGTACGTCTTAGTGTCGACCTCTCCAGCTCAGAGTCTGCCAGTTACATGAGGAAACGCTCCATCTCCTGGTTCTGGAGAATTCCACCGCCGATGTGATCTTAGGGCGTCCATGGTTAGTGCAGCACAATCCCATCCTCTCCTGGAAGTCTGGTGAGATCCTGAAGTGGGGCAAGAAGTTCTTTCCTGACTGGTTCCCTCTAACACCTCATCCTCCTGTTTGTGACTCCAAGTTCCTTCCAGTCTGTTCTACCTCCATCAAGAGCCCTGTGGAGAAACATTCAGTCGACATTCCATCCTGCTACGCCTCCTTCAGCGACGTATTCTGCCCTAAGAGAGCCTCAAAGTTGCCTCCACATCGGCCATGGGACTGCACCATTGATCTGCTTCCGGGTGAGTCAGTGCCCCATGGGAAGATATTCCCACTCTCCATCCTAGAACAGAAGGCCATGGAGGAGTACATCGAAGAGGCTCTACAACAAGGCTACATCCACCCTTTTACATCCCCTGCTGCTTCAAGGACGGAGGTTTGAGGCCTTGTATTGATTACCGAGCATTAAACAAGATTACAGTAAAGTTCCGGTATCCATTTCCCCTCGTCCCTGCGGCATTAGAACACCTTCGCGGAGCCAGAGTGTTCACCAAGTTGGACCTCCGCAGCACCTATAACCTCATCCGGATACGTGAGGGGGACGAGTGGAAGACCGCTTTTGTGACACCTACTGGGCACTATGAGTACTGCGTTATGCCGTATGAATTGGTCAACACCCCCTCCGTATTCCAGGATTTCATGCACGAGGTTGTCCTCCACAAGTTTGTACTCGTCTACATAGATGACATCCTTGTTTACTCCCGGAGTATGGCCGAACATCGCCACCACGTTGCGGTGGTCCTGAAATGCCTGCTGGAGTACCATCTCTTCCTCAAAGCCGAGAAGTGCTCCTTTCACAAGACCTCAGTGCAGTTCCTTGGTTACAACATCAACCGCAATGGCAACCAGATGGACGAGGGGAAGGTAGCAGCCATCAAGAACTGGCCCATCCCAACAACCGTCAAAGAGCTCCAACGCTTTCTAGGCTTCTCAAATTTCTATAGGAGATTCATCCGTAATTACAGCTCCATCGCCTGTCCTCTCACCAGTCTCCTGAAAAACAAGCCCAAATCTCTGTCCTGGACATCATCTGCCACAGAAGCTTTCCACCAACTCAAGGAGGCCTTTACCAGTGCACCGCTCCTCATCCACCCTGATCCTAACAAGCCGTTCATTGTCGAGGTTGATCTACCACTGGAGTTGGAGTGGTGTTGTCTCAGCAGCAGGGGACTCCAGCCAGACTCCATCCATGTGCCTTCTACTCCCGCAAACTCAGCCCGGTGGAGAGGAATTATGATATCGGCAACCGAGAGCTCCTCACCATTAAACTGGCTCTTGAGGAGTGGAGACATGAGGGTGCCCAACATCCGTTTACTGTCCTCACAGACCACAAAAACCTAGAGTACCTACGTGAGGTGAAAAGACTCAATCCACGCCAAGCTTGCTGGACACTATATTTTCCCATTTTAACTTCTCCATTTCCTATCGCCCAGGCTCAAAGAATGTCAAAGCGGATGCTTTGTCCCACCTCCACATTCCAGATGAGATCTGTGATGACCCAGAATCTATCCTACCTAAGGAAATGGTAGTGAGCCCCATTCAATGGTACTCGAGTTCTGTTCCCTCCTCCAATGTCTCCACCAACGCTCCGCCGGGCTACCTACCAGGTTTGCAATACGTGACCAGAACACAGCACACTCCCCTCATTCACTCAGCACACTCCTCTCCGTGCACTGGCCACCCAGGGGCCAATGGTACCCTCTCGCTGCTAAGAGATCGCTTCTGGTGGCCTAACATGGCCCGGTTTGTACAGGGATGTTCAGAATGTGCCATCTCAAAGAGCCCTCGCCATCTACCATCTGGCAACCTCCACCCGCTACCCGTTCCCAACCGACCCTGGTCACACCTAGGAGTGGACTTCATCACGGACCTTCCACCCTCCAAAGGTAACACATGTATCCCAGTAATTGTTGACCGGTTCTCAAAATCCTGTCGTCTTATTCCCCTCAAGGGACTCCCCATGGCCATGGACACAGCTGAACTCATGTTTAATCATATCTTCCGATATTATGGAATCCCAGAGGATATTGTGTCTGACCGCGGACATCAGTTCATCTCAAAGGTATGGAAAGCCTTCTTCACCCTCCTAGGTGTGTCCGTCAGTCTCTCCTCAGGTTACCATCCTAAGTCGAACGGCAGACGGAGAGAAAGATCCAGGAGATAGGCCGCTTCCTATGAACCTTCTGCCATGGCCACCAGAACTCTTGGAACCAGTTCCTGGGCTGGGCCGAGTACGTGCAGAACTCTCTTTGTCAGCCTTCCACTGGACTTCACCCCTTTCGTGCTCGGTTGCCAGCCCCCTCTTTTCCCATGGTCTGGAGAGCCACCTGATGTTCCATCTGTTGATCACTGGTTCCGAGAGAGCGAGAGGGTCTGGGACCCAGCTCACCACTAGCTTCAGAGGGCTTTGCGCCGACGCAGGATGACAGCCAACTTGAGACGTTCCACAGCTCCATCCTACCAACCAGGTCAGAAGCTTTGGCTGTCAAAAAGGGACATCAAGATGCGCCTTCACCATCACGAAGCAGATCAATCCAGTTACTTACCAACTCAAATGACCTCCTCACTACAGAATTCATCCCACCTTCCATGTTTCACTCCTCAAACCTCACCATTCTCCCATTCCTATCTCCACAGAGCCTGGCCTGGCAGGTGAACCCCCCCTTCTGTTAATCCTGGAGGACGGTGCGGCCTACAAGGTCAAGGAGATCCTGGACTCCCGGCGCCGTGGTGGTCTCTTAGAATACCTGGTGGATTGGGAAGGCTACGGCCCAGAAGAACAGTCCTGGGTCCCCAGAAACGATATCCTCGACCCCAGTCTGCTAAATACCTTCCATGCCTCTCATCCGAATCGCCCTGCTCCCCAAGGACGAGGTTGACCACCACGACGTCAGGGTCCCCGGCCCTCAGGAGCGGGCTGTGGAGGGGGGGTACTGACACAGAACAGCCAGGTCTACATTCCTGCCAATCCCAGCGCACCCTCTCACCTGAATACTAATCACATTCACCTGCATCTCATCTGCTCCCTCATCACGCTGACTTCATAAGCACACACATCACCTCACTCCAGTGTCTGGTCTTGTTTATATGTTTAGGACTCATTCTCTACTCCTACGAAGATTCCAAAGAAACCATCCAGTGTTATTCCCGTACTTACCTCCTGTGTTTCTCTAGCGTGTTCTCCTCGTTCTCATCCTCCATCGTCTCCGTGTCTCTCTCACCCGCCTGCAAGATTGACGTGTGTGTGTGTGTGTGTGTGTGTGTGTGTGTGTGTGTGTGTGTGTGTGTGTGTGTGTGTGTGTGTGTGTGTGTGTGTGTGTGTGTGTGTGTGTGTGTGTGTGTGTGTGTGTGTGTGTGTGTGCTCATCTCTCCATCCATCCACGATCTCCTGGTCCTGTAAGACAAAGCCTGCCATCATATTCCTCGTCTTTGCATCTAAAGTATCCTTGCTCAGTTTACTCACCTGATTCCCTGCTCATTCTACGGTGTTGTCCATAAACTTCTCATTGACCGCTATCACTGTGTTCCGAGTATATTTCCGTAACAACAGTAGTACTCAACACTAATTACTGTCAGACATCCTTCATCACTTGAATTAAGATTATAATAATTTAATTTTACAGCACAGCCTCCACAAAATAAGACTTTAGCACCTCTTTTTACTTTAAGATCACTCTGATTTTTGATTTTTAAATTTCCAGCACTGGAATGCATTTTTATCACTATTATTCAAAATATCCTAGCTTTTTGCAGAAAATATTCAGATGTAACTTTGTAATCGTTAACATTTTCATGAGTAACTGTAATTTAACGTCATGTTTTTCTCAGTAACTGTAATGGATTACGGTTACATTTATTTTGTAATTTACATTTACATTTAATCATTTAGCAGACGCTTTTATCCAAAGCGACTTACAAATAAATTACGTAATGCTGTTACATGTAACTAGTTACTCCCCAACACTGGTTATACTCATTAAAAGTGTAATATCCATTTCTATAACCTCATGTACTCTAAAAACACAGTCTGTTCTTAAGGAATAAGAAAACTATTTATTTTAGGTGTTGTGCCCATTGGTGAGGAGAAGACTGTATGTGCAGGATCCGAGAAATTCTACAAAATGTGTGAATCAAATGAGGTGAGTAAACATCTGTATGAAATATAGACAGGTACACTAAAGTCCAGTGATTTCAAATGATTGTATACAGAGCATTTCCACAGTGAAAAGCAATCCAAGGCTCATTTCCCTTTCAATATATATATATATTTTTTTTACTCTAAAAGCTGGATATGACTTTCCACCTGTTTGTGTGTGCGTTGGCTGGGGCTGGAGCAGCAGTCATTGCCATGGTGAGTTTTGACTAATAAAATACAATTATACTTAGTTCAGACAATGCATCTTAGAGAAGAGGTTTCACATATGCTGATTTTTTTTTTATGAAAAAATAAGTTGTATCAAATAAAAAAAAATACAAAATTAAGTTAATAATGCAGCTAAATATTGTTAATATGTGCTACCTAAAGGTAAAATGTAAAATTTAAATCACTCTGTACAGCAATCATGATTACGTTAATGGTGAAGCATCATACCAAAATATGTAAATATTATTATAAAAGGCAATTCTTAGTTTTACATAATATGAAACTTGCTCCATCTTTTTGTGGGAATTATATTATATTATATTATTTTATTATTTTTTTTCCCTCTCAACATAATAGTTGTAACAAGTCCTAAGCTGGCAAAAAATAGTTTAAAAATTGTGATGTGAACACATTTGAATTTCCCTCTTTTAAACCATCAACAATGTGTCATTTGGTTGATGATGATGCCAACAGAATTAATGACATCACCTGCTTCAGCTCCTTTATGTCTAAACTGGAACGGGATAAAGTCATGAATCATTGTCACTGCTTTCCTAGGGCATTCTGGGAGAAAAAAAAAATTGAGCATTGGGGGCATTGTCAGCTCTCTCTTATTGGCTTTTCTTTTTTGTTATTTAACATCCTCCTTTTATCTTTGTGGCTGTTTTCGTTTTCCTTTCTCTCTCTCTCTCTCTCTCTCTCTCTCTCTCTCTCTCTCTCTCTCTCTCACATACACGGAGAGACGCTGGGCATGTCGTTTTGTTGTCATGGAAACTGGGAGAAGAAAGGCCCTAGAGCTTGTAGCAAGCAGCACTCAGTAATTTGTTAGGAACCATTTTCTGAAAAAGAGAATGTGGTTGTTAGTCTGGGATGATGTAGCAAATTATAGAAAGAGCTTGTCCGTCCCCTGCTGTGGAAAGAGCAAATTTAACTGATTGTTAAACACAATGTGTCCTCATGCTCTCTGGGAAGGGTAATAATAACCAAGCTTTTCTTTTGTCAGGATGAGAAATTCAAGGTGTGGCCCTATTCAAATTAGCTTGCATAATGTCAGTCTGATTTGCATAATGATGCACTGAAGTAAACAATATATGGTGTGCTCTCATGCAATACAATAATTCACTCGTAACTTATTTTTTATATGTATATAATTTAGATAAAATCAAGCATATAGCTGCTTATTCTTCCATGCACGTTGATTTCATGTGATGTGAGATAACCCATTATACATTTTTGTTCACACATGTAAAAGCTAGATTGCATAATAGAAACTAGGGACTTCATCAAGGTATTTTGCATATTTGAAGTAGACTGTAGAATTTCCTTCTAAGCAAGGCAGGCTGCTAGCGCACGTATGAGAAGAGTCTGGCTGCTTTAAAATGCTGCCTCCTGCTGGTGTCACTGCTAATTTTAGAGTGACAAACATGCGTCATCACAGTCTGCTGTCAACTTGCAGATCTTTCTTTCTTATTCTAAATTAATTAACAAAAATTGTACACGCGCACACACATACACTACTGGTCAGAAGTTTGAAATAATTGAAAGAAGTCTATTTTCATTTATATTTAAATAGAATATATATATATATATATATATATATATATATACAGTGTGTTGTGCATACATGCATTTTTTTTTTAAATGTATACCATTAATTCAAAATTTAAAAAAATGCATTAAAAACAATAAAATTAAAAAATAATTGCTTTCATAATAATAATAATAAGGTAACAGTACAATTAAAGAACAGTAAATTCTTCACTAAATTCAATCTATGTAAATTAGTTTTTCAAAAAAGCTAAATAACAAAATTTCAAATGTTGACTTTGTTAATACTATTTGAATAATAAATCTATATTAAAAAAAATAATAATTTGATAAGAATTCTAAGTTTCGGTGTGTTTTATATGAACAATTGTATCAGAATAATATAAATGCAAAGTTTTAGTTGACTCTCTATTGCCGCTATTTAATATTATATGGTGTTGCTTTAGATCCACTACCTGATGGTGCTGTCTGCCAACTGGGCCTATGTGAAGGATGCATGTAAAATGCAGAAATATGAGGACTGCAAGTCCAAGGAGGAGCAGGAGCTACATGACATCCACTCTACACGCTCCAAGGAACGGCTCAATGCCTACACATAAGACAGGAAGCAGCAGTGAGGGCGAGAGGACCCTCAGTGCTTTCACTTCCTGTTGAAAGGAGTTTTGGCACTGGTGCAGTCCAGGTGGTGTGTCGTATGACCAACCCCATGGCCAACCCATTACCTCTCGCACAAACTATTATTATTATTATTATTATTATTATTATTATTATTATTATTATTATTATTATTAGTGCTAGCAGTAGTGTTGTAGTTTTTTTTTCACATTATTGTATTTCATTTTTTTAAGAGATTGTGCTGGTTCTTTTTTTTCACCACATATTACAATTTTTAAATATATTTTTCTTTTTAAACACATTTTAGTATTAATACATGAATCATTCTTATGTAGAGGTCGGTTATTGGGGTGAAAAAAAAGCACATTTTTCATATGTGTCTGTCTCTTAAGGTCTCATTATCAAGGACTTAAACCATGAAAAAAATAATTGGTATAAAAAAAAAAAAAACTCTTTCTTTCTTTCTTTCTTTCTTTCTTTCTTTCTTTCTTTTTTTTCTCTCTCCCTCTCTTTCTCTCCTTCTTTTTTTTTTTTAATCATCAGAAGGTATGACGCCCGATACCAGCAGATAGCTTGCTCATTCTGCATTATTTTGATAAAAGAAAACTCAAAAACTGAGACAGAAAAGACAAAAAACAAAATTAAGATATAACAGATGTACCATTTATTTATTATTTTTCTACAGATGTCATTGCATAGCTTATCAAGATGATTACAAAATGACAAAATGGTTATTATTTGCTTGCTGTGCCAGTCTAGTTTTCAGACCGCATCGTGCCAGTAGGTGGCGTTGTAACTTCTCTGAGAGGGAGAGGAACTTTCTGACCACTTTTAAATGGACATGAAGCATTTAAATTAGTGCTGTCAAACGATTAATCACATCCAAAATAAAAGTTTTTGGTTACATAATGTATGTGTGTATATTTATTATCTATATATAAATACAAACACATGCATGTATATATTTAAGAAAAATATGTTATATTTATATATTAAATATATTTATATATAATATAAAATATACGAATATGAATACATAAATGTATAAACGTAAATATTTTCAAAATACTGTATATGTGTGTATTTATATATACATAATAAATATACACTACACATACATATATAATGCAAACAAAAACTTTTATTTTGGATGCGATTAATCGTGATTAATCGTTTGACAGCACTAATTTAAATCTTACCACAGTGTCAACGACCCCCTCTTCAGCAACAATGCAACTCTCCCTTTACTGGAAGCAAGCGACACATGCACAAGCCTACAGCGTTTAGACCCCCTCTTTCTTATTTTCCTACTCAAATAGATATAGACACAGTTAAGCCGACAGGGTTTTTATTTGACTTTTTTGATTTTTAGGTTTTGTACATAGTCATTCTGTAAATTTATGTACTGTACGTTAGCACTTAAACTTCAGGTGAATTCGTATTAGACTGAAAAACACATTCCATGACAGGATAGGGTGGGTGGGTGGAGGGAGGGTGTTCTTCTAAAAACCCAAGAAATAAGACGGAGGAGAATCAAAAACCAGGCGACGGGGTAATGTTTTGTGACAGATCACTTTCTTTCGGTGGGCTTTTTCTTTCCAAAGGGGAATATCACGACGAAAACAAATATTTAAAGAGCTTATACTATTCTCTCGATGACAGTTACTCGTTGTCTTGCTAACAAGTCATTATTATATTGGACGATGGAAATGTCTTCTCATTCTTTTAATGCCTGGCAAGTCATGTTCCGTCAATGTTTCTAAGAGCTAGTTTTGTGCACTTATTTGACCATTTTGTGAGCTCTTTCTCGGTGTAAGTGCATTGGGGTCCCGGCTGTGAAGTCACACCCTTGTAATGTTAGGTAAAGACTGTGAACCTAAGTGTTATTTGTGGCATGGTCATGCATTCAATGGTAATCGTTTTTACTGGATCAAAAAAATAATAATGATGATAATAATAATAATGGAAAAAAATCAAAAAGAAAAAAAAACAAGAAAAACAGTTTTCATTTCATCTTTTTATGAGTTTGTTATATGCTGGGTCATCCCCTTCTTCATAATGTGCAGTAATTTGAATCCTATGCTGAGAATACATTGCGCTGAAACTCCTACTCTTAGATGGTAGTGTTTGATTTGTGCCTGTTTACTTTGTGGTGATCTCTCTAACTCCGCTGAGTCCTCCTCTCACCTTTCTATTACTATTGCTTGTTGAGCCCCTAACTTAATTGTTTCTCTCTCTCTCTCTCTCTCTCTCTCTCTCTCTCTCTCTCCCTCTCTCTCTCTCTCTACTCTGGCTCACTCTCTCTGTCCTCGTATACTACGTCTTTTTGTACTCTCACTAAAGAATGCTTAGTAGCAAGCTGTACCATTAATTTGTTTTGTACATAAATGTGCCAACCGCTTGACAGTGGCTTTTCTGATCTGTAGGGACAAACTGCTTGCATAAATAAACTACACTGGTGTACTTGTTAATAAATACAGTTGTTGTTGTTCTTATCAGTCTGTGTATCATGTTGGAGTTATTCACTTCACACACACTATAAAAATGTTTCGCTTGTTTACATTTATGTGGTAATATCTAAATTAATTGAATTTACTAAGACTAAAGGGGATACACAAAAGTAATTTGTAAAGGTCAAATTTAGAAAACAGTATTTTCAACTGGTTGTATATGATATGTTTCACGTTACTGTGTTTATATATGACTCTAAAGCTTTAGATATGTATTTTCATGAACTCACTTTGTTATTCAAGAAAGTAACAGAAAAAAAAAAGTTTCAGTGGTACCATTAGGCCTAACATATCAAATATTTAGGACACTGAAGTTCAGAAGCTCACCAAGGCTGCAATTACTTTTATGAAAAATACAGTAATATTGTGAAATATTATTACAATTTAAAATAACTGTTTTATGTATTTATTTTAAAATGTAATTTATTTCTGTGATGGCAAAATTAAATTTTCAGCAGCCACAAATCCAGTCTTCTGTGTCATTTTTAAATAATTTAATGCATCATTGCTGAATAAAATTATTCATTTATTTTAAAAAATGTTAAAAATAAAAAAGAAATATTACTGACCCCAAACTTTTGAAAGGTATTGTTTCTACAGCTGTTATTTTCACTTAAACCACATGGAGGCAGGCTACAAAAGGACATCTCTCTTGTCTTAGCCCACTGTATATAACTTTATAAAGGCCTTATAATTTTAAGGTCTTATCATTTTTTTTCCCCCATATGGTTTCACAGCAGTTATTTTAAGGTCAGATGTTATGTTCAATAAACTATGTTTTTTTTTCTTCATTGAACTATAAATGTTATAGACACAAATAAATATGTTTTTTAGAAATCTCAACCTACTACAAAAAAATACAAAGTAAAATAAAAAATAAAAGTTTTACTAAAACTAAAAAGATGAAAAATTAAATAATAAGCTATAATGAAAACTATAATAACGTAATAATAAAAGCAGAATTGCTGCCTTCAAGAAAAATCAGTGGTGCCATTGATTCACTGCACTTTTTGAACACTTATAATTCATTTACTAATGAAGAATATCAAAAATAAAACCATTAAATTCCACAAAACTAAGCAGAAATTATTGCAACAAGGTAAATGCATGCAAACCAGATGTTGTTATAACATAAGGAATGACACGCTTCATAATGATGTTTTTAATTAAGCATGTTTTCCCTTGATACTCACACTGGGCTACATAAACACACCCTTGGCAATTAATCATGTTTTGACAAATTAGTACTAAAGGGAAATCTGTTTATTTCCTAATGTACTTTAAGCAGCTTTTATTCATACACAGTCAGTTGTCTGTATGTTTTTGTCTCAGTATTTTCTGAAGCCATTATAAATCTCTCAGACTCAGATAGAACAGTTTGGCCTGTCTGCGGCCTGCCTGGCCTGCTCTCAGTAAATCGTGACCTGTACTTCAGCTCACACACAGGTGACATCTAGCCTCCACGCACACAAACACCTCACAGCGCGAGGCGAGGGAGGTGACGGAAAGAGCGGAAGCGCAGCCAAAATCAGTTCATACACCAGATGAAGGATGGAAAAGTGTCTGAGGAGCGGTCACGTGATGATGCACAGAGAAGAACCTTCTTGTAGTTATTATAGCCGATTAGCGTGTGCCTGCAGGGCTTATCCTCCTCGAATTTAGTCACACACACTAACGCACTCATACACACAAATAAACTCACACACACTTCCCATCCCACTTTGTTCAACTTTAGTGACCTACTCAGCCTTGAGAAATCCTCTTTCTAATCTGGGTTCCCCCGCCCATCCCAATCCTCCCGCTCTTCTCGGCTCTCACCTGTTAGCAAGCTAAACAAGATGCGGGCTGCGAGGCACTTTTCTTGCTTTTATTGGTTTTCATTGAGGACTGATAAAGGAGTTTTTGTCCACTGATGGTCGAGTGGGATCTGATGTGTGTGAGTGTGTGTGTCCGTGCTGGTTCATCTGACTGAAGGATGTATCGTCTGCTGGTGGCCCAGGTTCTCCTGGGCTGCTGGAGTGTGGCACAACCCTTCTGTCCTTCCCAGTGCAACTGTGTGTACCACGGACGCAGCGACGGCACTGGCAGGTAATGACACTGTTTCACTATAGTAATAATAATAATAATAATAATAATAATAGCAACAGAGTTTAATAAAATGTAAACTTTTGGTGTATAAAAACAGGCCTAATTTAGGTTTATAGTATGATTTCTGGAATAAAAATAGTGAAGTAGACAGACGTGGGAAAATATAATGAACTGGAATAAATTAAAAAAATAATTTAGCATTTGGAGAAATGGTAATTTACATTTTAACCACAGACAAATGTTCATGTGTGTATAAATGTATAAGTTAATTATTTGACAAAAGAAAACAGAAGCCATATATACAACGGAATAACTTAAAAATATATTTTTATCAGCAATAAAACAATACAATAAAAATTGTCTAATATAAAATATAATTTTTTAATGAAATCTGAATTAAAATATGCAAGATTTTTGTTTCAACGTAAGGATAGACACATTTCATTCTTATGTTGTTAATGGCATGTTTCTTGATACTAGAAATATCGATTAAAACAGACCTATAAACAGGCCTATTCTTAATTTTATTTAATTTTATTTTCTAATGTAGGCTTTCTTAAGCAGTTGCTTAATGATGTTTTATTTATACATTGCAATTATATTTTGAATTTTGAAATTTTAAGTTTTGAAGTTTTAAGTCTTATTTTTTTTTTTTAAATGTGTCGTTCAATTACAGTCTAGAATGTAAATATATATAATCATATTAATCTAATTCTAAATATACTTTTTAATAAATAAACTGGATTTGAAATATGCTAATAAGTCATCCACTTGAATAAAAAAAATAGTTTTTAAACTATCACGTGGTTTATTAGCTTGTGTTTATCTGAGGGGCTTAGCCGTAGAGTGTGAACACACATGTTAGAGGAAACCATTTTGATTCATAGCCTGCTGGTGTAGCTTACTGAATTATAAAGGGTGAATACAGAATCAGACAAGTGCAAATGTAAATTACATAAATGTAAAAAAAAAATGATTCTTTATGAAGCTGGCATTCTATAGACCTGGGTTTCTCAACTCTGGCCTTCAAAGTCCACTTTCCTACAAAGTCTAGCTCCTCCAACCCTAATCAAACACACATGAACAAGCTAATCAAGGTCTTAAGAAGAACTAGAAAGTTACAGGCAGATGAGTTTGATCAAGGTTGGAGCTAAACTCTGCAGGAAAGTGGATCTCGAGAGCCAGAGTTGAGAACCCCTGTTATAGGCAAATAAAATCCACAGTGAACATCACCACATATAGGCTCATATTGGTCAAAGTGATTAACCTCTGCTATAAAAATCTGCCCCAGGTCTGTTCTATGCAATGACCCTGACATGTCAGATATTCCAGTCAACGTCCCTGTGGACACGGTGAAGCTGCGGGTGGAGAAGACTGCTGTGCGTCGAGTGCCCACTGAGGCCTTCTATTACCTGCCCGAGTTACGCTACCTGTGGATAACATACAATTCAATCACATCTGTGGATCCTGGCAGTTTCTACAATCTGAAAGTACTTCATGAGCTACGGCTGGATGGGAACATGATCGCTACCTTTCCCTGGGAGTCTCTGAAAGAGATGCCCAGTCTCAGGACCTTGGACCTGCACAACAACCGCTTGACTAGTATTCCTGTGGAGGCAGCACCTTACTTGGTTAACATCACCTACCTAGATATTTCTAGTAACAAGCTAACTACCCTTCCCTCTGACCTGGTGGACATCTGGCCTCCATTTTCAGGCATCCTGCCCAGTGCCAATGCATCACAAAAGATTGTTCTTGGTGGGTAAAAATGATAATGGCGCATCTTAAATATGCATTATGATGTTGAATATGCATTATTAATCTTTCTTTTACAGGGTTACCATTCTAAATGACATTAGTCAGCAAAAGAAAGGTGGAGGATTCAAATTAGCAAAGTTGTATGAGCTTTCCCTTGAGAAAAAGTTGTGTATTAAATGTGCACTTGTAGTGTACTTCATACCTTAAAAGTATATTTTTAACTGTACTTGCATATGACATAATATTAATAAAATAGGCCACTTAACTGTATTTAAAAAAATTAAACTAATTTTAAAAAATCCTTTAAAGGACATTTTAAGCTATTATGATTTAATAAGCTTTTGTCATGCTGATTCTGATGTTTTCTTTTTTATGTGTATTGTGTTGACGTACTAAACATGTAAAATACTGAATTATAATTAACTGTAGTGTATTATTTAATATTATATTTAAAGTTAATATTTGTAAATGTACAAAATTTCAGCATTACTAAGATAATTATATTTAATATAAATGTAACTATAAATTACATTTTTATTTAAAATGAAAATACATACAATCAAGTATATTTGTTTATATTTTTCTGTAATAAGTACTCTTTTTGTAGAGCATATGCTGAAGTGTACTTCTTTTTCACAAGGCTTGGCTCTTCCTAAAACACTAAAATGCAAAGAATCTGGGTGGAGACATATGAAACACTAAGTAAAAAGATTCAACAATATCCCTCTCTTCACCATGTCTTTTTATAGTAAGTCCAAGTATGATCTTTAAATATCTAAATCTAGACTGCATCTTCATGGGCTCTCCCAAGTTAAGTACAAGCTAATCTTCTAATGGGACTTCCAACTGTGTGTAAGGCTCTGAGATTTGAGTTTCTTTGAAGTGCTCATCTGGGAAGAGGATGATTCATATGTTTGCTCAGTGACATCTAAACAACAGATCCCAGCTGAAGAGAAAGCTACAATAGTTTGGTAGATTGATGTGTTTGACATAATGGATATACAATTCAAGAGTACACTTGTATGGCATCTAGTGAAAGTATAGAATATTTTATCAGCTGGTGAAGGTGACATGATAAAATGTGTGGTGATAATTTTGTCAAATGTATTTTCATTAGGGCTCATGTTAATTGAGTTTTAGTCTACAACAACATTGATCACGGTTGGCCAGTGCATGTGGATCATGTAAAATTATCAAACAAGTGGATTTTTCAGTGATTCTTTCTGTAGGTTACATTGTTACACCAGTAGATGGTGACACGAGTCATCTGAATCATTTATTCAATGCAACATTCAGGAAGTGAATGTCTTTATTAGTAAGTCATTGAATCAGCCACTTAGCCGATTTGTACAATAAAGTGAATTCGGAACAGCATACTAACATACTACTCCTACTATTTTTCTGCAAAATCTTTATATGACAGAAACTGTATTAGTATTATGCCAGAATGCTGTTCCCAATTCAGTCTCTGACTTAATTAGTAGGTCACTGAATTATCCAATCAGCTCATTTGTGCAAGAATGCTACTACAAGTATCCACCTTATTCTTCATCGTGGAAGTAAGACGTTTTCTGTGAATGTGTGAGACTTCCGTTTCATAAGCAGCCGTAGAGAAATAATGAGAAGAATAGCAAAGTGCAGTAAACGGTTAAACTGCTTGTACTACAAACCAGTGTATTCATAATTAAGACAATACATTAAAATAATATGGTAAGACTCACCAATTTGCAATATCATGCAGCAAAACGAGCGGTTTTGTACAGCTGAAAATAGCTGGAAGTGGATGACACCGGAAGCCAGACACATTAAATTTACAAATGGCCACGGGATTTCCTAAACGGGAAAAATAAGGTGGATTAAGCTTGGAGATTTGTGATGGTTTGATTAGAATTGTTTTCTTTGGAATGTAATTGGCAATATTGTGTTTAAAATGTTACTTGATATAAAATTTACATTTATTGAATTGTTCAAAAGCAAAATCAGAGTCTCAGTACAACAGCACTTTTGCTTGTGTGATATAGCTTAAATCCAACTGCATATTCTGTACTTTCACCAGGTGCCATACAAGTGTAAAAATGAGCACAAAAGCACAACATGACCGGGATTTACCCTGTATCATCCGAATATTAGCAGTTGCCACCATCCAGCTGTTGAATTGCATCAGCGGACCGTCTAATTCCCTGTTTACAGTCAACCGATCTTCATCCTGCCATAGACAGAATTATGGGCACACTGTGCTGTTAATGTCCAACACCCGATGCACGCGAGCCAGACAAGACATCCTGGCTTCAAGATTTACAACTTTCTGATTTGATGGGAGTAAACTGCTGTTTTATTATAGTAGCTGAATAATAAACCTGTGGTCTTTATTTCAGTATGTTGAGATGTTCAGTAAGTGAAGTAATGTTTCTCCATTCTCTTTCTGCGTTTGGCAGATCCCTGACTTAGCTAGAGCTATAATCTGTGTTTGAGGGACACTTTTGCAAATAATTGTATACATGGGCCGCGCAATTCAAATGGAAGCAAAACTAGAACCAGAATTAAAATATGTTTGGAAGTTCACTTGACAGTCTTATTTGAAAGTCTTGAAAAAAGTGTTAAAATCTTGGAGTTTGAAGGTTTGTAGGCGTTTGTACATAACATATTGCTTTCATAAACAAATTCTAAGCAAATATTTCAATATTTGCAGGTCTACAGGACAACCCCTGGTACTGTGACTGTCGGATTTCCAAGCTCATTGAGTTGTCTAAGATGGCCAGCATACCTGTGGTGTTGATGGATCAGGTTCTGACATGCAGTGGACCAGAGAACTTAGCTGGCGTTCTGTTCCAGTGGGCTGAACTGGATCAGTGCACCAAGCCATCAGTTATGACTTCAGCAACTAAGATCACTTCATCACTGGGCAGCAATGTGCTTCTGCGGTGTGACGCCACTGGTTTCCCTACTCCCACCCTTCTCTGGACCAGAGCTGATGGGACGACAGTCAACATCACAGGTATGAGTGTCACAAAGTATGTTGATGTGTGCCGTTATAATCAGACTACAGCATTTTTTAGTACTTGACAGTGACAGTCTAAACCTAAAATGACGCCATTTGTAATTGAATATTTGAAGGACTAAATATACTTTGTTTTTGAGCATGTGTTAATTGTAGTCCAATTAACATGTGTAGCCTATATGCTGGACAAAGTCAGACTGGTAAAATTTCACCTGGACTAAAGTGTTTACATGGCATTTTAAAAAAGACAAATTCTTTTATATATATTTATATATATTATATTAGTTTGACTGAAATATAACTTTTAAAGTGCAAACTAGGACCGCATGATATTAGAGATTTATTTTAAATTGTGGTATTTATATTGGATATTTAATTGTTTATGTTCATGTTCATTGTACATGTTTTTACATTTCGATTACCTTTGTCGTCTAATGCTCGCTTAAAGTTTAACTTTAAAAAGACTAATAATTGAATAACACTGTTGTTATGTAATTGTTTTTAATTAAAAATGAATAATGAATATAAAATATCAAAATGAATATAAAATATCAAAATGAATAAAAAATGTAAATGTAATAAATATCCATTTTCATGCTGTACATTATAATTGTTTGAAGCTTAAATTCAATTGTAGCATTTAAAAGGATTTATTTTAGTTTTAAGTGTTTTATGTTTTTTTTTTTTTTTTAGAGAAAACAATATGTCATATAATATATATTATTTAATGTCAGCCAACTTTAGTGACTGGTCATAAAATAGTTATCAGTAAATTGTCCAGAATTTTATATTGTGCATCGCTAATTTAATATAGCATATTATGAATAATATAAACAATATAAAAACATTATTTTTATTTTAATATATAAATTAAAGGATCAACAACATAATATATATAATTTATTGGTCATACCATGAAAATAATTATCGGCTTTGGTATCAGGCAAAATTTAACTGCTGGTTCATCCCTAATAATGCAAATATGTAAATACAGCCTTGATGAGTATATGATATTCTTTTAAAAACATTCAAAAATCTTACTGACCCCAAACTTTTGAATGGTAGTGTATGTTTTTCGTAATTTTTAATACATTAAAAACATTAATAAATTAAATAATACATATTTAATACCTTTCTTGTCTCCTCACTCCACATCTGCATCCCTGTAACATATTGCGTTCATAAAGGCATCATTTTAATATTGTTCATTCCTAATATAAACATACTTACTTCTAACAATATCTAAAGAATCTTTTAACCTTTTTATTGCAAACTTTAAGTTGTTTCTTACCATAACATGTATCTGTAGTTGTGCAGGAATCTCCAGGCGAGGGGGTCCGTTGGTCCATCCTCAGTTTGCACAGTATCATGTTTAAGGATGCAGGCGATTACCGCTGCAAGGCCAAGAACTTTGCAGGAAATGCCGAGGCATACATCACCCTGTCTGTGGATGGGATGCAGGCCTCAACGCCATCCCCACCGATAAACATAACCAAGCAGCCCAACGATCAACCCATGACTTCATTTGCTGGGACTAAGATGCCATTGTATACCACCTTAAGCCCTGCTCTCACAACCAGAGCTGCCATGACCACAATCCCACCACTGACAACCAGGAAGAGTCCGGGACCAGGTGGAGGAATTCAGAGGTCTCCACCGGCTGGAGACAAGCCAGCTAAGATCCAACAAAGCAAGGGCAGCAAAGGTTCAATGATGAGCGAAAAGTCCAAAAAGAGAGCTGATCTCAAGGACATTGAGGTAGTGGAGGAGACAAGTGACACGGCGGTCTTACTATGGAGAGCTGAAGGTTTGTCAAGCGATGCGCCCTTAACAGTGTTCTACTTTCCATATGATGCGAAAGACGATAAGGAGACGGTCGATACGGAAGTTGGTCAAGGGAAGCTGCTCTTGGAGTATCTGATGCCTAACCAGGTCTACACGGTATGTTTGGTTACTAAGGGTTCGGTGGCTGGGAAAGAGCTATGTGTGGATTTCACTACTCTGGATAACGATGGAGAAGATGGGCAGAACAAAATCCTGATGATCGCCAGCGGGATCGCATGCGCAGTCGCGGTGCCTCTCATTGTAGTGTTGCTCTACAAGATCGTATGTCTCTACTGTAAAGGAAACAGTTGCAGGAACAATGGACCAGACGACGACCTTTCAAAAGAGACGTACGTAAAGTTCGAGACACTCACTATGAAACAAAGGACTCTGAACGGGCAGGCGAATGATCTTTGGGCACGAAGGCAGACTCAGGAGTCAGAGAGGATGCTCCTGTGCTCACGGTCAAGCATTGACTCTCAAATGACGTACAAGAGTGACAGCTCTAGATCCGAGTATCTGTGCTAATGTATAGCATATCGGCTTTGTGTGTTACTTGGTATTACTTGGTATTAGACAAGCTGTGGCAACATCAGTTTTAAAAGATTAGCTCTTGATACGCTGTCAAACTCGTTGCCTTACAAGACTTATCTTGACCCACAAATTGTCTCATTGCCCATTTTTCAAAAGCCATATTCTTCACCCAATCACACACAATTCTGTATTTGTTTTTTTTTGTTTTTTTTATGAAATACAGTGTACATAAGTTTAAATATTGTGTATTTTTGTGTATGCCAACATATGATGACTTACAGTTACATATTATGAGTCATGAAAATTTTAATTAAACCTTTTTACTGCCTAAATAAAGAATTTCATTTTTTCCTCAACAGGAACCATTGATATTGGTGTTATGTGCTGCAACAGAAAAGTTAACACACCAAATTTACAATAGGCACCAGCTTCTCTTACTTTTGGTTTTAAATTTAAATTATGTCAGAAAAGTATCAAATCAAGCAGAAACAGATACTTTGTTACAAGATCATATATAACGTTTCTAAGATGTGTGTGAGTTTGAATGATTATGCTTTCCTCTAAATGCAACATGTGCATTTGATGTTTCAGTCCTCTTCTTATTTTTATCTTCTCTATCTTTCTACCTCTCTATCTTTTGTTTAATTGTACATTTATATGCAGTGTTTGTGTAAATGTGTGTTTATGTGTTGTAAATCCTTTATGTGTGCCATGCATGTAACTAAAATGTCCATATTCCCATTTTCTTCCATTAGAATGTAAATTAGTGTCATTTGCCATTCAGGATACAGGATACAGCACAGCATGAGCATAATTTAGAATATTCTATAGATTAAAGAATCCTGAAAAAAAAAAAAAAAACTGATCATAGCTTCCACAAAAAAAAAATATTAAACAGTACAAGTGTAATTTAATTGCTGCATTAATTTATTAATGTTTCTTGAGCACCAAATCAGTTTTGCCATCACAGGAATAAATTACATGATTTATTTATTTTTAATTGTAATAATACAATATTACTGGTTTTACTGTTTTGATCAAATAAATGCAGCCTTGGTGAACGGTAGCGTAAATTCATTATTACATAGACCGATCTCTAGTTAAGTGATCAGAAAAGCATTATAGCGTCATTAGTTATTTTCAGTATAAGTTTATAAAGTTTACATGTCAGTTGAATTAGTTATTGAATTCTGTCCATTGTGACGTCATAGCTGGTCCTGTG